>BKCH01002044.1:0-127214 GCA_008635985.1 Ficus erecta | reverse complement strand
TTTTGATTGGTGCCTCTATGGTGCTGCTTCCAAATTCCCACTTGAGACCTAGAATTGATTTCTATTGTGCTATGTGTTGAAATCCATCTTGTTGATGATGTACCTTGTTGTTTAGCCAAGATTGTGTTTTATCTTGATGATTGTGAGCCTCAAGTTGCATCTGGAGAGAACTTTGTAATTCCATTATTGTTGATATAGTGGAAGTTGATATTGGACTATACGGTCCTGTGGTTTTTTTTCCCTCGCATTGGAGGGTTTTCCACGTAAAAATCGGTGTTGCTTGTGCAGTTGATTATTTTGATTTTTCATTGTTTTGGTTTATTGCTGGCTTTGTTGAAGCTTGCTTTTGGAGAACCCATTTTATCACACAAAGAGGAAAGTTTAATTGGTGGTTTCCTGACAAGTGATATTAAGCTTTTGGTTGGCTAGAGAAAAATTCTTGTGTGTTGAGATGGATGAACAAAATTCGTTTGGGCTGATAAAAATCGTCGTCAAATTCTTCCATTAGGAAGCGGAAAATCAGACATGTTTGTATTGCAGAGATTTGTTTAGGCATGTTCTAGGCAAGGAAAAGCCAGAAAAAATGAGTGATGATACTGAGAGATATTACATATGAAGGCTGCTACTTACAATAAGGCAATAGGTTGATCACAATATATTCCATCACATTGTTAAAAAACCAAAGCTAATGTTCTCTGGCAAAAGTTACGGCGATATATGAAAAATACTTTCAAAAATAAAGCCACGCTCATTAAAAGGCATGTGAATTTGAAGTACAAAGATGGGAAGAGTATGACTAAACATATAAGTGATTTTTAAGGCTTGAACCAGTTGACAACTATGAAGATGAACTTGAAACACTAGTGGTGTCACCAAGCACTTCAGCACCAGAAGGAAAGCTAACCATGGAGATGGTTAAGGACAGTTTGCTCAACGAAGAAGCCAGAAGGGAAAGATGCAATCTTCTTCCAGGTACTTGTTTTCTGAAAAACATGAAAGGTGTGGAAGAAGCAAAAGAAGGCATCCTCTCGAGGTCATGGCAAAAGGATACGTCTAGAGGAAAACTCAAAATAGAAAAAGTTTCAGTGTTACCACTGCAACAAGCTAGTTCACATGAAGAAAGAGTGCAGGCTTTGGAAAAGAGAGCAGGATGAAGGAAAAAAAATGAGAAAGAGACTAATACAGTAGCCATTGAGGTGATGTTGTCATTGTTTGTAATTATTTATGTTGCCTCGTTATACCAGGAGAGTGATTGGGTGATTGATTCTGGTGCTTCATTTCATGTTATTGCTCATGGTGATTTCTCTTCACTTCTTACTTTGCCGATGATTTTGACAATGTCAAGATAGGAAACAATGATGCCTCTAAATTGTGGGTATTGGTGATATTTGCTTGGAGACCAACTTAGAAGCAAATTAATACTCAAGGATGTCAGACTTGTACTGGATATTGGTTTCAACTTGATCTCTACAGGCAAACTTGACGACGAGGGTTTCATTAATTATATTTTGTGAAAGTAAATGGAAGCTCACCAAAGGTTCTCTAGTGATTGCTAGAGGAAAGAAGATGAATATCTATGTCACACAAGCAAAGCTTCAGAAAGTAGAGATAAATGCTATTCAGAAAGATGCAAGTATTGATCTTTGGCACAAGCTTGGTCACTTAGCGAGAAAGGACTACAAATTCTTGTTAGAAAGTATATTCCTCCCCAGTTTGCAAGGTATGCCTCTTAAAACTTTTGTTGATTGTTTAGTTGGAGAACATATAGAGTTGCATTTCATTCACATCTTCCATCTAGAGATCAAATATTCTTGATTGGATTCATACTGATGGCTGCTCTATGCAAACTAAAACTTTTGGAGGTGCACTTTATTCTGTGAATTTTATTAATGATCACTCAAGAACGTTTGGGCTACTGCTTTGAAAACTAAAGACTAGGTATTCGATATCTTTAAAAAATTTCATGCTAAGATTGAAAGAGAGACATGAAAGCAGTTGAAGTCAGTTCAAGCTGATAATGGCGGTGAATATAGGGGGCCATTTGAAAACTACTGCAAAGCCCATGGAATCAAGTTTGAGAAACTCCAGCAAAGACACCTCAGCTAAATGCTCATTGTTTGCATGTGATGAAATTATTATTTCAAAATTATCAACTTTATCCCATAATCTTTATTTTATTATAGATTTAGCTAAAAACTAACTATACATGGCATTTTGCTAGTTAGGCTCCACTAGTTAGTAGCTTCTTTTTAGTTACTTGAACATGATTTTAACGAATCAATAGCTACCTACTTATACAATTCGAATAGGGAGATTAAATGGGATTAGTTTTGAATAAAAATGAATGTGATTTAGATTTTGAATAAGTTATATCTAATTTAAATTAGATTAATAAATAGTTTTGAGCCCATTGCCAACAAGAGAGATAATATGGGTTGTGATCGCATGTAAAAAATTTCGTTATTAGTGTCATTTCTTTAGAAAATTGATCAATTGGGATTTTTCCCTTAAATTCTACACATGTGCTCTTCTGTTTTTGTTTGTTTTTTTTGTTTTTTTTAAGAAGTTGATATAATTTTCAATCACTTTTCAATAAATGAATTAAATAACATATATTTTTAAAAATAATTAGAGTAAATAGTAGTAAAGAGCAAATTTACTTTGTTATTTACATCAATTATTTACTGAAAGTGCTATTTACTATAGTTTTCTATTTTTTCATATTGAACTTTCTTATACTTATTTTGGCAAATTTGGCCATAAAATGCAATGAAAGCCCGACAGAGCATCCACAGTAGGAGACGCTATAGAGTACATAAAAGAGCTCACAAGAACAATACATGAGCTTAAAATTCTAGTGGAGAAAAAGATCATGTGGTAGAAATCAAGATCGGAGGACAAAGTGTTACAAAACCGATCAAGATCACGATGCTTCTAGAACATCGATGATTGAAAGTTCTTCCGACAAGAACCCGGTACTTGCTGATGATCAGTCTCTGATCATGGTCAGTCCCTTATTAACATGTTCTTGAGGACTTCGTGGCTTCAGAGGAAATCGAAGGACACCGAGGTTGATGTTCGAATCATTGAGAATCATCGATGATGAGGTCACCGTTAAACTCGTTCAACGGAGGAAGATCAATCTCCTTCTGGTTGCTTCCAAGGTGCTGGACCAACTTCGGCTCGATATTCGCCATATTGCCGGGGCTGCGTTGGAGACTCCTGTAGCTTTTTGTTCAACACCAAGGTTTTTTTTTTTAATTTTTTATTTTTGCTAAGAATTATTTTTTACTCTCGTGCATAATTTGTTTCATCAACTGATATGATTTTTGTGGAATATCAGCATTTAAAAACACTAAAATAATATAACAATTTCGTTCATGATCTTTTCTTTTAATCTGTCTACATATAAGTTGGTTAATCTATCTTCCGTTAATTTATTTTCTCTCTCCTCAAAACATAAAAATCACAAGACTAAAACATGACAATTCAGTCTAATATTGTTACGCGACAAATATAATTTGTACAAGTATATAGTTATTTAATTGCCAATAAGGATAAATAATTTTGTATTGTATGTATAATAGAGATTTGATAACTATTGGAAAACACCATATGGCTTTGTTGATTTTTGTTACTGTGATATGCTGCAGATATACGAAGGGCCTTCCTTATATGCCAGTGCTATTGCTAAAAACTTATTGACGTTTTGGACATACAACTGCAGCAACAAGCCTTTAACGGATGACCACAGAGTTGAGTGGCTTAGCAATAATTATATCGTGATAATTCAGTAGTCAAATGTGTGAATATTAGGTGTTATACACTTGTTAGGTTTAAATGTGAAAGTTTGTTTTTTTGTCAACCTAGTATTTGATGCAAAGTATTTGGAATCATGCCTACATGTATCCTTACGTTAGCACATTCGGTGCGGCTGAGATATGTGCTCTTTGTCGAGGAGTAAGATCCGCCCATAGGGTTTTCACGAACATTCCTGTCAGTATTTGAGAACCTTTTAATAATGCATAGAAGGGATATGCTAACACTTGTCGTCCCTTTCCGAACTTTTTTTTTTAAAGAAAAAAAAAAAAGAAAAGAAAAGAAAAGAAATTTGTATTTACAAGATCCGATAGTTTTTTTTTTAATTATTATTAGTTTTTATTTTTAAAGCAGCTAGAGTTCAGTGCTAGATGAACTGCTTCCGAATTTATTTGGTCTCTCTATCCATAAAATTTTTTTGCATTATTCTAATTCCAAAGGTTTTTATTTTTTTTATTTTTTTCTTAAACAGGGAATTAATTCCAAGGTTTACTATCTTTATTTTACTTGTTTTGGCTTTAGGGTAATTTTTGCTAGGCGACTCATTCAGTTTTGACATTCTAAATGTTAGTTTTATTGTAATTGATTTTGTAAGAGATTATATATATGTGTGTATATATATTATATTAATCGTTGTAAATGTATTTTGTATATATCATTATTAACGATTTTGATGAGAAACTCTAACTGTGTCATTCATAATTTTCACCTTTCACCTCCAAAATACAAAGTTTCACACTTATCTACTTAATTTGCCACATTGAATTTTCAAATTCCAATATTTGTAGAGTTTATAGCTAAATGACGTTTTTTTTATCAGTTTTTTTAATAAATGACATAAGATTTTAAAAAATTAGTTAAAAAATCTAAGTTTTTAAAATTATTTAAAAGGCCTTTTTTTTTTCTTTAAAATGATCAATCATTTTTGTTAAATTGTCAATCATTGATTGACCATATTGAACAGTTATCACTGATTGACCATCGGTCAATCAATGATTACAACTATTGGTCAATTACTGATTGACCATAATATAACTCACAATTTTTTTAATCAATCATTGATTGACTCATGGTCAATCAAGGTTGACCATAAATAATATTACAAATTTTTTGATCAATCAATGATTAACTATAAGTAATCACTGATTTATTCATTAAAAAATTTAAAAAGTAAAAAAAAAAAAAAAAAAACTCTTTCTCTCCCCCCTTTCTCCTCTCCCTCTCCCCCCTCCTACGATAGCCCTCTTTCTCTCTCTCCATTCTTGATTCTCTCCCTTTCTCCACTGTTTTCTTTTTCCCTTCTTTCTCCTATGGTTTCTCTCTCTTTTCTCATTGATCGGAAAGGCGTTGTGCCGATGACAACAGCGACAACGACGGTGGCGGCTTGTTGCAGTTCGACTAGAGAATGCTGAGACCATTGCGATTTCTGGCAAATCAAGCGATTGAGGTCGCAGGCTTTGCAAGCTTTTTTCTTCTTCGGCAACAAGTGCAGCTTCCTCTCTCCGCGATATGGTTTCTCTCTCTCCATCGTGAGCATGATGCTTTTGCCCTAGTGTCGTGATTTTGGCGTCGCCAGTCTCTGTCCGAGCTGTGGTCGGCGACGGTGATGGTTGAAAGGAGAGAGAGAAACGGGTAAAGGAGGAGAGAGAGAAAGAGGCGGGGGGAGGGGTGGGGGGAGAGTCTGGAAGTTGATAAAATTTGATTAGGTCATTAGCTAAATAAATAGGTTGGGTTATCTATTAGATGATTACTATGAGCTATCCAGTCTAATTTTCTATTTTTATATTGAATTTTTTTGGAAAATTTTCAATTATACCCAAAATTTGACATTTGAAATACACATTATATTTCAAACTTAAAAAACTATAGTGTGTGTATATTTATATATACAACCATGTTATTGAAATAATTCATAATTTTCCTTAACCGTAAACTTTGAAAGGCTCACTACTATGTTAGCTTGAAATTTTAATTCAGTTCACAGTCCCTTAAAAAGATTGCTGACCTCGCTGTCACAAATGATATCAGAGTCCAAGCTCTCATAAATGAAATTCAAATTAACGAACTTGCCACTCGCCAAATTCATTTCCTCAGGTCCATGCTCAGCCATAGTGAACTCTTTTGAAAATTCTCTCTTTCTCATGAAATAGGATAATGTTATTTTTCACACTTTTTGGTAACAAATATAGCATTGTCTTGAAATTGACCTATATATCTAAAGATGGGCTTAGTGAAGGTAATATCCACAAGGAATATAATATGATATGTGTCTATTCCTAATCAGAAGTAACTCAAAATGAGATAATTCTTTGTGGTTTCTCCAGTGGAGAGAACAGCGGAAGTACCCAGAGATCAATCTCTCTCTCTCTCTCTCTATATATAATATGTGTGTGTGTGTGTGTGTGTGTGTGTGAGTGAGTTCTTTACAAGATGAGTTAACACTGAGTAGTTTAAATCTAGTATTTGGAAAAACATAACTGCAAGTTGTATAATTTGTTTAACAGCTTGAAAAGAAAGGATATCATTATGGATTCACTTAATTCAATCAATAATTTTGAATATATCAATTATAAATATTTACAACCAACTCAGATAAATTCTGAAAGAAAAAGAAGAAACATATGGTTTTATTAATCCCATTATTGTCATAATTTTGAGATCATTACAAACAACTCAAATAAATAAATTTTTTTTTTTTCAAATTATGAATACTAGATGATATGATGCATGTACACGATTAGTTATTGTTAATTTGTTTTATTCTTGAGGCGTAAATATGGTCGTCCACTCTGATCCGTCCGAACCTAAAGGAAAAGACGGGTCATTGGACTCACTTGTTCCAAATAAAAGTTGGCCCGCTCAATCCTATATAACCCCGATAGATTAACGGTGAATCGGGCATAATACTATGTTTATATATTTAAGGATTATTTACCTTTAAAAAAAAACTTAGGAATGAAGGATTCAAATCTGCACCTTGAGATGAAGTTAAGTGTGAAATTACAGCTAGTCTATGCCTCTAAGCATGGTTATTTATCATTTTATATATTAATTTTTGTTTTTATTTAAAAAGTATTCCATGTATTTTAAACTTTTACGTTTTTATATGATCAGATTGCATTTAATATATAAGTATACAATTTGTTGGTCAACACATTCTTTTGACCTACAAATACTAAAATACCCTTAAAAAGAAATATAATTTGAAATTATTTACCTTTTCATACCATGTATTTTTCTTTTATTCAGAAATATACCAAGCATTCAAAATTATGCAATTTATTCATTGTATAACAATGAACATTAAATCAATACGCTTCCTCAGTCAACGCTTTATTTTGACATAAAAATATTCAAAATAACCTTCAGAAGAAAATTATAAAACTACTAATCCTTTAAATTTCTCACAAAAAATTCAGACTTCTCAATCCCATCCTCATAATCACCCATCCCTTTCCCACCACCATGCACCCCTTTCAACCCCTGTCTCAACCCATTTAATTAGCTTTTACTTTAATTATAATTTTTTCAAGGATTTTTTTTTTCAATTTCAAGGTATATTAGGTATTTTTAATATTAAATAAGTGTTGATTGAGAAACGTATAAAATTTGTGCTAAATATAGCCCAATAATATTAAAATGTAGAACTTTAAAAGACATGCTATAATTTTTGAATAAAGCAAAATACAAGCAATAAAAATTTAAATAATATTTAGTTTTAGTTATTTGTTTTTAAGGGTAATTTGGGCATTTTAAGGTCAAAATTAAGTCTTGACCGGGATAGGATATTTTGAAAATGTAAAATTAAAAACCCTGGATATACTTTCTAAATAAAAACAAAATACAAGGTATAAAAATGTAAGAAACCCTATATTAAATAACTAACAAAAATCTTAAAGACACCATATGAATCAGTCCATGCACCATTAGAGCTAGATCCTACCCACCAGTCAAATAAGGTCAGACCATGAGTCAAGAAGGCGGACTACAAACAACTCATTTAATCTTGCCCATATTTACTGGGGTTATAAGTAAGAATGCCATAAATTTGATACCATCTTATATTTATGCTTATCATAAGATTAAAGTTGATAATTTTGTCATTATATTTATACCCATTATACATTAAAGTTGATATTTTTTAATTTCATAATACTAAAATTATCAATTTTAAAATTAAAGTGGACCAAATTATAAAAAAAGAAATTCAAAACATGTCTTCCCACCTAATTTTCTTTCTTTTTATTAGGTTATTTTAATATTGTCATGTTATTGAGAGCATTATAAAATAGATTGTCATTTAAACAACGACAAAAAAGAGGTAAATAACATTTTAAAAACAAATCTATGACAAATAATATATTTATAATAAATAATTTTATTTATGATGTATATATACGCAAATTATCTGTCCGTGTAAGAAGGCAGCCTACAAGATGTACATTTAACCCGACTGATATTTATAAGTTCATTTTAAGCTTGTCA
Source organism: Ficus erecta (assembly GCA_008635985.1). Lineage (NCBI taxonomy): Eukaryota > Viridiplantae > Streptophyta > Magnoliopsida > Rosales > Moraceae > Ficus > Ficus erecta. The sequence continues at coordinate 118,910 of BKCH01002044.1, read as the reverse complement.
TGCTATTGACAGTATAATCTAAAAAATTGTTATTAAATGAAAAGATAACAAAGGATAAGTTTCACTTCCCCCATTTCAGAGCTTTAGATATTGTTATAAAATACCTCTGAATTTTAATTTGTAATATTCTTTTCTCTTGAATTTTGAAACATTTATAGTTTTCCCCCCTCATTAAATTTTTGAAGGAAAAATACGTGTGACACTTGTTGGAGGCATGAAATGAGGGGTGTTAAGTTTGAAATTACAGAGTTGCTCTTATGATGAGGTCAAAACGATAAATATTTAGGACTAATTGTTATTTTTTTTCTCATACTGCTATCTATATTTAACTTCGTAATTTCACATTTAATAAGGAATAACGAGTGTCAAGTGTGCTACCAATAATATCACTTCATAATTTTATATTTTATACTACTATCCAATGTGTTTTTATATAAGAGAATTTAATTGAGGGGAAAAATCTATAACTGTTTCAAAATTCAAGGAAAAAGATGTTACAATTAAAATTCAAAAGATTTTTCGTGACAGGACCTAAAATTCGGAACAAAAGTGAAATTTGTCCTGAAAGATAACATTTTTTTAAACATTAGAATAAATAACATAGTTACAGTTATTTACAAATATTTATGATGAAATTATCTTCCTTTTAATGAAATAAAATTATCTTAAAATATTTTAATATATATATTTTTTGAGAAATATAAAATATTTATGCTTAAAAAAAAAAAAAAGAAATATAAAATATTTTAATATATGACATTTTCATAAATATTAAAAAAAAAAAAAAAAAAAAAAAAAAAAAAAAAAAAAATACAAGGGGGCAAGCAAATGTTGTCGGGATTATGAATTAGTTTTACGCGTAGAACACGTCCGTATTCCGATTTCCGGTCCAATTTGACTCAAAAACAAAAAAAGGTCAAAAAAACCGCCCCTTTCCTCTTAGACACCCATCCTGAATCAAGGCCCTCGTCCTTTTTCCTCCTCTCAGGCCATTCTCTATTTAACCACCGGAACCTTCCCCAAAACAGAAGTTTTTATTTTTATTTTTATTTTTCTGTTTTTCTTCTCATTTTCCTTTTTGTCTTTGGTCGTTTCTCGCAAAACGAAATCAAAAACAGGTATTTTGTTCTCTCTCCTTCTCGTTCATACCTTTTTTTTTTTTTTTTTTTTTTTTTTTGTAGTTGTTTTTGGATAGATCTTAGATGATTTGATGGACGCGAAATTCAGATTAAAAAAAAAAAAACAAAATTATTGATTCTATTGAAGATTTGATCTCATCGGGCTTGATAGTTTGTTGGTGGCTAGAAACCGTAGGAAAGTAATTGGAAATTTGGAATCTGGTTTGGTGCAAATTCCGTTTCTGTCTCTCTTTCTTTATTATTTTTTTCTCGTTTTTTAAACGAATATTTTTCTTTTGGTTTTTGATACCAAATGATCCCGATCTCAATTTTAATTTCTTGGCATATTCTTGATTTCATTTTACTGCTTAATTTTTATTACTAATGGAATTAATCTGAAAGTCATTTTTTTTTGGGCTTGAATTGCAAAATTTCGCTAATTTCTTTTTATTCCTTTCGCATGTGATTCGAAGAACACGAAATTTGAAGAAACGAATTTGATTATAGGTTTCCTTTGATTTCCCAAATTTTCCATTCATCTCTGTTTAGATTGCATGTTCTTTTGGATTTTGGATTTTGAATTGTGTTATGATGTGCAGGGGATTCGATAATACGTAACATGTTAGAACAATTGCTGATATTTACAAGAGGAGGGTTAATCCTCTGGACGTGTAAGGAACTTGGGAATGCTCTAAAAGGGTCTCCAATTGACACCTTGATCCGATCATGTCTTTTGGAGGAGCGCTCTGGTGCAGCATCTTACAACTATGATGCCCCAGAGCTGCCTACAACCCTCAAATGACCTTCCCACAACGACCTCGGTCTCGTCTTTGTCGCCGTCTATCAGCGAATCCTCCATCTCTTGTATGTGGATGATCTGTTGTCCATGGTGAAGCGTGAGTTTTCTGAGATTTATGATCCTAAACGGACAGTCTACCATGATTTTGATGAAACTTTTAGACAACTTAGAATGGAAGGCTGAGGCTCGTGCCGAAGAATTGAAGAAATCGAAGCCGGCGGGGAAGCCTCTGGCTGGTTACAAAAAGCAAGGGCAGGTGCAAAATGCTGGAGCTGAGGAAGGAAATAGAAAAAAGGAGATCGCGGTTTGGGAAGTGATGGTGGTGATGGCGATGGTGCGAAGGGCGTAAGTTGCAGAATGGTCTCTCCAATGGTAATTACGTGACTCGGAAGAGCCTAAGGTGAATGGTCTCGTCAATGGGAAAGAAAACACTAGCTCCAATATCGGGGCTTTTGATGTAAATAAGCTCCATAAGCTTAGAAGTAAAAGGTGGGAAGAAAACTGATACTGTTGTAAGTAAGGGCGCCCCTAAGGTGGAGCCCAAGAAAAAGATAACAAAGAAGAATAGAGTTTGGGACGATTCACCTCGCGAGACGAAGTTGGGATTTACAGATCCTGTGGGTGAGAATGGGGACGATATCGTAGAGGTTGTGGCAGCAGATCAAGGTGAAAGTATGATGGACAAAGAAGAGAATTTTAGCAGTGAAAGCGAGGATGAAGAGGAGGAAGAAGTGGGGAAGGACAGCAAGCCCGAAGCTAAGAAGAAAGGGTGGGTTTTCTTCTAGGTTCCAGAGGTAGAATTGTTATCTCATATCCGGTTCTTTATGGTAAAAGTTGCAGTTTTTAGTTATTTTGTCTAGTGGATAAGCACCCACGATGCATCATTTTAACTGATATTGCATAGTTGAATGGAGGTTTTATTTAGGTTTTAGATTCTCGTGTCATTAATTTTCGATTTTCTTTTTCTTTTTCCTCTCCTTGCATTACAGTATTGCTGGCAAGGCGAATTTGGACAAGTCAGACTTGGAACCTGCTTTGAAAGCTCTTAAGGACAGGCTGATGACCAAGAATGTGTATGTTCGGTCTGTTCTCTATGCACTATTTTCTTGGCTTTTATGTTTTCCAATTAGTTCTCTGCAATTGTAATCCAACGAAGGCAGCTAATAGAGTTGTGTTGTGGTATGTCATAGGCTGAGGAGATAGCTGAGAACTTTGTGAATCGGTTGCGGCAAGTCTTGAAGGTAAAAAAGTTGGCTTCATTTACAAGGATTTCTTCGACCGTGCAGGTTTGTCAGTTCTCCAATAAATGGCGGTTACTTTTCATTTTGTCCCCCAACACCACACCCCCCCCCCCCCCCCCCCCCCCCCCCCCCCCCCCCCCCCCCCCCCCTCTTCCTTATCGAGGCTAATGTTTGGTTGAAACTGACTGCAGGCAGCAATGGAAGAAGCTCTTGTTCGCATTTTGACTCCTAGGCGCTCTATTGATATTTTAAGAGATGTCCATGCCGCCAAGGAGCAAAGGAAACCATACGTTGTTGTTTTCGTCGGTGTTAATGGAGTTGGAAAATCAACCAACTTGGCTAAGGTTTACTTGCTATCCTTTTCTTCCTACATTGGCACATGCATAATTGGACGCACACATTTTAAACTGATAGTTATTGGCTTATTGTCAATTTGCAGGTTGCTTACTGGCTGCTGCAGCACAAGGTCAGTGTCACGATGGCTGCTTGTGATACATTCCGTTCTGGAGCTGTTGAGCAGCTGCGAACTCATGCGCGCAGACTTCAGGTATGAAACAGTCTTTATAGAACCCCTATTCACATAGTTTTATGGCTTTTATTCACACGCGTGACAGTTTTGCATTCTGGGCAGTGATGATTAACTTGTAATTAACTTCTATTTTAGATCCCGATATTCGAAAAGGGCTACGAAAAAGATCCTGCAATTGTAGCAAAGGAAGCAATCCAAGAAGCTACACGCAATGGTTCTGATGTGGTTCTTGTTGATACAGCTGGTAGAATGCAGGTAAAGTTATTTAAATCATTTTACAGTGGTTTAGCAACAACTTTGTGATGGAGGCATTAAAATCTTAATCCCGAAAAATTCTATTTGGCGACTTTTATTCTTAACCATGATGTACTTGTGCTTTTCAGGATAATGAACCACTAATGAGGGCACTCTCAAAGCTCATCTACCTCAACAATCCTGATCTGGTCTTGTTTGTTGGAGAGGCACTGGTTGGAAATGACGCCGTCGATCAGCTTTCAAAGTTCAATCAGGTTTGAGCTCTTAAATTCATCATCTGTTTCCATTGCCCCATATTGACAACGCTGAGTTACTGAGAACTTTCCTTCTCTCCGCAGAAATTAGCGGACCTGTCAACATCGCCAAACCCCAGGCTTATAGATGGAATACTGCTCACAAAGTTTGATACTATCGATGATAAGGTAGACTAGCTCTTCTTACGCCCTGTAACGGTTTGTGGTACTTCAATTGTTCGAAACATTTGACGTTAACTGAATTGATTTTCGTAGGTTGGAGCCGCACTCTCCATGGTTTACATATCCGGAGCTCCCGTCATGTTTGTCGGCTGCGGGCAGTCGTATACGGACCTGAAGAAGCTCAACGTGAAGTCGATAGTCAAGACACTCCTCAAGTAATGAATCTCTAGTTTGGTTTGGTTTTCACATGTACGCTATTCACACTGTTCTGAACAATGCTGCTTTGTTTGTTGTCAAACCTCTATGGTAATTTTTTTTTTTTTTTTATCCCTTTGATGACCCCCCATAACCGTCTTGTTGGAGATGAATCAGTCCTTTTGCGGCTGTATATTATTTTAGATTTTTTAAATTTGTTTTACCTTTTTTTTTTTTTTTTAATCTCCCCTTGACCAAATGCACACACCCACCATAAGTTTGTGAAATGCAGATCACGGTTCTATAATCAATCAAATTCGCAAGTGATCTTATATCTTTGTTTCATAAGGATGACAACGGGTCACCAAACCCGACTTTTAAAACCATCTCTAGCCCCCGTTCTCATCCCCACCTTAGGGCGGGTCAGGCGCAGGGATACCCTATTGAAGTAGTCTTTCTATACCAACTTCATTCCCTGATTATATAATTATGCATGTTGAAGATTATTTAATATATTTTTTTTTAATTACACAACTTAAAACAAAGAAATAACACAAATTAATTATATTAGCTAAATAAGAGCCAATAATCCCTTTTTTTTTTTTGTTTTAAAAATGACACACATCATGAACAATTTTATGATAAATATCATGAATTGTCAAGGGTTTAATTCTGTAAAATTTTGAAAATTAAAAGGATTATTTTATCCTTTTTTTTATTAACCCCTAACAAGTAATTTTTAGTTTCATGATATTTTTTAAAACTTTTTTTTAATGATGTGAATTATTATTATTTTTTTTGTATTAATTTTGTTTTTTTAAACTTAGAGGGAGAGATTTAAATTCTACATTTTTTAATAAAATTAGATGTAATATTATTATTAAATTATGCGTGTTACCATCATTAATACTTTGAACATGTTGGCAAAAGTCAACCATGGAAAATGCAAAAAACTTTTATGGCAAGAGTAAATGGCCGACAAAGTTATTTGATCTTATCTAAATATTATAAGTTGATGCTGAGTCATTATTTATTGTATGTGGCACTTGTAACCAAAAATAGTTAGTGGGTCGAACCAAATGAATGTGTGATCAAGCCGACAAAAATCTTGCAAGTTACAACCTAAAAATTATAATAATTAAATGACATATAAACTACACTTGGAGATTAGTCTCAATTGTCCTAATGTAGTTAGGATTCATAAATTAGATGACACTATCAATTAGAATACTAGGTATGTGATACATATACATGGTAAGAAGTTACCATACAAATATAGATGATAACCGTGATTAACAAATTATTCAAAATTGAAATTTAACCTAATATAATATGGTTTTATACAAAATGAGAAAGTATCAAATTACTATAAAGAGTTTCTAGGATGTTCAAAGGTACTTAGAATATCTTATATTTTTATTTTTAGTCCCCGAATCATAGGCCAAAATCTTATTTTGGTCCTCAAATTTCAAACGTCTTAGAATGAGTCTTTTTATCTATCAGGTTGTCCCAAATTAATCATTTTGTACATTCGATTATTAAAATCTTGATGGAGAAAGAAACGCGAGGACCATGAACCTTTTAGTAAGGGTTAATTTTGTTATTCGACATGTTATGAAATGCCTGCTAAGAATGAAATCACACATATATATATATATTTTAGTTGAGATTATAATAATTGCAAGGGAAGAATGACTTATTTAGACAACTTAATTGATCCGAAACTCGTTTTGTGACATTTTAAAAGTCAATGACCAAAATAAGATTCGGCTTATAACTTTGAGATTAAAAATGAAAAATTTTCATTTTACACTACGCTCTTTTATGAAAGTCAATATATCTGTGAAAAATCGATGTTATGAAAATTTATGTAGAAATTTCTGCAGAAAAATTATTGCACTTCTCTTTCAATATCAGTAGTGCCATAATACGAAATTTTTTGTAAAATATTGATTTCGGAAATGTTGATTTTCAAAACTCCGTTTGTGTCTATGTTAAATATCACATATTAGGGAGTGTTAGTAAAGTAGAACCTCTTCGGAGGGCTAGTATTTCAATCGCTAATAGTGTAATACTAAAATTGTTCTTGTCAAGAATGAATGTTTTAAATGTTTTATGTGATCTTAACGATAAGGGGGGGTTTTTTTTTTCTTTTCTTTTTTCTTTTTCTTTTTTATCGCAACAAAATTCTCATACGAGGAAAAGAAATTGTTTGGAAGATTGGACACGAGAAAAGGAGATTGCTCAATAAAAATATATTCACGCAAAGTCTAATCTGCATGCCACGGTTTATTGAAAGGGTTACTTCATAAGCATTCCTATCACCCATCGTTTGAAGTCTTGCATTTATATTTGATAAAACTTAGATCAACATTTCTGTACAATCCGACTTGCCTAAATTCGGTTGTCCAACATTTTTTAAACTTAGAATGCTCATCGGTCGCTTTTATGTTAAAAATACATAGCCTTCTGATATAACAAGTAAAATTTTTTTGCTGCAAGAACTTTAGCAGACTAATTTTGAGCTTATTAGGAGCAAAGGTCACAGTTTTCACAGACCATTCGGTCATCAAATGCTTGGTAGAGAAAAAGGATGCAAAGCTAAGGCTGATTAGATGGGTGCTTCTGCTTCAAAAATTTGACCTGGAGATCAAAGATAAGAAAGGAACAGAAAACCACGTGGCTGATCATTTGTTTCAGTTGGAGAAAGTTGAGAAGTGCACGGATTCAGGAGTTATTAATGAGGTGTTTTCGGATGAGCAGCTCTTGGTTGTCACTAGAGCAAATACTACATTGCCTTGATATGCTGATTTAGTATATTACTTAATGAGTGGGTTGTTACCTCCTGATTTGAATGGTCAACAAGAGAAGAAGTTTTTGCATGAGGTGAAATTTTACTTCCGGGATGAGCCTTACTTGTTCAGAAAATGTGCTAATTAGATTTTGCGACGGTGTATCCCGGAGGTGGAAATCAAATAGGTGCTGCAACACTACAATGATTCCCCATATGGAGGGCTTTTCAAAGTAACATGACTGTAGCAAAAGTCTTGCAATCTGGTTTTTATTGGCCAAACTTGTTTCGAGATGCTCAGAATTTTGTGCTACAGTGTGATAGATGTCAACGGGGTGGTAGTATCTCAACACGACATGAAATTCCACTAGCCAACATTCTTGAGGTAGAGTTGTTTGATGTGTGGGGAATAGACTTTATGGGTCCTTTTATTTCTTCTTTTGGCAATTTATACATACTAATTGCAGTTGATTATGTTTCCAAGTGGGTAGCAGCTGCTGCCCTACTAACCAATGACTCAAAGGTAGTGGTCCAATTCATGAAGAAGCAAATTTTCACAATGTTTGGTACACCAAAGGCAAAGATCAGTGACGAAGGGACTCATTTTTGTAGCAAGTACTTTGAGGTTTTGTTGGCAAAGTACAACGTCCGTCACAAGGTAGCTACTGCTTATCACCCACAAACTAATGGGCAAGCGGAAACTTCGAACAAGCAAATCAAAGCCATTTTGAAGAAAACTGTATGTCTTACAAGAAAGAATTGGTCCAAGAGGTTGGAAAATGCATTATGGGCCTACAAGACTGCCTTTAAGACTCCAATTGAAATGTCACCATATCAACTTGTGTTTGGGAAGGCCGCCCATTTGCCTTTGGAGTTGGAGCACAAGGCATATTGGGTATTGGGGTTAGACTTCGTCTTCTCATTACGACGTTAGCTTTAATAGTATCCGACGAACGATGAATACTGATTGCTCGTATTTGGGCCGGACCCAATTCAATACTTGAGTCAATCGTGAACATAAATCGCTCGTATAATTAGGCCGGACCCGATATGCTACTCTAAATGCAATCATTTACATTTGAGCGTCGAACATCGGACCAACAGATCGAACATGATCTTTTACACATTGACTATAGGCCATGAGCGATAGGTCACAAGGACAAAGCCTTGTTTCCTACCCATCGTTCGTTATTCATGCCCAACAAAGCTTATAGGGTATATTCTTCATAACCGTCAAACCCAATGTCGACAATGATGTTTCATGCCATTATGATAACTGATTAGTTTGTAATTGGCAAATGGAAGCCACATCAATAACCGCTAAGCCCATGATATGTGAAATATTACAATAACTACTGATTTTACATTGTGACACGTGTCCTTGGGGGACAACAAGCAAAAACCCGCTCAACATTAGTTATTGGTCCTTCCTCTATAAATAGAAGAAGGCCCCCCCTTTAGCGAGGGATCTTTTTTCTGAGATTTGCTTACCATTACTCTGCTGAAATTTACCCAGAAAACCACTATAGATTCCAGAATCATCATTATATTCTATAACATCCACATATAGTGAATACATTATACTCAGAGGACGTAGCACACAATTTGGCAAACCTCTTTACATCTTGGTGTTGATTGATTTTCTCTCTGTTTTCCCTTTATTTGATTATATCAATTCTTTTTCGTGTTTAATTGTTTTTTTCGAAGCTATAGTGCTTCATAAGATTCATTACGATGTCCAAGGACCCAGTTAATTGATAATTACGTTTTCCATTCTAATTTTTCCATTAAATTTTGACTATAGAAAAACAGCATCTACATTGAGCACTTCAACAGTTAAATATGGACATGAGTGCTGCTGAAGACAAGAGATTGATGCAGCTTAATGAGCTTGATAAATTTCGATTGCAAGCTTATGAGAACGCCAAGCTCTATAAGGAAAAAGTCAAGCATTGGCATGACAAGAGAATCATCAATAGGACATTTGAACCAGGGAAGCAAGTTTTATTGTTCAATTCAAGATTAAAGATTTTTTTTTTTCTGGGAAATTGAAGTCCAGTGGTCTGGCCTATTCACAATTTCTTCTGTTTTTCCTCATGGAGTGGTTAGAATTGCAAGATGATCCAACAAGAAGGAAATTTTTGGTGAATGGTCAAAGAATCAAGCACTATTTGGGAAGTCCTATTGAGCATTCCAAGTCTTCCATCATTCTTAAAGACGCTTAAAACGGGGAAGTAGTCAGGCTGATGACTTCAAAACAAGCGCTCTTGGGAGGCAACCCAAAAATTTCTTTGTTTTGTTATTTTGGTTTATTTTAATTTGTTTGAGTTGTTGATTCAGTAGTTTGTTAAGTAATTTGAACCGATTTGATGATATTGTTTTCTATGCAAAAAGCGGTCTAGGACTCAACCTTAAAGAGCAATCTGTGTTAAATTTGCTGCAGGAAATGCTGGCAGTATTTTACAAAAAAGAAAAAAAGGAGTAATCTGTGTCAAATTTGTTTCAAAAAAAAAAAAGAGCAATCTATATTAAATTTACTGCAGGAAATACTGCAGCATTTCAAGAAAGAGATGGGTCTACTTCCTTAAGTATGAGAAGAAAGAGATGGGTCTTTGACGCAACCTCTTTCAGTCCGTCAACCAAGACCCTACCCCGAACTTCACCAACCCAATGTTATTATAGCTTAAGCTGGAGCGGGGATCTTACGAAAATTCCACGGGATCAAACCTCGATAGACGAAAAAAAGAATAAGAAAGATGTCTATCATCTTTACCAACCCATCAACCCTTGTGGGGGTATATACCCCCTTAATATGTGTGTGATTACGATATATATACAATCCTTGAAAGAGTCACTTTATGCTTTTAAACGTGCAAAATGCACATTTTATTTTTCTGTTTTTTCTTTTCAAAATTGAGGATGAATTGTACATTAGAATAATCTCACTAACCATGTTAAAATATAGTAAAATAATAAAATATTTTATAAATAGAAAAAATTAAAATCACTATAACTAGTACGTAATTTTTATAGCGTACAACGAGAAAATCATTATTAATATTATTTACAGAATATTGTAATCCAAGTAAGATCGTAACAAAGTGAATTGTTATTTTAGTGGTTAAAAACAAACTCATTTCCGTACCTATCAAAATTTAAAAGGTTAGTTTCCAAGGAAAAGAAATCCAGAAGATAAAAACAAAATTGAAGGGTTATTACACCTAGAGGAAATTGAAGAGACATTTTCACATTCAAACTATATGAGTGATTTTAATTTACAGCCAAGGGCCACCCAAATCTCAAGACTAATCCAACTACCCGGTTTCCGACACGTGTCGTTCATCTTTCAGTTCGGGGTACTTCGAAGCGGTCTCCGGACCTAAGCCCCTAAAACGAAACATAATGGCTCTAAAATGACACCATTTGATAAGCTCAAAACTATCTACTGTCTCACAAATATAAGAGTTTGTCACATTTTTCGTTCCTAATCATCTTTCATCTAAACCTATGGCTTGCCCTAGATCATAATTCCCATTTTGGCCCTGGTTTATCTGTTCTTCACTTTCTCAGAAGCTGTGGAAATTCTGGTTGGAGGAAAAGAAAATTCATGGAATACTTTTTTATCAAATTCCTCGGAAAGAACTTATTTTGATGAATGGGCCAAAGACTTGGCGATATTCTCAGTAATTGTCATCTAATTATTAATTCCTCCTCACTTGATCAACTTCTAAATATTAGTTTCATAACTGCTTTTTTTTTTTTTTTTTTTAACTAATTGCATTGTTCTAATATTAATTCATGTTTTGCCCATCAAATTTTATCTCATCTGAGTGGATAAAAAGTTGCATATATATTGTTTGCTTGTTTGCTTTTTGTAAAAATTTACGATAGAACCTGTAGTTTAATGTTATCAGTAGGTACTACTGTTTTAGTTATTGGATCAACTTTTCACTGATATGATCAAAAACTTAAAGTAGTTATGTGTGTCAAATTGTAAATTTTTAATATCGACACTCATACATCAGATCGTTAAAAAGTTAATCCAATGATTAAAATAACAGTACCTACAGATTTTGTAAAACCTTTTCTTTAGTGTTCATATAACTTTTTTTTCTTCTAAGGAAAAAAAGTAACTTTTTTTTTTCTTTTCCACCCATGGCTGTTCAAGCTTTTGAAGTTTCTACTTGTATAGATCTTGAAAACATGATATGCTAATAGAGTAATTTAGCTTCTTCTTCTTCTTCTTCTTCTCTTCTTCCTCTTTTGCAATTTTTTTCTTTTATGATTTCATCTTTTAAGAGTACTAATATTCGGAAAAATTATCTCTTTAAGAAACAAATATAACAAATAAATAATTATAGCATCATGTATGTTATGATCTCATATCTTTTTCACATTATTTTTACCTTGCAGTTTACCAAATCCCATGCAAGAAAACTTTACCATAGTTTTTTTTTTTTTTTTTTATTTTTCTTCTACCTTTCTCAAAGTTTAGCAATATCAAACAAGCCTTAGCTCTTCTCTCATTATTTCCTCTTCTAATTTACAAAACAGTATTCGAGTTCAACCCCAAAAAGGACTCAGGGCTACGAGTTACGGAGAAGAAACTTCAACAGCTACAACACATCGAAGCCAATCGAAAGATACAGGAACAAGAAGACTCTGATCGAGTTGGATTGGTGCGAGCCATTTTATTTCATCAGCGGCACAAAGGGGCACTGTGAGAAGGGCCAGAAGCTATTAGCTAATGTTGCGTGTGACAGGCGTGACTTGGAGTTGTTGACTGGGGCACCGGCGGTGGCACCAACCCCAGACGGGCAAGGTAACGGTGCCATCGGATCAAGGAAGGTGGGATTTGCGGTGGTGATAGGTAGTTTGGCAGGATTGCTTGTGGTATGAGAGGGAGAATTGTGAAAGCTACATGGGAGTCTCAGAGTTTGATTTCTTGTTTTGTTTTGTTGTTGTTGTCATTGTTCGGTTTTCGGTTTTCGGTTTTCGTTTTTCATTTCTGCTGCAACTTTCAGGGTTTGATTTCGGTATATGGGGAATTTGAGTTATATTGTATGCATGTGATTTCAGGGACATTTACGTACTAAATAATTTAGGGTCAATGATTCTGTGTTTGTATTAGTCATAGTTTCAAACCGCAAATCATTTGATATTAGGTCAATCTTTAACAATAAGTAACAAGCTCTAAATTGCAGAAGCACAAAAGGGCATCGTTTATGTTGTCGTTTAAACAGCTCTACGCAAGAGAACCCTTAAACAGCTCTACGCGAGAGAACCCCGAATCACACGTAAGCGTATGCTTAGATGGTATATAGCAACCGGTGTTACAGTGCCAACACTTGATGTTCGCCATGTTCTGTTAGTAAAGCAACTATGTGACATTAGCATGCTTCCATGCCAAGTCAATCCAACCACATTCATAACCGACGCAAGAGGCTAGGAGAAGAACGAGAAAGAAAATGTACGAGTTCGGTTACAAGGATAAGCTTTGGCCCCACGAAAAGCGACAAGAGGACGTTTGGATTCTTGTTTCGCATCATAAAACTAGTGATGGTTCAAGAAAGTTTTATCAAGATGACAAGATATTTACAAAACGTAAGAATTTTCACAGCCTATTCTGAGAATTCTGTGGAAAAACGCCTAAACTCCCCATGGATCAAGGACTCTTATAGCTTTTGCTAGAAAGGCGGCAAAACAACCTAGCACTCCTTCCATAAATATTACGAGTACCCTGAAGTTCCTTATGATGATATAGAGAACCCTGAAAATTTCTAAACGGATCAAGCAATCTCCTTAAGGTTATGATCTGTTTAGGATTTTAGACACTTCTCGTTGTTCAAAGAACACTCTAACAAAACCTAAAGTCCGCAAGTGAACCTTCTCCATGGCTTACAGACTATCGAAGCATTTCTAAATTCGATAGATATATCTTAGTTCCCTAAGGATCATAAGATTTCCCTAAAGACTAACAAAAAAACTATATCTAGCACTTGCCTATAAATATCTTGAGTTCCTTAGATATATCTCGTCTCCCAATATCGCGGTTAAACTTTTCCGAACCACCACTAGATATACAACACTTGTGAAATTCACAGCATATTTATATAAATGACTTCTTCCTATAAACAATTGAGACAATCCTCATTCGGGAACCAACTGAGAAATTCAAGAATCCAAACATACAATCCTCTCTTGGCCAAATCCAAACAGAATTTGCCCATTCACCCAAATTTTTTTCCCTTGTTCTTTCTCTTGGCCACTTTCCTTAAACTTTGGTAAACATTGGAAGCATGGTAACTACAACCGCTAAGGGTCACATGGTCGCTTTATGAATGAAAGAATCCTGACATCAGGCACACTTTTCTAGTCTATTTATGTACTTTAATCAAGTGAATGCTTAGCCATAAGCAAGCTTAAGTGTAATTTGTGCCATTTTGATCTAAAACCCTGACCCCTAAGCCGCAAAGGTTCATCCCGATATGTTATACTCGTTTGTTTCTGACTAAGAAATTCTTAAAAAAAAAAAAAAAAAAAACAACGAGGCCAAGGATTTCACAAAAAGAAGCACATAAACAAACTAAAGATTACTAACTTCAGTATTTAAAAAAAATTTCCATATTCAAATAGTGCCAAGAAAAACTAGAGTTGCCAATCAATGCCAAATTTCATGGTTATGATGGAATTTCGATGACCAATCTGCCATTCAGTCCTTCTAATTCAAGGGGAAAAACCAAAAAAAAAAAAAAAGGAAACATGGTTCCTAGTCCAACCACAATCGACCCACTCTAGTAGGAGATATCTTACTATCTTTCTACTGTTGTTTAACTTCAGCTTTCTTCTTCTGCCACAGCCTGTCAAGAGCACTGTCAGCGTCTCCCTGCAGAAAAAAGAAAAAGAAAATGGTAAAATTGTTAACCTGAATTATGTAGTGGTATGGCTGAAAAATTTTGCAAAAGGGCAGTGCGAAACAATTATAGATTTTTTTTTTTTTAATGAGGACATGTGTGTGTGTGTGTGTGTGCGTGTGTATATAAAGTTTCAATTTCAAACGAAGGCACACTAATTGTTTTTTTCTTTTTATAGAGTGGGAGTGGGGGTAAAACTGAAATATTTCAAAAGTTTCTCAAACAGAAGATGGACACAAAAAATTCACACATATATGGGATCAAGTGAGGTATAAGTACTATGGAAAAGCTCAAGGAGAGACACTAGTTAAACTTGTAAAATCGTATAGAAAATTTTCCAACTTCCAAACACCTAATCAAGACCAGAAACTACCTTCCCAGATTTCCCAACATAAAGCATAACTTCACTCCAATAAGACATACAAATTGCCAAAAACTAATTCGGTTCCACACTTTTACTACATCAATACATTAGACAGTCTTGAAGGGCAAAATCTGAGAAACAGAAAAAAGTGCAAGTGCCTCTACGAGAAATAAAAGGAAAAACACATAGTTGAAGTGCGGGGGAAACAAAACGAACCTGAGCACGAACAAAACCGCAAAGAGCAAAGGTGGAGAACTGGCCAGTGTAGACACCGTTCTCATCTAAATGCCCGACGTTAATCTGGACCGACGCATGGTCCTTCGAAGTGATCAGCCTGTTGGTTGCAGAGCTGCACCCACATACCACAATTAGCCAGAATGCACAACTCCAAAACTGTTACGTGTTTAACTTAACTTGTTTCTGTTTTATGGTATTCAACACAACATAGTGTGGATGCTTAAAAAAAGAAAAGAAAAGAATGTGTACCATTTTCTGGGAATGTAAAGCTCGGTGATAACACCTTCTTCGTTCTGCATATTGGCGAGTGAATGATCAACTACTTCCTCAAGGATTTATGAAACCTATTCAAACCAACAAAATTATCATGATAAGGAAAAACAATGCACATATAGAACGAAGAAAAAGAAATATAAACAAAAAGAAAACCACAACGCACCAAAAAAAAAAAAACAGAGCTACCATATGGCTAAATATATAGTAGAGGTTTGTGACTGATAGGACACCAATTTTAAACACCGGATCAAGTTCATGTAAAGTATTTTATCCATTACATGAAATCAGAATCATAGCAGGTTAAAATAAAGCACGACAATTTAACTGAATCTAACGAAGATCGGGCTAGAAACCGTGTCCTATCAGGTAAAGTACTTTTTTAATACCCTGTCATAGAAGTCTGTAAAAAATAATTATAACATACTCTACCAATCAAGGTGACAATTTGATGCAGCAGAATAAAAGAGAATATATAAAGTTTATACTCCTTCGAAGAGTTAGGATAGACATACCCTAAAATAGCTGGAGAATTCGATAATGACAATAATGAAAACTGAACTGAGGTACAAAATTATAGGCTGATGAATCCTAGCCAATTTACGAATTCTAATTCAAATAAAGCAGTAAATAGAAAAATATCATAACTGTGAAATAAATAATGCAGAATCCTTAAACAAACTCGAACTAGACATGGATAACAACCAAATTAAAAAAGAAATTAAAACAAATATTCTCTAATTTTCCAACCCACATCGCAATCACTCAACAATGGAAGCAACAATAGAAAATAACACAATTGTTTTCAAATTATATCCAAATTAAAAATCTACAAAAAGGGACTAGAGCTAACACAATTGCGAACAAAAAGTTGATCAAAAATCAACCCTATTCATTCAAATTCTACAGTACAGAAGAAAAAAAAAACACTTTTCAAAACTGGGATAAAAACCCTTTTCAAGACCCAATACATGAAACAAGTTCAAATTCTCAAATCTCCAAAAAAAAAAATTAATTAATTAAGAGGTCAAAAATTTCCAAGCGAACAGACAGCTAAATACCGACATCATAGGATTGAAAAAACTGGTGTCTATTATCCAACAACATGAAAATTCCCGAAAAGAAACCAAAAAAATAAAAAGTAAAAACCGGGTTAAGATGTTCTAACTGTGGAAAGACACGAGCTAAGTCAACAAGCAAAGCAATAACAGGAAAAAAAAAAAAAAAAAAAAAAACTTATATATATGTAAATAGAACGAAAATTTTTAGATGTAATGAAGAGAAAGAGATTCGGAGAGGAACGTACGAACGAAAAAGCAGGCGTGAGAGGAAGAATGGGAAAAGGACAAATCTTTACGGTGGAGCAGCGACGTTATAAACCAGAGAAGAGTGGACAGCTTAAACCCTCTATGATTCCGTGTGCTCGGGTACAAGGTAGCCTTATGTTATCGCCCAATCAAATTTCAGGAGAAAAAATATAAGGGTCTGTTTGTTTGGGGCACTATCTGGATTTCAAAACCTTAACTTTACATCAAAATTTATCTATATTCTATTTTTTTAAAACTCAAATTTTAAAACTCTATAACTTTCTTATTTTAAATTAAAATGAGATAACTTTCTGTCAACATGTTGGTAATGACAAAACGAACAAAATTATATTCATTTTGTATATTTTTTCCGAATATATTTTAAATTTTTGCATAATTTTCTATATAATAATTGTATCAAAATAGCATATTTAAAAGGTACTAATGAAAATTATTAACATATATTTTAAAATGGCGTAAATTATAACATATTTCAATTTCATATTTTAATTTATTCCAATTTTGCCCTTTGATCTTTTCCCATACACATCCCCCCCCCCCCCCCCCCCCCCCCCCCCCCCCCCCCCCACCGACTGGAGAGGACCCACACCAGCAATGATGGAAAGATCACAATAGCGACGAGAATTGGAACCAGACGGCGGCACAGAGAACCAAATCCCGCATGCGTGGAAAGCGCGATTGGATGCCAACTGCGAGACGAACACAATTACGATGGGATCATGAGTTTTTCTCTCCCCTCTAGGTCTGACTTTTTGCTTCCGGTTTTCTACAGACCGACGGCAAGAAGAGAGCTACCGCGACGGGATCACGAGGCGAGCGACAAGGTGCGACGGAAACAGGGGTTTTTCTCTCCTCTCTGGGTTTAGGTTTTTGCTTCTCTAGGTTTTGTTTTGATTTATTTTTTTGTTGCAAGCTAGATGGCAATCGTCTTCTCCTTAACTTCGGCACTGGAGCGGTTGTCTTCTCCGACGACGGCACTGAGCTTAGGTTTGAGTTTTGATATTTTTGGGGCTGGTTTGTAATTATTTGGTTTTGAGGGATTTGTTGTAAAATAATAAAATAAAATAATATATTGTTATTGGTTTTGTAAAATTTACATGTTTTTACCAATATATGTAAGTACTGACTTTTTGTAAATATCTCAAATTAGTAATGGAAACTTTCATATTATTAACACTGGTAAAAAAATTTACTAATAAATAATTGTCAAGTATAAATTTGATAAAAATAGCAAATATTTAAATTGTCCATTTACATTATTAGTAAATATTAAGATTTACTAGTGAAGATTTGATTTTTCTGGATAAATTAATTTATAATTTTAAAAAAACGTAAATATTGGTAAATATTAAGATTTATTAGTAAATATTAAGATTTACCTAACAAATTGAAATAAATAACAATATAGATATCAATAAATATTAGATTTACTTATTTACTATTAAAAATTTGATTTACTTGATAAATTAATAATTTTTAAAATAACGTAAATTAATAATAAATACTAAGATATTTTAGTAAATATTTTTAATTTACTTGATAATTTTTGAAACCATGTAAATACTAGATTTACTAATATATATTTTTTTTTCATTCATTTTTTTTGGGTGAATATTATTAGGGTCAGATTTCGTCTTCCTATTTCGTCGTTAGCCTTCGACTGTTAATCATACGAACAACGAACTCCTGAGTCAAATCTACAATATTTTCATATATTTGGACCGGACCCAACTTATGATATTATTTCGTTCAATCGTGAACAATGATCGTTCATATAATTGGGTTGGACCCAATTTACAATGTTAATTCGTTTCATCATGAATTATGATCATTCGCATTCGAACGACGAACCAATCAGTTCAAACATGATCTGACGTACATCGAATCTAATATAAGCCACGAACGATACATTTGCAAGAACTTGGCCTTGTTTCCTAATCATCGTTCGTCACTCGTGCTTGACGAGAATTACAAGGGATACTCCCCATAACTGTCAAACCCACAATCGACAATGACATGTCAGATCTTTTTTGATAACTGACAAGCTCATGATTGACGATAACGTCATAACTTATAACTGCTAAGCCCACTAACTGTGATTCATCCCAATAACAGCTAAGTCCACATTGTGACATGTGTCCCAAAAGACATTGAGCGAGAACCGTTCACCAGGAATTACGGGTTTAGACCCACTATTCTTTCTCTATAAATAGATAAAGACCCCCTTCAGACAGAGGAGGACTTTTTGTCTGATTCTTACTTACCCTTACGCTGCCTAAATTCACTTAGAAAATTGTAACTCATTGTATTCAAGAATACTCATATACAGTGAAGAAACCATACTCACAGAGGACGTAGCACACATTTGACGAACCTCTCTAAATTTCGGTGTTATTGATTCTCTTTTCATTTTTTTTTACTTGATTATTTCGACATTATAATGCTTTATGATTTTCACCAATGATTTTCAAGGGTCCAATTGATCGTTTGTTTCATTCCTTTGTGCTAACTTCTATTAAAAATTTGATAGTAGATTTCCAGCATCTACAAATATCACATTTCCCATAAAGTACTTAAATTATATAGTAAATAAATTATTTCGAAATATATTTATTTACTTATTTTTTTCTTGATAAATAGTACATTTGTTATTTGGAAATAAATAGATTTACCACTTATTTAAGCCCAAATTTTATTAAAAATTACAAATCCACCCCAAAAACCATAATACAAAAAGGTTTAGTTGGCGAAAACAAGAGCCCCATGGCAGCCGTCAGAGAAATCACAGCGAAGAGGATGGATATATGATGTCGACGAAACAAAGAGGAATAGTTGCGATTTTCCAACAAATTTCCTCCCGATTCCGGTGATTTTCCTTGCAAGCTTCGGATCCACGGCAAGATCGTCCTCTAATCGTGACTCCATGGTGAGATCTGTCACATCCTACTTTGAATCTCAACTCCACGGCAACCGTTGCACCCTCGTTCGTTCGCAACTCCACGGTGACCATCATGCCATCCTCTGGTTCATGACTCCACAATGACCGACATAGGTAATCTCGACGGAACTGACGCCGACGCCAACGTTAGGGTTTCTAATTTGAGTGAGCTGAATGCGTCGGGGTTGGGTTGTTTGTGAAAGATTGTGGGTGGGTTTTGTTTGTGAGGGGTATTTTGGAGAATTCCTATTTGAGTTTAATAATAATATGCTACTTAGTACCTCAAATTTTCCCACCTGCTATATCGTTAAAATTATGAAACTCAATTTGCTATTTTGGTCTTTCTCTCTTTTCTATACACATAACTTTTTCAAAAGTTTTCATTTCAAATACAAATTTCCAACCCTACTTTCAAAACACCATATCTAAATATTCCCCAAACGGACCATTGCTTTTAGCCATTGAATCCCTTTTTCCCAAAAAATTAAAAAAAAATTTAAAAAATGAAGCTTTTAGCTGCTGAATCCCTTTCTGCCAATATATATATATATATATATTATTACAATAAAATAGTTACAGATACAATCTAACGGTAATTTCCCATCTGACTTCATCATAAGGTGTAGAAGTTTTTTAACAAATAAAGTAATAATAATATCAAAAAAATATTGAGAGATTTACATCTAAATAGCATTTTTTTCAAGAAGTTTTTTAATAAATGTCCGAAGTTTTTAAAAATTATTTAAAAGGCAATTTTTCTAAAATGGTTAATCAATTTTCTTAAATGATCAATTAGTAATTGACCACATAATTGTCAATCAGCGATTTATTTACTATCAATCACTGATGAATCAAATCTGAAAAATGACAAATAATCATTTTTCTAAATTAAAAAAAAAATTGGGTCATCTAGTAGTTCAGGAGCTTAAAAAAGACCATACAATCTAATTTTCCTAATAATAATAATAATAAAGAGTAAACTCTCAAAAACAATTTAAAAGAAAAAAAGTTTTTAGTGGGTATTAAGCATTCATGAACCCAAACTTGTCACTCCTTGATAATTTGTACTCCAAACTTTTTACTTTTAATAATTTGACTTCTAAACTTTTTAAATTATTATAATTTACCCTATTTAGTTAATTTTACGTTCAATTGAATATTTGAATTTAGAAGATTTGTACTAGATTAAGATTTTTTTTTTGGGGGTCAAAAATAGGATTTCTAGTCTTCACATGAGACATACGTGTGTTTTTCATGACTAATTTAACAGAAAATCAACCCATATGGGATGCATTACAACAATTTTGTAAATTCAAAGGTAAATTGCTAAAATTAGAATTTTAAAGGATAAATTGAGAAAATGTAATAAATTTGAGTGACATCAGTTTTAAATACTTTTGAAAACTAAACAAAATATATAAAAGATTATTTTGCAACGTTGTCCCCAAGCTTTTCGCATTGTTGTATTTTGCATTTTGAACTTTTAATTTCAGTAATTTACCCCCTGAAATTAAAAAAAAAAAAAAAAAAAGTGAGAAACACATTAAATTTAATAACTATGTTAGCTTTAGTCAGAAATGAACCACTGACTTGGAAATGGTCATTAAGCAGGAATAGTCATCTTTGTATATTTTAGTCCAAATTTATTGGCTTTAAGGATTTTAATTAATTAAGTGCTGAATTATTTTCATAAATGTCCTTGAAGTATGCACGTTTTTCAATTTGTTCCTCCATCTTTCAAAACCGTTGAAAATGTCCATGTAATAAAAGATAACCCTCACGTTTAGAATTTTACTAATATAGTTGTATTAAATACTTAGATCTGGGTTATCTTTCATCACATTATATTAGGACTAAACTACTAAACAGGGTTTGATTATTCTGAAACCTTAAATTTTAGAGAGTAAATATAATTTAGGAACTTTATTCAAATTATAATCTAGCATTCAAGCAATAAATAAAACAAATTATAAAGATAAAAAGAGAAATAGAACTATTACGAAAAAACAAAAAGAAAATTAAAAGACAAAATAAATGAACATAATTGTTCTTATTCAATTAGAAACACTTTATAATTTAGTTATAATCATAATTATTATATGAGTCAAAACCATAATTATTATCATTATTATTAGTAGAATTTCGTCCAACACTAAATGAATGTTCTTGAAATAGAAAACAAGATCAAACGAACAAAATAATCAGGAACATTAAGCATGAACCAAAAAAAAAAAAAAACCTTAAGAGCAATATAGAGAAAACTGGAGTCCGGTATAATTGTTTCAAGGCTTTGTATTGAAAATTATGCCTTATCATTTTCCTCTCAATTCA
The DNA here is from genome assembly GCA_008635985.1 of Ficus erecta. Taxonomy (NCBI): domain Eukaryota; kingdom Viridiplantae; phylum Streptophyta; class Magnoliopsida; order Rosales; family Moraceae; genus Ficus; species Ficus erecta. The sequence goes on along the minus strand of BKCH01002044.1, from coordinate 97,181 downwards.
AAAGAATTTATAATACATTGGGAATATAAGAGTTTAATTCTCCTATTAATTTGAGAGTTTATTCTATCCTAATTTCAATGAACCATTCACAATCCGGTGATTTGATATGTAATAAATCTGAATGTTTAACATCTTTGATATTAAATATAGACGATTGAGTTCCCTTTGCAAACTCCTATTAATTGTTGAACGTTGTCCTTTGTAGACCTTAAACTTCTCCTTTTGACGTCCGATATAATATTAGGAAAACTCTTACTTGAGGGTTGTCTCCTTCCTTATAAATAAGTAGATCTTTACATAAATTGTCTCCTACCTTATAATTAAGCAGACTCCTACCTAAGTTGTTCCCTACCTTATAATTAAATATGATCCTACCTATATTGACTTGGGTTGATGTTATTTTAAATAATTTTTAGATAATGACAAAAATACCAACAATTATTAGTAATGGATTTTGAGCTGAAAACTTTAGGATATTTTCAACAATTTAATTACGCGAGATCTAGCAAATCTGATGTGGTGGTATTATAAAAGAAAGTATTCAAATGTGACATTAGATTTGAAATAAAAAATTTTAGAAGTGTTATTACTGAAATTAAAAGAAAGGAGATTGATGTAGGATTTTATTTAGGATACTTTTAATTTTTTTAAATGATATTTTTTTCTGTTTAATTAATAATAATGTGTAGATCCTAAAGTCTGAAGTATTTATATTAGAATTGAAAGTATTGGATAGTAATGTTAGGTTTGCAATAAAAATATTAGAAGTGTATTATTGATATTAAACTCTATTTCAATTAATTAATTATTCGATAAAGGCAAGGCGAGGCGAGGATATACATCTTTTATCTTTCTTCTCCTCCTTCCCCGTTTTATCTTTCTTTTTTATTTTTTCTCTCTCTAAACCCCCTCTCTCCAGAGTCGTGCTCTCACCCAGTTCCTCTCTCGCTCCACCCAGTTCCTCTCTCGCTCTACAATCTCCATTTCCATCGATGAATTGACACAGGAGTTTTCACTGTAAGTCTCTCTCTCTCAATTTCACCAAGTGGAATCGTACACACACACACACATATATAATGAACTCAGAGCAAGTAACCCTTTTGCCTAAACCGCATACCCATTTGTATAGACATCTAAATATATATATAGAACAAGTAACCCTTTTGCCTAAACCGCATACCCATTTGCAAAGACATCTAAATATCTATATATAATATATATATATATATATATATATATATACATACATACATACATACATATTGTTTTTCCTTGTCTTTCTCTGGTGTGTGTTAATTTCAGCTTCTGGGCATGTTTGTGTTAAGCATGGAATGTGGTTCTTGTAGCTCCTCACTTGGGGCAATGCCTTTGCTGTTGAGTGGCAAAGGAATGGTTTCTTCTCATAGAATGGTGGTGCCCTTTAGAGTTTCTTTCAAGCTTGGCCTGTGCCCTGGTCTTGGTTTTCTTAATTCTTTGCAGGTATTGCCTTTTTAAATTTCTGGGTTTTTGGTTTTTGCTGGAAATAACTACTTGTATTGTTGATTAGAGAGTGGTACAAGAACTAGTCTGTAAAAAAAAAAAAAAAAAAATCCTAGTGTTTAATTTATAGTTAAGTTGATGAGTGAACTGAGGTACAATGCATCCATATCAAGAGAATAGTAGTGGTTTAGAATAAAGTTTAAGGGCCCGTTTGGGCCATCAATTGGAATTGGAGTTCTGGAAGGGGGTTTTTTTTAATTGGAAATGAGTGAATATTTGGAAATGTGTGTCTGGAAATGTGAATTAAAAATAAATTGGGATATTTGAACAGTTTAAAAACCTGAAATGCGTTCAGAGAAAATAGGCAATATGAATATGGTTTTGTTCTTCTCGTCATTGTGAGCATTTAGAGACAAGAATCAACTCATTTCGACTTTAATTCAGAAAGTTATGTACTTTTAAGTACTTTTAAAGTTTGAGTTTTATGAAAAATAGAAGATAGAGAGAACGAGATGCGGATTTGAAAAGTTGCGTAAACAAACTCCTTTGAGGAAGAAAAATAAAACACTAGTGAAGCTTTTTTATATTTTGCTTATAATGTCCTCCTTGTATACATGATGGTATCTTTCAGTAGTTTGCTATGAGTTCTTAAATTGATAGATTTTATCGTCTGGCTTTATTTATTGTAATGATTTCTTTTTGTGTTTTAAGTAAAAAATATATATATAAAAAAATTGGCCCGCATTTTTTGTTAGTTTAGTACTTGTTTCTAGAACTACTAAGTTCGATTGGATTAGTATTCATTTTGAGTCGTTGATGATGCAAGGACCATTTGGATTGGCCTTGATGAACTTTCAATTCATCTGAAAAGGAAGTATTTTCTGAGCCACATGTTTTGCAATTTATTATTATTACTATTATTTTTTATATCATTATTCACAACAACGGCTTAGCTTCTTGTTTTGGTGACTGCTGGATTGACCGTCAAACTTCCTCTAATTTTTATAATGTTGATATGATAGTACAACCGGAAACTTGAAATGACTTTGTTCATTTAAAAATTATACCCGTCAAAGATTTTAAAATCCTAGTTCTTTTTTTTTAAATTAATCTTGATCACTGTATCTGTTCACTTGCAGCATTCTAACAACAAACTCACAGCACCATTGAAGTCGTCTTGTAAGCTGCCACGATCACATGCATTGGTTATCCGGAGTGAACATCCTCAGAATACTGATTTGCCCCGGTACTATTCCAGAAAGGAGAAGAAACCCTTTCCAATACCGATAGTGGAGTTGAGGCGTGCTGCACGGGAGAGGGTCAAGAGGAACAAAGGCCGGCCTAGAAAGCCTGTTCCACCTCCCAAGAATGGCCTGGTTGTGAAGAGTATGATTCCGCTTGCCTATGACGTGTTTAATGCAAGAATAACATTGATCAACAATCTCAAGAAGCTCTTAAAGGTGGTACCTGTGCATGCTTGCAGGTAAATATTCTTTTGTGAATTGTATATAACATAAATGGCTGGAAGGCTGTCAAGTATCTCGTAAACGGCTGCCTTTGGCCGGCAGTATCTATGATTGTTACTTTCCCAAGTTATCATTGTTCTCATACTGACTAAATTGGAGCACCGATTATCCCCAGTGATAAAAAAGGACTTGTTCATGTGGAGTGGACGAAGCTTCCTGAATTGGATGATTGTTATATTTGAATGCATGAATACATGAATATATGCGGTTTCAACATATTTTTATAGTTAGCACAAGAATTTTATTCTTGCTAGGCTTACCGGTGACAAGAGTTGCCAATAACAGACTCAGGACTCATTCAGCAACTGCATAGTTGCGTGTGTGCTTGCTCAAAGTGAAAGCTAGCAGGTTCTTTATGAGATTGGATTTCATGTAGGCATCCAATTTATAGGGTGGATTCGGCCCGTTTGGACTACCAATTCCAGTTGGAGTTTTGGATTTTATTTCATTTTATTTTTCTCAAAAGGCTTTTGTTAACACAACTTTTCAAATTCGCATCTCTCTTCTATTTTCATAAAACTCAAACTTTAAAAATACATAATTTTCTTATTTCAAGTCGAATTGAGTTGATTCTTGTCTCTAAACGCTCACAACAACAAGATGAACAAGACCGGATCCATATTGCCAAATTTTTTTTTCTTTTTTCTGAACAGATTTCAGGTTTTTAAATTGTTCAAATATCACAGTGCATTTTCAATTCACATTTCAACAGAACACACATTTCCAAACATTCACTTATGTCCGATTAAAAAAACTCCAAAACTCCAACTCCAAATGGTGGTCCGAATGGTATTTGTTTTTTACAAGTGAGTGGTGTTATTGCACTGATCGTTTGGTGGGAAATGTTCCTTATTCTAGATAATGAAGCCGTTCCCTTACTACCCCTTGGTCAGATGCCAGTGTGAGCTTCTATACTGATTGACATTATCTTTTTTCACTGTGCTGTATTCCCCGTGTGAGTTTTTATATTGATTGACATTGTTTTTGTTCATTGGGCAATAGCATCTTTCACAGAAAGTTCCTTGAATGCTTTAGTGATTGAATAATGATTCTCATGCAGGTGGTGTAATGAAATTCATGTTGGGCCAACTGGACATCCGTTCAGGTCGTGTAGAGGCCAAAATGCTAGTATCCGAAAGGGAATCCATGATTGGGGAACTGCTACTGTGGAAGACATATTTCTGCCCATTGAAGCTTACCACCTCTATGACCGGCTTGGAAAACGTATTCCCCACTATCAGAGATTCTCGATTCCCCGGATTCCAGCATTGGTCGAGCTGTGTATTCAAGCTGGGGTCGATGTCCCTGAATTTCCCACTAAAAGGAGAAGGAAACCAGTCATCAGAGTCGGCAAGAGCGAATACATTGATGCAGATGAAAGTGAACTACCAGATCCTGATCCCAACGCTCCAAAGAGACCGGTGTTGACTGAAATACCTGACTTTGAAATAGTAGGCCCCTCCAACGATGAAGAAACAACCTTGCTTGCAGAGGAAACACTCCGAGCATGGGAAAAACTGAGGAAAGGAGCCCAGAGGCTAATGAAGCTTTATTTAGTTAGAGTTTGCGGGTATTGCCCTGAAGTACACGTGGGTCCCAGCGGTCACAAGGCGCAAAACTGTGGGGCCTATAAGCACCAACAGCGAAACGGGCAGCACGGTTGGCAGTCGGCCGTGCTGGATGACTTGATACCGGCGAGATATGTGTGGCATGTTCCTGATGTCAATGGACCGCCATTGAGAAGGGAGCTCAGGAACTTCTATGGCCAAGCCCCTGCCGTTGTTGAAATGTGCATTCAGGCTGGTGCCGCCGTTCCTGATCAGTACAAAGGAACAATGAGAATAGATGTTGGAATTCCCGAAGATCTCAAAGAAGCTGAAATGGTAGTTTGAGAATGATTTTTATCCTACACACCCTTCTAAATCATGAAAATCTCTTTTTGATATCCTATTCGTACATGTCTTTGTGTTGTGCCTCAAATTTGTAAAATGTAAATACTAGTCGAAATCGAAAAGCAATATCAGAAAACCAATTCTCTGTCATGGAAATGGTGCACAATCATAGGCTGGTCGGTCGACTTTAGTTGAGTTTTGGAAATATGTGTTTGATTGAAAATGAATTGTTTAGAGTTGAAAAGAATAAAAACGTATAATGCGTTCGGAAAACATATATATATATATATATAGCAATATGGATCTTATTTGGTTCCTCCCGTCATTATATGTACTTTATAAAAAATAAAAAATAAAAAGTTATTTCGACTTGAAATAACGAATAACGAAGTTATGGACTTTTAAATTTTAAGTTTTTAAGAGAGATTTGCATATATGAATAGTGAACTTGTGTTTATTTTTGGAAAAATAAAATAAAAAGGACAAAATATTTGGAAATATTTTGTTGGAGTGAACCAACCAAACATGCTCTTATTCTAGGATAAATGCTTTTGTTTTGAAGTGAGAATAGATACTTTGTTTTATCATATTATTAACTTTTCAACAGTCTATTATGTGAATAAGCCTGTAAAAAAGTGCGTTATGTGAATAAGCCTGTAAAAAAGTGCGTGACATAGAACTACTTTTAGTAATATATTTAAAATGTAATCTAATGATTAAAATAACAGTACCTACCGGTTAGGTAAAAATACAATCGGTATCAATTCCTAACAAAATTTTGCAGCGTGAAATACAAAATCGTTCTCAATTATATATGAGATAGTTAAAAAGTTAATCCAACATGGAAAACGGGGATTTCAATTGGCAGGGGAAATGAAAATATTATTTGTTCCTCGGCAGCTGCAAACTCAATGTACATTTAGTTGGAGTTAAGTTAGTTGGATTCAACCTCCATTTGGTAAGTTAGTTGGAGATGAAAATTTTAAATTGGAGTTAGTTAACTTTTCAAAAACTAGTTATAAAATTTATTGATTTTCAAGAAAAAATAAAAATAAAAATTGAGATAAAAAAACAAAGTTTAACTTAAGTTAAACTTGAATATTAAACGGGGGCAGTCTATCTGAGACCAAGTGTACACCAAAGGGAAACATAGTATCAAATTGAGATTTGACAAACCCTATATTCCCGCCGCCTGTTAGCTTTCTTGACTCGAAGATTGGTCTTTTTCTACAAGTAATTTCCGCACTAATTTTTTTTTTTAAAGCAATTTTTCAGTTATTCTCTTCCAACTTTGAAGTCCATTGCTTATGAAAAATGGGATCAACTTGATAGACGGGTAGATGTTGGAAAATCTGAAAATGAAGACTTGAAATACGTGACGAATATAATTTCTTTAATGTATTATTTGCCCCATCTTGAAAAGAGATTGCTTCGGATTGAACAACAAATCATTTCTAGGATATGACAAGTCTTTGAACGAATTTTAATACCAAGCAAAATTAAAAATTCAAATAGAAAAAGAACACAATATTTCTGGAAGAATAACAATAAGAGAGAGAGAATTCAAAAATTTTTTTTTTAATGAAATTTGATTTCTCTGCAACTCTTTATAGAATTTTGACAATTTTTGAGGACACCCTTTGTGAAAAAACTGTCATTTAATTTATTTTTTCTGTAAAGTGCTCTACACTCTTCATTCTTTTTTCATGTGAGACTTTTTACACTAGTTGTCGATATCCAACAATTATACTTAGTTTATAGATAAACAAAAACCCAACAATAGATGGGCTTTCTAAAGGTAAAGGAAGAAAAAATTAGATGAGAATTCTGTGATAGGGAATTAAAAAAATAATAATAAATATAGTTATAAATCATAAGATTACATTAAAATTATATCATATTAAAAAAAAATGATATTGAAAAATTGTGTCCTGTCTATGGATAAAGTAATACAAAATGTGAATGGACAAGTCAACCCCCAAAAACAACATGCAAACCATGACTCTTCAAATCCCACATCAACCACTAACCTCTCAGACTGCCATCAACCTCCAAATCCCACGTGTCAAAGCCATACAAAACTTTTTTGTCCCATGATCTCCACGTGTTTGTTTTATCCAAATTTTTTTTTGATAAAAAATGTTTTTTAATCCAAATTAAGGTCCAGTTTGAGATAGCATCTCCAGATGGTAAAACATAATCTGAATTTCAAAATCTCAACTTTATATCAAAATTTTTTTCTTTTCCATTTTTAAAAACCTCAAACTTTAAAGTACATAATTTTCTTATTTGAAATCAAAATGAGATGATTTTTATATCAAAATGCTCGTAATGACGAGACGAACAAGATAATATCCATTTTATATATTTATTTTCGAACACATCTCAAACTTTTATATGTTTCTATATCACAGTATTTTTCCAAAAGTTTTTTTTCCTCAAAATACACATTTCTAACCCAATTTTCAAAACATTATCTCTAGATGTCCCCCAAAACGAGCCCTAAAAGTACCACAAGAGTACTCCAGGAAGAAAGTAAGAAAAACAATAATAATAGAGATTTGACTCTTGTGTCTTTATTTCTATAATTTTCATTCTCTTCTAATAGTATCACAACACATGATTTGAAAATTGCATCACAATCAACATATAATATCATATTAAATAATAAGATAAATTGCTATGTTAGTTTCTGAACTTTTAATTTTATGCAACTTTGGTCCCTGAACTTTTTTCGTAGCTAAAATCGATCTAAATTATTAAAATGTTACTACAATAATCCTTTACGTTAATTTTTGGACGGAATCTAATTTTTGGACGGAATTTGAAATAAGTTATACCATCGCAAATGATGTTTGATATTTGTTGATTTTTTTTTAACTTAAAAAGTAATAAGTTAATAAAACTAAACATACTAAAACATAACTAAAAACTAGTTTTTAATATATATAATTTTGATATGATATAAGCTATTTTGAATAAGATCCAATTAGGCTCAAACTGTCGGCCATCAAACCGTCTCTTCAATCATGTACAGCGGGTGGTCCTGGTTTAATTCTTTCCTAAACAACCAATTTACAAAACCAAAATACCAAACTGCCTGCACGTTGTAGATGCTGATTTTCTACAGTCAAAATTTAACAGAAACGTTAGTATTAAAAATGTAATAATCGACTATTTAGGCCCTTGAACATCGTAATGAAACTTATAGAGCAACATAAGAACAGAAATATTCATGTTAGAAAATGAATATAAATCAGATAAATGGATCAGAAAAGAGACAGAAAATCAATCAACACCAAGATGTAGAGAGGTTCACTCAACGATGTGCTACTTCCTCTGTGTGCGATATTTGTTTCACTATGAATCAAAGTTTTCGAGTACAATGGCGTTCTCATAATATACAATAGTTTTCTGGGTATATTTCGGCAGAGTAACAGTATGTCATAATTAGGAAAAAGAGAGGATCCCCCTGCAGGAGAGGGTTTTCCTCTATTTATAGAGGAAGTATGAGGGTTCCGGACCCGTAATTCCAGATGAGCAGTTCTCGGTGAACTGTCTTTTTTGGACACTTGTCATCCTCTGAATGTAACAGTTATTAGGATAAGTTATAGATACTGGGAGTAGCGGTTATTGGCATGTTAGTTATACTGAAAGATCTGACACGTCATTGTTGATTTTGAACTTGACAGTTACAGAGAATGTCCCTTATAATTATTGTCGAACACGAACAACGAATGATGATAGAAAAACAAAGCCTGGGCCTAGTTATAACATCGTTCGTGGCTTATGTTGGGTCCGATTTATGCCATATCGTGTTTGATATGATTGATTCGACGTTCGACAGCGAGCGATCATAATTCGTGACGAACGAAATAAGGTAATGGATTGGGTCCGGCCCAATCATTCGAACGATAGATGTTCGTTCTTAAATCGAGTAATGAATTGGGTCCGGCCCAAATACGAAGATACTGAAATCGAGAGTTCATCGTTCGTTAGATAAGCTGTTAAAGCTAACGTCATAATGGGAAGACGAAGTCTAACCCTAACACATGTGCACCTAATAATTAACATGTATATTCATAAATTAAATCGTTAAAAATTAATCTAATAATTAAAATGAAATTACCAACCAACAGAGTAAAAATACAATTAAAGCTATAAGTTTTGCCCGTTTTAAAAAATAAAGAACATACTTAATATTAGTAATTTGTTTTTCTATTGTAATTTTGACTTTTGGTTAAATGGTTGTTATTGATTTGGGTGTTGCCTTCTTGTTTGTGTTATACTTTATGAATAATAAATTCGAATGCTTTTAGAATAGGGCACGTTGTGTTTGTCTTATTGATATAGAGCTAATTAATTTTATTTTTTTAACACTATAAGATTAAATTTTAACAATTGAATTATGAGTGTGCACATTAAAAAAATCATAATAAGATACAAAAGTATCTCATTCATAGATCCAACCTCTAATAATAATAATAATAATAATAATAATAATAGTAACATATACAATGACAGCATACAAGCGAAAAATGAACAAATAAACTGAGAGACCATGGGAATGAAAATTTGTTATTATTTCGAAGATGACAACTTCCATTAATGTATATCAAGAAGCCATGGCCCTTCCTGCTCCAATTATCGACGTTCCCCAACACTCATCTGCCATTAACACTCGTGGCTCTTTTATGGTAACTAATATGGACGGGCCATGAGAAAGGAAGATTCTATGCTTAACACATGCAAGTCGAACTATGTTTTGGGTGAGATAAATTTATCATTTTAATTTGATAACTAAAGATATGCGGAAATCTACATATTCCCTGGCGGAAAGTTGAACTATCCCAACCAACACGGTTGATCGTATTTCATTTTCTTCTTCCAAGCCAAGCTCTTAAGAACAAAAACTCTAATATCAACTTTCAAGTATCAACTTATGTAGTATGTGAGTTATCATTCTTTTTATCCATAAACGTTTAACTGATTATCATATCAATTAATTAAATCTACTAATAAAAAGTTGATAACTCACTGTCACGTAAATTGATACTCGAAAGGTGATATTAAAATTGGTGTCTTAATAGGAACTAAATTACATCTAGGTTCAATATGAGCACATTGACTTGAGCATTTGGATGCCTTCATGGAACTAGAAATCATGAACTTTTCTTCAATTCTCCTTAGAGTAGATAATGAAGTTTAAGGATCTTAATTGGTGGTTTAAACTGGATTTTTTGATTTGAATATGTCTGGACTTTTCTTTTATTTTCTTTTCTTTTTTTTTTTGTTCGAACGCGAGTTTAGATGACAGACATGATTTAAATTAAATATTTTAGTCTGGGTCTAACTACACACGTGCTTATCTTTAATTTCGAGACCAACAACAAATTATAGTTTGAGAAATATAAAATATTCTCAGTGATGATCATTTTGTTTTAATAAGTGAAAGTTTATAAATAAAGCTTATTGACGATCCTTATATCATAATTTATGAATCATAGAATTTCACATCAAGTTTGTAATTGACTTATAACTTATAGTAACATCCAACATCTCCTCTTATTCAAGGGGACAAGCAAAGGAAAAAAAAAAAAGGAATAAATTTGCTCTTCTACTTTAGTTCTCATCTTACTTTCTGAAATAAATAAGAATAACCTTATGCTTATTAAATGACAGGACAGTGTTAAAAAAAAAAAAAAGACGTGTCATATTATATTGCTAAATACTAACAAACTTCCTTCCTTTTCTTTTATTTTTTAGTTTAATCCCATTAGAAAAAAAAATAGATTATTAGATTTTTTTTATAAAAAAAAAATGGCCTGAATTTTTTTTATTTATAAAAATAGCCAGTGATCATTGATTGATCATAATCAATCTGCTTAAATAAGTGATCGAATATAATAATTAATTATTAATTATAATCAATCAATCATTGATCGATCAATTTAAAAAAAAAAAAATCATTTTTCTAATTTTATAAAATTTTAGAGATTTGTTGAAAAGGTTCTTAAAAGGTCATTTAATCACATATCCCATCTTATTCTTAGGCTTTAAATTACGGACTACATTTCATTTTAGTCCCTTGTCCTAATGACACAAGAACACCATACATGGAAGAGTAGAAGTTGATGCCATAATGTTACATCTTATAAAATAATTATTAAGTAGGAAGCTGTGCTTTTCTTTCTTTCTTTCTTTTTAATATTTTATCAATTAGATTAATAGAATAATTAATTTGAGATAACCTAATAGATTTGTCATGTATTTTTAACAACCGTCAATTTCACATGACAAGTGATCAAACTTTTTTTTTTTTTTTTTTTTTAATCTCCCTCGAAAAAGACATCCATTTGTTAAAAAAGAAAAAGAAATTCCAAACAAAATCGATGAACTTTATGTCCTTTCGTAATACACACGACAAGAGTATTCTAATGAGCCGATGAAATCACATTATCTCTCATAAAAGTGAACAATTATCCAATAGAAAAGTTTCATCATTTTTTTTAGAAAAGATTATTTTCTAAAAGCTCTCGTTTTGTCTATTGATTTTAAAACTCTTATTTTGTCATATAAATTTAAAATTTAATCTCACTTTACTTTTTTTTTAATTAGAATTTTCATTAAAAACATATGAAAAAAATGAGTTAAGTGCAGTTATATGATTTTTTTTCCGATTATTTTTAGCAGAATTCTTACAGAATAGACTTAATTAGATTAATTATATTATTTTGCTGTATGTTTTTAATTGAATTCTAATAAAAAAGATAAGGTGAGATTGAATTTAAATTCAGAAAATTAAAGGAGAATTTTTAAAATTTCAAAGAATAAAATAAGAGTTATCTTAAAATTTTAAAAACATATATGAAAAAAATTATTACAAAAAAAAAAAAAAGAGATCAAATACTCAATAAGAAGGGAAATAAAAAAGAAAAGGAAGAATCAAACGAATATTCTTTCATCAGAACAAAACAAAATAAATGGGAAAAGAAGTTGAATTTTTTTTTTTCAAGGGATTTCCGACAAATATATATATATATATATATTTTTTGAGAAAAAGATATTTTCTTTTAAGTTAAGAATAAAGAAATATCTTTTTCAAAAATAAAAATATAAGATTTTTACAAAGTGCGAAAAAATAGGGAACAAGATTTTCTCGGTCTTAAACACTTCTAAGCGAAGAAAAAAAAAAAAAAAAAAGAAGAAAGAAACCGACAAACTGCAACAAAAGAATTAAAAACTGTTTGAAAAAAAAAAAAAAAAAGCATAAAAAACTTTTTTTTTTTTTTTTTAAACAAGGAGAGGCGTATCAGTTTGAGTGTTTGACCCTATTTCCATTTTCTCTCTCCCCCTTTTGTTTTTTTTCTTATTTATTAACATTTAATTAATTAATTAATTAATTATTTGGAAAAGGCGAGGATACGTGCCTCTCTCTCATCTGTCTTCTCCTTCTTCACCCTTTTTCTCTCTCTTCTGTCTCTCTCTAAACCCCCTCTATTCAGAGTCGTGCTCTCCCCCAGAACCTCTCTCTCGCTCTACAATCTCCATTTCCATCGGATGAATTGAGCCCAGAAGTTCACTGTAAATCTCTCTCTCTCTCTCTCTGTAAGTCAATTTCACCAAGTGGGATCATATGTATTTGTATATATATTATGTCTGTATATGTAGATATTTAGATGTGTACACAAATGGGTATGTGGTTTAGGCAAAAGGGTTACTTTGTCTGAGTTTATAGTTGAAAATTATTTGATCAGATTTTGAAATTGGTCAACAAAGCCATATTATCAAGTTCTGCTTTGTGCCTGTAGAGAGAGAGAGGGCTATTGGTTGCTTGTTTTGTGTTTCGATTTGGTAGTCAACGGTAGGCAATGAACTTGGTTGTGCTTAGTTGTTCATGGGGAGTAAATAATATTGTTTGGTTTCGAACAGAAGAGTTCTTTTTTGGATTAGTATTTTTGAAGATCCAATTTTTCAAAGAAAATCAATGGTTAAATGTGATGGAATCTAGGAATTAAGCAATATGAAGACGGGTTTTTGTTTTTTGTTTTTAGAAGTAAACGATGTTATGGATTGAAGCCCCTTTACTACTGAGAGCGATGAAAATGGGAAAATGCAATTAAGGGAACATAAGGTTTACAGTGGTTCATTCTCAAGGTGAGTGGTGCATTCTTTTTCGGTTAAAGAAAATCAGTGGTTAAATATGATGGAATCTAGAAATTAAAAATATGAGGAAGGGTTTTTCTTTTTTGTTTTTAGAAGTAAACGATGTCACGAGGTAAAGCCCTGATCCTTTACTTCTGGGAGCGATAAAAATAAGAAAATGCAAATGTGGAAACACAAGATTTGCTATTGTTCATCCTCAATGTGAGTGCTACGCTACGTCTGCTTTCAGACCTTATAGGATTTTATTGGGACGAAGAAGAATATTATATGAGAAATCACACACTTAATGTCAGTTCAATTATTAGGCTTCACACTTGGCAAATGAAGAGGATGGAACCAGACCAATATGGGTTAATGATTAAGATGGAGACCCAAATTGATATAATTGGTGTTACGACTTTTAAAGAATTCATTTTTAGCCATTACGGCCACTTGGGTAAGGATAAGAGTTTGTATAGGATGTTTGTTGTGTGGAAAAACTCAACATACTTATGTAATGGTAAAACCTTTCAATAACAGAATAAGAACCAAAATCCTGTGAGAGTTTAAATTAGGACTCTAGTTTTATGGATAAAGGGACTTCTTTCCCTAGTGAACAGATTTTTGACAGCATTTAAGATGTTATACTTAGTTTCTTGATCAAATCTATAGTGCCTATATGTGCTGTGTTTTAAGTAAACTTGTTACTTGTGGTGAAGAAGGTATTTGTTTTGTTCAAGGTTTTATGAGCATGATTCTAACTGTGGGAAGAATAGTTACAGAATTTCACAATTTTTCTTAGTTGCCGCTAGCCGGTGATGAAATGAGATCTTAGTGAAAACCGTATCTGAATCTTCTATATGCTCTTTTTATAACATCTGATCCCTTTTTTTTTGGCTTGTTTCATGTTTTGACAGGATTCATTCAGAAGCCGAGGTGATAACATTATAGATGGATTGATTGCTCTAGAATCTAGGTGATAAAAAATGATACAACGAAAACAACTTATTCCACTGTAGATTAGCTGATTCTACCCCTAAAAAATAATATAAGTAACTCTAGTAAATACCTATTAAAGCGAAACAGAAAAAGGTGGAAAGGCAACCTCATGTAGGTCAATATTAGAAAGGAAACACATTTCCTGAGAAATTTTATTACAAAATTACCCTTTCAGCATTGGTGTCCTGAATCCTAATAAACATCTGTCTTTTAATATATGCTGCTTTGGGTTTATCTTCAAGGTGTTAATCGTATCAGATTGTTGGCACTTTGCATGTGAATCCAATGAATTTTTCCAATTGGTTTGCACTCTTATTTGGAAATTTATTGTGTTTTTAACAGGTGGAATCTATGTGCTTAATAGATGGAAATGTTTGATTGTGGTTATAAGTCACAATACTTGGGTGGTCAACGAGACAAGTTTGTGAGGTACCTAATATAATATTTACTCTTTGTACGGGTTTAATAACATTTGTCAAAGAGAATAGTTTTAAAATGTATTTACTTGTTTATGCCCTTTTTTTTTTTAATTATTATTTGTTTTGGTTTAATCATTCATGCTTAGTGGTAGCTAGCTAGAACAAGAAACTTATCATTTGTGTTTGTGTTGATGAATATAAAGCATTAAAAGTTTCGAATTTTTGATTTGTTTAAATTCAAAGGGTGGCCAAGGGGAGGGGGGAAAAAAAAAAGTGGATTCTTTGTCTCGTATGTGGAGTTAAGGTTGAGGAGAGCTTTTGGCACGAAGAAAGTTTTGATTTCTCAACTGGAATGGTTGACTTTTAAGGCATATGGGGAGATACGTATCACTCTTTTTTTCAATAGGGAATGGCTAAAAATGGGTCTATTTCAAAGATGGGTCTTTATAACATTGTGGGAACCATATTTTTGGGTATGACAGGATAAAGGGCATCCCACCGTCTGTGTGTGTGTGTGTGTTTTATTTTTTTGGTAGAACTGTCTTAATTTCCAGGTTTTTGCTGATAAAATCTTTATTTTCCAGGTTGGATGACTTGGACTCTAGATTGTCATCGCCATCTGATGTGGGAGGGAGAAAATGTGGATTTAATATTGACGGAATAGGCGGTTCTCGTCATGCGAGGGATACAACATCTAGATCATTTAAGAAAGGAATGAAAAAAGGGTCCGAAGGACTAAAGTCAATTGGTCGATCACTTCGATTTGGTGTTTCTCGTGCAGTGTTCCCCGAAGATCTTAAAGTATCAGACAAAAAGATATTTGATCCTCAAGATAAATTTCTTCTGCTGTGGAATAGGCTTTTTCTCGTATCCTGTATTTTGGCGATATTTGTGGATCCCTTGTTCTTTTATCTCCCCGTTATAGATGATTCATCAAATTGTCTTGGTATTGATAGAAAGTTAGCAATCACAGCAACAACGTTGCGGACAGTAGTTGATGCTTTCTATCTTATTCACATAGTTCTCCAGTTCCGAACAGCTTATATCGCTCCATCATCTCGAGTCTTTGGACGAGGTGAACTTGTGATAGATCCTGCGCAGATAGCTAAGAGATACTTGCGGTGGCATTTCATTATTGACTTCTTAGCCGTGCTACCCTTACCACAGGTTTTAAAGATTTTGTTTTTTAATTTGTCTAATATGCATTCTTTATTCTCGTACTTTTTCATTCCTGTGTCTCTTAGTTGTTCCTTTTGTTGTTCTGTTTGTATCTCTTTTTGCTTTAGTTGACGATTTTAGCACAATACTTTAAATATTCACCCCCATGTGTTGGGGAGTTTCTGCGCTTATCGAGGCTGTTAGGCCAGTCTGTTGCCTCTGTTTTATTATTATTCTTTATTCATGTTTTTGCTCTTTGATGGATGCAATTTTCTTTCTTTCATTTCTATATTGCAACTTTGTTAGTTTGTTTATTACCTAACCTTTTGCAATTCTCTTATAGAGATTGCTTGGTTAGAATTCTTGACTACCGACGTGTTAGTTATCTCTCTCTATTTCTCAATTTTTGCAGTTTGTTGTTTGGAGATTTCTTCAGAGGTCCAACGGGTCGGATGTGTTTGCGACAAAACGAGCATTGTTTTTCATCGTCTTGTTTCAGTATGTTCCGCGACTGCTTCGAGTGCTACCATTAACTTCAGAACTCAAACGAACAGCAGGTGTCTTTGCCGAAACTGCATGGGCTGGTGCTGCATACTATTTGCTGTTATACATGCTCGCTAGTCATGTAAGTGGCTATTTGGGTTTGGTTGCCTTTCGTTTGATATCTGAATCGAATATATTACTTAATTTCCCACTTCCTTGGTCGCTTGTCTGGTCCATTTTTCCTTGTGATTTATTTCTTTTTGGGCATCGTCTTCATCCGAAGGAAACCCTTGAATAGTTTTTGATTGTAGGGAATGCTTGAATAGTTGTACTATACCGCACTTTTGCTAGTTTCATATTACTGAAATTTCTTACGTATTTGTTACATTATCATGGATTATTCAATCGCCCAATATTCAGAGAACCTATATGTTGGGATCAAGTTTTTATCAGCTGCAAGTGTATTAGAATGTCCAAGAATGAAAATCTCTTCTTTTCATACCTTTCCTTTTGAAATAATTGACTTTTCCCCTTAAAATTTTATATATTGTGGATGAATCTTGCAGATAGTTGGGGCTTTTTGGTATTTATTAGCTGTGGAACGCAACGACACATGCTGGAAGAGGACTTGCAAGCAGCAAAATGGATGCAATGTAAATTACTTGTATTGTGGCAATGAAGGCTTGTCAGGTTACGGTGCTTGGTCTCAAACCGGCAGTTCCATCCTCCAGGCAAATTGCTCAGCAAATGGAGAGCAATTTGATTTTGGTATCTACAGTAATGCTTTGTCATCCAGGATTGTTTCATCTAAGAAGTTCATTTCTAAGTACTGTTACTGTCTATGGTGGGGACTACAGAATTTAAGGTAATTGTTTTAATGGTGGTTTTACTATAACTAAAATCTTAATGTGCTTGTTCTTATTCCTTATTGTCCACTTAGAAACAAAATAGCAACTGAGTATTAACGCGCTTATTGATTCTTAGTCAAAAGTGATTCATATGGTTTCAAGAAGCATTTTTCTTGATCATTTTTAATGCTGTAAATCGAACCCGGTCCATACATTTTTTGTATCCGTTTTTTTTAATTATTTTTTATTTTTATTTTTTTAATAGAGTCGAACTGTTGCTAAGCATTAACAAGTCAATTCCTATGTTGCTGTAAAGTACTCTTGGACAGGGGCTTCAGACCAGCACATATCCTGGAGAAGTTATATTTTCCATTGCTCTGGCTATATTCGGACTCATCCTCTTTGCGCTTCTCATTGGTAACATGCAGGTATCTCGGTACTAATTGTAAGAATGGTGTATTAACTGTGATTAGAAGTATAATATACTGTTTAGATATGGTTTTGCGTGATTTTTTTTTCCCCAATTATTAATAATTCTTTGAACTCGTTTCTATTTGGAAGCACTTATGGAATGCAAGCTAATATAATTTGATGCTGACATTTGGGTGTTTTTATCCTCACAGACCTATCTGCAGTCACTGACCATACGGCTCGAGGAAATGAGGGTCAAAAGGCGTGATTCAGAACAGTGGATGCATCATCGCTTGCTTCCCCAAGAGCTTAGGGAGCGAGTTAGGCGATATGACCAATACAAGTGGTTGGAAACACGTGGCGTTGATGAAGAAAGTATTGTTCAAAGTCTACCAAAGGATCTAAGAAGAGATATCAAGCGCCACCTCTGTCTCGCTTTAGTGAGGAGGGTGCGGATTTTAAGTTTTTGTTACCTTCTTTGCATACACTATTTTTAACGAATGTGATTTATAACTTCTACATGTTCTCTAATTCATGTGATGGCCTTGCTTGTGATTTATAGGTTCCTCTCTTTGACAACATGGACGAGAGGCTGCTTGATGCCATCTGTGAACGATTGAAACCATGTTTTATTCACAGAGAGTACGTACATCGTTCGGGAAGGGGATCCAGTTGATGAGATGCTCTTCATCATTCGTGGGCGCCTCGAGAGTATAACTACTGATGGAGGGAGAACTGGGTTCTTTAACCGCAGTTTACTAAAAGAAGGCGATTTCTGTGGTGAGGAGCTTCTGACCTGGGCACTGGATCCGAAATCTGGTTCTAATCTCCCAACATCAACTCGGACGGTGAGAGCTTTGACAGAAGTCGAGGCTTTTGCACTCATAGCTGAGGAGCTTAAATTTGTGGCTAGCCAGTTCCGGCGCCTCCACAGCAGGCAGGTTCAACACACCTTCCGTTTCTACTCGCAGCAATGGAGGACCTGGGCTGCTTGCTTCATCCAAGCAGCATGGCGCCGATATGCGAAGCGAAAAGCCTTGGAGCAGCTTCGTCGGAAGGAGGAAGAAGAAGAGGCACAAGGGGCACGAGCCAATGCCGGTGGTGGCACTTATAGTCTTGGCGCCACGTTCTTGGCTTCAAGGTTTGCTGCAAATGCTCTGAGGGGAGTCCATCGAAACCGGAACGCAAAGACCGCTAGGGAGTTGGTAAAACTTCAGAAGCCCCCAGAGCCCGATTTCACTGCTGAAGATGCAGATTGATTTGTAGTTTACAAGGACTTAATTCATATCCACTGATAACTATTTGCTCAAACAAACAAACAAGAAAGAGAGAATGTACTAATAACAGTGTATGTGGTTAGAATGGGTGAAAAAATGTTGTATTATAGACGTTCACATTCCATTATTTTCATGGTATTTGTGATTGTGAAGTTTGCTGAAAGCAATTCTAAAGCTGTATTATTGTCGGTTTTTCATGACTAGCTTTTCATTCTTTTATTTATTATTATTATTATTATTTTCAATTTAGGCATTAATTTATTTATTTTTTTAACTTGTGGTGAGGGATTTGAACTCTTCACTTTTAGGTGAAGTTCGTGGTATTATCACTATATTATGCTTGCGGATGTAACCATTTAGACATTTCTTTTTATATATTCTCTTCCTAATTTATTGGCATAATTATAATTTTCAATTTAGTAAAGTTAGTAAGATATGATAGGAAATAAAATATGTTAGGTGTCAATTTTTGGTAACCCAATTTAATAGATATATATATATATATATAGTAAGGTCAAATGGTTATTCTTGGGTCAATCAATCTCTTTTTTCTCATGAAACTTACTGCAGCCACGATCTCAGAGGGTGATATTGTCAGAGAAGAAGATGCCTTAGGCAAGGGCCGATCGCGATCTCCCTTGACGAAAACAACCTCGCATGACGACAGGAATTGGGGAGAAATTATGATTTTTGATCGCAATCCAACCTCCGGCAGTGCCTCGACGTCGTCTTCTCCGGCAAGATCATGGTCGTCGGTGCCTGAGCTCTTTGTCTACTTCGGCAGGCGGCCACCTTTGCCATGGATTTGGGTCAGAGGGTTCGATGGGTTCAAGTTTAAATATTACTATATTATGGTCAACTAATGATTAATTATGAAAATTGGTTTTTTATATTACACTCAATCATTGATTAACGATAGTATGTTGTTGATGTCCCAAATTTGACACGGCTCTGACCTAACCAACATCTTGCAATATGGGTCAAAAGTGGTACATGGACCCAAGCCACGTTTCTGGGATATTTGAGTGGGTTGTGGTTGGAAGACCCATGAACATGAATGAGCCAATTTATTCGGTCCAATTAGACTCTTGGCCAACTTGGGAGCATTTGAGTCTACGAGGAATTAGAATAATATGGATTGTGAAGAAACTTAAACTACCCCAAAATACTTAGCTTAATTCCATTAGTCCAAATAAAGCCTAAATAAGCCCATTAAATCCCAGAAAAACCCAAAGAATATTCCCATAATATTCTCCTTTTTTCCTTTATATGGGAGTTTAATAATATTTTGCTATAGTTATCAGATATTCACCATTTAGACAAAACATCCCCTGCTGAAAATATCTTTCACCTATGGACCACCTAAAAAACATCCACCCCAGGTAGCAGAACAGCCACCCAACTACCTTCTCTAGGTGTCTCTTACCAAGACAAATCCACTTTGATCATGTTCAAATGGTTTGTGGAAGAGTTCTCCTATCTCTGGAGCTTATCATATCTCGAAAACTAAGCAACTATGACAAAGAAAAAAAAAAAAGAATTATGTTAAAAGGACCCCTTATAAGAGTTCAAGACCTAACAATAACGACAACGATGATGAGGACGATGAGACGTCAAAAATGTAATTTCGGGATTAATAGAATAATTAACCTTGAAGAAAAAATAGTTATAAAAGTCGTGTTTGGTAAAATAGTATTTCAAAAGACGTAAGAAAAAGAATAGTGACAACTCATTTGAAAAAAATTATTACATAACAAGGACAAAATATAAGAGAGAAGCATTTGGTGATACACATTTAAAATAAGGGCAATTTTAAAATGTGATAAGACAACTTTATCTTCTTGATTGTGTAAAAATTATTGACCGTCAGATCAGTTTTAAATGGTCGAGATAAAAAGAAATACAAAAAAAATCATAAAACAAACCGCACATGATTATTATCAAAGAAATAAAAAAAAACCAAGTAAGAACACTCCGGCGAGGGTTTCCCTACCTCCGACCATTCTCACCCTCCTCCGGCTACAGCGGCGAATACGACAGAACCATTTCCCTCTTTTCCTTCCTTCGTCCAAAACAACCAGCAAGGATGGTGGTTCGCCGGACCCAAAAAAGCTCGCGAGGAGGTGGTGCGACTGGTTCATGACGGAGAGACGGGCGGTGAAGCAGTCATCAATGGCGACGGAGATCCGAGCACGCGATGTTGTGGATGCCGGCGATCTCGCGATGGGTCGCGACGTCGGCTGCCTCCTAGCTCCCTTCTCCGAACGTTGATTCCACCACTTGACATCGTCGGGCCAGACGGTTGTCGGAAGTTGAGAGAGACGATCGCCGGAAACTCAGTCTCCGTCGTCGCCCTCGCGCTATTGCAAGCCCAATCCTCCGCTGGTTCTAAAAGCTTGCAACCCCAGCAACCCACCGGGACTGAGTTTTGGAACTCCGGAATCTGAACGCCGGCCTATGGGTTTTGGAAAGACTTCTATCGACGACTAAGTTCTGGGTTTTTTTGGCTTAATGTTGGCTATGATCAAATGTAGTTGGGTACATGATATTTTTGGTGAAATCATGGCATCCATAGAGTCAAAAAGCAATCCGAATGGCTGAATATTTTTACTCTACCAATTAGGTAAAGTAAGCTAATCCCATTGTAGAATTATAAAAGATAAAAACTTTCAAGGAAAATGTTTGGAAAAAAAAAAAAAAAAAAACTGTAATAAGATGGGTCGTTTCAGGTGATGGTTAAAGATGAAGCTTTTGAGGTTAGTTTGGAAATGTCTGTTTGGAGGAAGTGTAGATTGGAAATAAAGTGTGATATAAAAAATATGATAAAAATTTGAAACGTGTTTGGTAAAAAATATGTCATATGGATCACATTTTGTTGTTCTTGTCATTCTATTTATTGTTTTTCTTTTAAAAATCATCTCATTTTAATTTGGAATAAGAAAGTTATGAATTTTTAAAAATTTGAATTTTTTTGAAAATGAAAAATAGATGTTAGAGATGTAGATCTGAGAGTTTTTGAGTTAAGTAGTTAAAATTAAAGAAAATTAAGTGGAGAGACATGTTTGAAGTACCTTCTTGTAATTTTACTCACTCTAATATTAAAGTTGATAATTTTAGTGTTATAAATTAATAAAATTATCAACTTTAATGTTATGATGTGCATAAATATAAGGATGTGTCAAATTTATAACATTCTTGCATATAACCCTTAAAAAATTATGAGAAAATTACTTAAAGAGTCACATTTTTTCATCTAATTGACCAACATAATACAATCTACATTCTTAACCAACATAACATAAATTTTAATTAACTTTAATTAAAATTTATATTATATTAATATGTATTAATTTTTTATATCATATTAATATAATAGTCTTTAAATTTGTATTATTGTTTTTCAATAAAATTATGTCTCGAGAAGCCAAACGTGGGTTTAGCCTAGGCCTTCTCCAACGCTGCTCTATTTTAGCGCAAACCGCCAAAATGGAGATGAAATTCATCTCCAACGCTGCTCCAAGTCCCACGCGAAATTGGAGTGAATGAACCTGTAGGGATAGCGCGTCTTGCACCATCTCACTCTCTCTCTCTCTCTCTCTCTCTTTTAAATCTTAATAATAAAAAAATCTTTAAAACATGTTAAAAAATTTATATTTTATAAATATTATATATTTTCCAACAACATGATATCTTTTTATATCGTTTTTATTGCATAAATGGTTTTATTTTATTTATTACTCTAATTATATTATTATGTTAACATTTATAAGATGAATTAAAAGTTATATATAATATGTCATACAAAAAAAAAACATTAGAATTGAGACAATTAAATCCATTGCAGACATTAACAAGAAATAATATTTTCAAAAATAATTAAATATACTATTGTATTAATATGCTAATAAATATATAAGTATATAGTTGATGAAACAAAATGATTTTTGTAAATGGAATAAAAGGAATATATTGGGAATATTCCTTTTAGTGTAAGATTTGAAGTGGATGTGTTGGAGATTTATTTTAAACATGCGTTTGAATTGTATGTGTACACCTAAGTTTTTCATCTTAATCTTTGATTTTCTTTTTTTTCTTTTTTTGTTTTGTTTTTGTTTTTTGTTTTTTTTTTTTTTTATTTGTCTTGAAAAGTCAACAAAAGTTTGGTGTAAATGTTATACCATTTTAGAGCAAAACCAGCGTTAAAATAGAATTATGTGGTGTAGTGTGTAGATTACCTAATAATAAAGAACAATTAATGGGAAAAGAAAATGACAAAAGTAGGCTTAGAATAAAAAATTAAAAAAAACAAATAATGAAACAAAGTGGCAAAAAAAAAAAAAAAAAAAAAAAAAAAAAAGAAAGAAAAAGAAAAGTGGACGATAGTTCACGTGGGGGTAGGAAAAGGAAGGTGCCCATTCACTCTCTTTGATGCGTTAATAATATTATATTATTAGATTATGGGTGGATTAGATAATATTAGAATACATTAGGTTGGGTAAGGTTAGACTAGATAGATGCAGACTGTAGTGGATGATTAATGACTTAATAGTTTCATTGTGGAAAATCTATTTTAGCCCACTGCAAGGAAACTTCTCTTAAAAATAAATAAATAAATAAAAATAAAAATAAAACGTTCCTCATCTTTGTGCACTGTTTGTTATTGAGAAATATCTCACGGCACCTTTTAATTGATCTTCAAAGCATCTGAAAGTCCACTGGCCTCCTAGGAATCAGAAACTCAAGAATTATGAGCTAATGTTCCAATAAAATCACCAATTAAACAAGATCGATAATTGCTTCCTACTACAACAAAGGTTTTTAATCTTCAGCAAGGGAATGCAATTGAAGAACAAAATCTTGTAACTACTAATTGATTTATGTATGATTTGAATACAATTGAAGAACAAAATCTTGTAACTACTAATTGATTTATGTATAATTTTTAATTCGAACAGTCAGATTCTTTATCCAACAGTCAAACATAGCCGGTAATAATAATCTCTTTAAAATCTTGTAATTATTAATTAATTTAGGTAACTATTTAGAATTATTAATGCAAAGCATAAATATTACTAAAAAATACTATATTGTAATCAACTAATTGTAACAATAACTTTTTTTATTATTTTTTTAAAATTATTAAGGTTATTATATCCACCAACCTATAGATCTGTGTGTGTGTGTGTGTGTGTGTGTATAGCGTCAGTTAGAGACAACAATTCCATTTCCAATTTGGATTTAAGCATTAGAGACAGTAAGATTTCTTTAACAGTTTCTCACAAATGTTTCATACAGAACACTAATAAGGCATTATAAGAGAAATTTAAAAAATAACCAAAAAAATAAAAAAGAAAAGAAAAGAACTAGAGCTGACGAACATGTATTGAGAATGCTATGAAGAATAACAATTTTCTATGGCCTTAAAGATTCAAAACTGAACCCAACTGTGGTGTGCAACGGGCGGATATTCAAATCAAACCGTCCCAATTCAAAACGTATCGTCCCCAAGTGAATTTTTGTGCTCCCTCATGTAGAAACAAAGTCTATTTTTCCTTTTTGATAGAAATGAAATGATCAGTCGATCTTTACTGACGAATAGATGAGCCTTGTAAACCAGAAACACGCGTAGAAACCGATTGTGCCAGTCAGCACGAAGAACGCATATGAGCCAATCAGCATGTACCCGAAATACAAGGCTCCAGACACGGGCTTCTTGATGTCAAGCTTGGTGAAGAAATAGAACGCAGCGTAGAGGAAAAGGTAGAGTGCTGAGGAGCCCGAAGTCAAATACGACCTCCACCACCAGAGATAGTCCTCGCTGCAGAGCTGGAAGTAGCAGAGCACAATGGTAATCTCGGCGCAGGTGATGATGAGGATGACAAAGACGATGAACAGAAATCCAAATATGTAGTAGAACTGATGCAGCCATATCGAGGTGAGAATGAAAAAGAGCTCAATGAAGACAGCACCGAATGGGAGTATGCCTCCAATTAGGATAGAGAAGACAGGATTCATGTACCAAGCCTGTTCGGGGATCTGTCTTGGGATCTTGTTCGTTTTCACTGGATCCTCGATTGCTGGCTTCTTAAAGCCGATGTATGCACCAACATAGACAAGTGGAACTGAGATGCAGAACCACAAAAATACCAGAGCAAACATGGTTCCGAATGGGACTGCACCAGATGACTTCTCACCCCAAATCAGAGCATTCAAAACAAAGAAAATGGAAAAGACAGTTGCAGGAAACATGAGAGCTGTCTTCAGAGTGATTTTCTTCCATTCTGTTCCCTTGAACATTTTATAGAGGCGGGCGGTCGCATATCCAGCAAAAAGGCCCATAAAGACCCAGAGTAGGAGCATGGCAGTCATCAGCCCACCTCGGTTTGAGGGGGAGAGGAATCCAAGGGCAGCAAAGATCATGGTAACAAGGATCATTCCAAAGAACTGAACCCCTGTCCCAACATATACACAGAGTAGATCCGAGTTAATTGGAGGCCTGAAAACGTCACCATGGACGAGTTTCCATCCTGTCTCTTCTTGGGCTTCTTCTTGGGTTTCAAGTTGGTTGTACTTGGAGATATCTCTGTAAAGGGTTCGCAGCATGATCATAGCCACCATGCCGGAGAGGAAAAGAACAATCATCAAAGAATTAACAATAGAGAACCAGTGGATCTGATCGTCAGCCATCAGAAGATAGGTATCCCAACGAGACGCCCACTTCACATCACTCTCCTAGAAAATCAGCAAAAGATAAGGTAGATCAAAAAGAAAGAAGGTTAAACTCCAACTCAAAGTGGCAATTGCAAAGCATATTCTTCATTTTAAAAGGTAAAAGTTACTAACCTCGAAGTCTACATCATATGTAAATATGATTTCCTGTTTATCCTCAACCTCCTGAGGAGTTTCAGAATTGGTAACTTGCTTTCTTGCATGAGGATCACATGTCGTTAAACGTACGTTGTCACTCCACTTACCATCATATGAATGCTTGACACTAAATTTGATAAAATAATTCACCCTCATCATACATGAATAGATTACCCAAAAAAAAAAAAAAAAAGAGCATAAAGAAGCAAATCATAAATTATAACCTGTAAGGCTTGACCTCAAATCCTACAATCCTAGCCAACTCTGTAACTGGATCTCTATGATACTTGACTACAAATGCCAAATGATTGTGGATAAAACGCTTTTCCTCCTTGCTCTGCAAATAATTACAAGAAACCAATAAACAAACTTGCTTACAGATCAATGCAAAAAAGAAAGATTCATAAACAATAACAACTGGTAAATAGGCCTCCACTTACCCCAGCATATTGACCCCTAAGACCAACATGAAAGCCATGCTGATACACAATGGACGAATCCAAATCTGTCCGTCTTACCGGAACAACAAGAGGAAGATTATCCAGAATCCTGTCAAATACACGCAACACCGCAATTATCACTAAGGACCATGACAACAGATACAATTCTTCTTTGTTTTTCCTTTTTTAAGTTAGATTCTCACATGTTCACCCGGTACTCGTCGTCGATCTTTTCCTTCAATTGCTTGGCAGTTTTTGCGTTAAGAGTTTCATGACAGAGAACCTTGCACATCTGGGGTTCTCTCATTTTAAACTGCAACAAACATTACATTCTTTCAGAAACAGCATACATTGTGGAAAACACAATAGCAGCAAAATTAAAACCAACCTCATAAGGAGAATTCTCAATCCGATCACCACGAAGAACTTCCCCGAGATTCTCCGCGCTGTCGACTATGTGCTTCGGACGACAGTACGGGAGGGAATAGTATGAGTACGGAAGCTGTGTCTTTGTAGAAGTCAGTTTGTTAACTTTCACCTTCAGCAGATCCCCCTGTAATCAACCAAGACAAAATCTTTTTAATCCTAAACCGATACACTAATCTAATCACAAATCGACCATGTTCGAATCCATAAAGCGCGAAAATTCCTAAACCAAATCATAGATCTCAAATCACCAGCAGCATTATTCATACAATCGCATCAAATTCTCACAAAAGAACGAAAAAAATATCATCACCACCGACGTTCCAATTCACAACGCGGATCTGAATTCCAGTAAGCAAAACACCACAAAATCGACGAAGATCTAACCTTAAATTCGACCATTCTCGTACAAACACATGAAATTCACAGGCAAACACATATATTTCTAAATTACATACACAAATACGCAAATGCATGCATGAATGCGAAAGGAACCGGGCTGACCTTGGTGAAATCCTGAGGGGCGACGCCGGGAAGATAGAAGCAGCGGACATGGAAGAACAGAACGAGGAAGAAGCAGATCCATAGCTCAAGAGCGAGAGCTGCTCTCGCCATGGCGTCGCAGCAACAGTGTGAGAAAGAGAGATCTGGATCTCAACAACGCCTTCTCTCTCTAAAAAATGCTCTCTTTCTCTCTCTAAAACTCCCTCTCTCTCTCTCTCTCTGGGAATGAAATGTGGGATTTTTTTTTTTTTTTTCTTTTTTTGGGTGTCTCCTCAGTGTAGCAGAAATGGGTGAGAGTTTTTCTTTAAAAACACGGGAAGAAGGAGACAGCTCTCTCTGAACCGAACATGGTTTTGGATTATTAGAAGTCGCAGCACATTGAAAGCACTCCCATTATGGCCGTCGGATCTTACTACGAGGAGATCGGACCGTCCATCATTTGACGGTTGCTCACCATTATGTTCAGGACAAAATGGTCATTTCGAAACTCCATTCATAAATTCATTATTAGAAAATAATTAAAGTAAATAATTAGATTTTAAAATATTTGAGATGATAACAAATTATCTGATAAATAAAAAATTTACCAGATAAACAATAAGTTTATTAGATAAATAATATATTAACTTAATATTAGTAAATTTGTTATTTATACTAGTTCAAATATTTTTAAATCTGTTATTTACTTAAATTATTTATGTGAAAATTTGTTTGTTACTTTTTTTTATTTGTAATTTATTATTTTTCTTCTTATTAATGAGAAATTAATTCTTTAATTATTAAAGATTGTTACTCCTCACTCATAAAATGGTTGTATTCGGGCTCATGTCATTAAGGGGTTGCTTAAGGAGACAATTAAGATGCGGAGTTTTGGACATATTTTTTATTTTAAGTGTGTGTTTGGTTAAAAATAATGTTTGGAATGAAATTGTAAAATCTTAAAATATGTTCGAAAAAAATATCAATATGAATTTTATTTTATTTCTATCGAAATTATATGTAATTTTTTTTAAAAAAATATATCACATTTCAATTTCAAATAACAAAGTTATAAAAGTTTGACTTTACGATAAAGATTTAAAGATGTGAATAGTGAAAAAAAAAATATGGTTTGAAATGCTGCCAAAGGAGCTCTAAATCTCTATTATATAATGTGCTATCTCTAATATATCTAGGAAGAATTTTACATTTTTATATCAGGAATCTGATGTGTTATTATCCAATATATCTATATTATTATTGTTCTTATATAAATTATGTGCTATCTTGATTGGAGGACTTTCTCTATAAAATGGTTATTGTATTCGATGCCTCCTGTTTTATAATAACAACTTCTTAAAAAAAACTTATTTAATTAATATTAATGTGATTTTGTGATATTTCTTTGTTATTTTATTTGTTATACAAGGTTTTTTTTTTCTGGTTTTCTTTTTAACTTGCTAAATACAAGTTAAATTAATAGTTGATTATATTTTATGGATATTTTATTTGCTCCCATAATATTAATGAATATCCCCACAAAGTCAATAAGGATTTGTAACGTATTTTTACCTTACAAGAAAATTATCTTAAAATTATACGAATGCTTATACTCTACATACCTATAAACGAAAATATTTTTTTAATAAATAATCAAAAAACATTCACTACATTATCCATAAATGGAAATAATATTTAAAAAATTAAAAAAAAAATCGTAACAAATTGTTCTAAACTTTAATTTGTTTATTTTATAAACTCTAAATTTTTTTTCATCAATTTCTTTTCTTAAGAAAATTTTCTAATAGCCTGAAAAATTTTAATGGAGGATTCAAGTGAAAAAAAAGAAAGATAAAAAGATGCCCCTTGGAGAGCAAACAACTATTGAAATATGTATTTTTAATTTTTTTAATTCATTAGTATTATGTGTTTTCTTTCTTTTCTTTTAGTATTTGAAAATGATTCTGTATGGGTTTTTATATGATTAATTAATTTATTTATTTTTTCTAGCTATGTGCGTTTACATGATTCCATATTTATGTATTTTTTAAAATGCAGTATGTCATTCTTGATTTTTAATGTAGACATTACTTAAGCTTCTCTACCTTACTATTTCCTCTTTTTTTTAGAGATAGTTCATGTTTACTTTTTGAGAATAAAAACATATCTTTTTTTCTTATCTTGATTTGTTAATTTATTTTTAACAAAATAAATTAAAATTAAAATTAGAGTGTATGAGAGTGTTAAATGTGATATTATATAAAAAAATATCCATAAAAAGATAAATTTACTATGTTTATATTACGAAACATTTATTAGGTTGGGTTATTTATCAAATATTATGAGTGCAAATATAACCACTCATATTTTATTAGGTAAATAATTTGGATTTTGAGAAATAAAACAGTTTTATTAAATTTAAAAACATTAATACGTCTAGTGACTTGACTGAAAAGAATTTTTTTGACCCCCTTACCCATAAATCATGGATTCGTCACTGTTCTTTACGTTCTATTTTGCATAATACCCTTAAATGATCCACTAATAAATATCATTCTAGTGTGTGCTCTTTAATTTTTTTGCAAACTGCATTTTTTGTTGTGTGTCACGACCTAATTCATTACCATAACTATTTCGTCAATTTTGAAAACATAAATAATGAATTTTTTTTTTTTTTGCCACGGGATTTTTTTAATTTATTTTTTGATAGGATGCTAAAGGAAAATAATGAATGGTTGATCGAAAGCGAAAAGACATATTATAATTAGTGTTTTAAATGCTGATTTTTTTTTTCTATTAGTGCAATTATTGTGTTCGTGTTGACGGGAAATAAACGGCATTTTTCACTTATTTATTTGTGTGGGCTCTAAGTTTTTGTTGGTTTTTCAAGTGCCTTAAACACATCTCTTCAATGATTTTTTTTTTTTTTCCAATCATGTTTATGTGATTAAAACTTAAAAAGAAAAGAAAAAAAAGAAAGAAAAAGAACATCTCAGTTTCTAACCAAGTGAAAAAGGCAAGTGAAGAATGAATACTCATTTCCTTTTCTAACAAAGAGGACATGAAAATGGGGGAATAACTTCTTTGTTTGTGTCCTTTTGCCTTTCTCAGGAGACCTCTTAAATTTTATTAGCATGTTATTTTTATTTATTTATTTTTTTGGAAATTCTACAATGATGTCTTTTTTTTTAATCCCACCGATGAGGTCATATTCAACGGTCATTATTTGATCTAAGTGAGGGTGCATGTATTCTTTAGCACACCAGAAACGCGCGCAAAGAGGGGGCCTCATCTCAACCGTCCAAAATCAATTGATGGTGAAGATTTTTTAACCCCATTGATGGGTTAGAAACACTTGACCCCATTGTAGAAGTCCCATTTTAAAAAAAAAAACTATTTTTACCAAAAGAGTTGGAAAAGAGGAAAAGGACATTACTAAGAGTAATAGTCTCAATGCTAGATTATACTAGCCCTTCGAATGCCTTAAAATACCCCCTTTTTATAAACTGATTATAATAATTTAAAAAAAGGACAAGCAAATGTCCCCACTATAAATAAAAAACAAAAATAGAAAAAGGGGGCGAAGTTAGGAAATATTATTATTGTTATTATTATTATTTAAAAATGTACTAAGGGATTCATTGTGAGAGTGACGGTCTACCTGAGACTCACAAGGTATGCCATCCCTCTTGGAAGCTACATGCTTAAGTATCAATCAAGATAGAACGAGACATATATTTTTAACAAGAAAAAGACAAAAGCTATGTATATTTATTTATTATTTTCTTCTATTTTTTTATTGACAAATTTTAACAAAAGTATATTTTTGTTTTAATTTCCTACCACACCCTAAACTATTTTCGATTTTATTTTCTTCAATTTATCTCTCATGACAAATTTTAAAAATGATAGATTTCTCTTTCAATTTCTAACCACACCCTAAACTTATTTAGATTTTATTTTCTACAATTTATCTCTCTTGACAGAACAAATATATATTTTCCTTCAATTTCCTACCACACTATCAACTTATGTGCCAAGTACTAACCTAACTTTGTTTCACATGTGTCATGAAGATTCACTTTGCCACTATTGTAAGAATGTTACACCTCACATGAAGTCCATTCTAGAGTCCTTTAGCACCCAAAAAAAATAATAATAAATAATAATAATAATAAATAAATAAATAATAATAATCATAATAATAATAAATAAAGTTGGTGTCAATACCATATGAAGTTGTTTCCCCAATGAGTTTGATAGTGGAATCTGTGATTCTACGCAAAATAAAATAAAATAAAATAAAATAATAATATAATACTGAGCTTGCTTAAAACTTACTATATCAATAGTCAACCATGATTAAGACAACGTAACAAAAAATAAAAAATAATAATAATAAAAATTCAGTAAAGAAAAACATGTGGACAAAGCTGAAAAGTCTTCTTCCTAGGGGTGCTAAAGTTAAAGTGACATGGTTTTTTTTATTTTTATTTTTTTTTTATCCCATCTTAGGAAAGATCATACATAGTCCTATTTCAAAAATTGTGGTAAGAAAAAAGTTGTTTATCTTGAGCAGAATTTAGCATCAATTTATCCCTCTTCGTCCTCTTCATAGGAGAAGTTATTGCGCAAAATGTGGTAGATAAACTATTATTCCATTAGTTGCAAGATGCACAAAAGGCCAACATCTGAAAGTTACCTAGTACTGACATGTTCCACTTCTAATAGTTTGAGAGAATTGTTGTTTGGCTGCACTTTGCGATGATCCAAGCTCATGTTTCGGCCAAGAAAGTTTGTCCAAGATCATTAATCAAGCCTACGGTCGCTTACTTTAGACTAGGTGTGTGCAGGTCCAATCTGGTTCAAATTATAATAGACCGTATCACACCGTTTTATATACATAGATCGAACTGGATTATATCGTTTTATAATGATTTCGTTTGGTTTAAATTGTTTTTTGGATTTTTTATTTTTGAGAAAAAAAGTGGAGAGTCATATTTTGAGTACATGCTTATAATTTTGCCCATTATAACATTAAAGTTAATAATTTTAGTATTATGAAATGATAAAATTATCAACTTTAATGTTATAGTAGAAATAAATATTAGAAGATGTCAAATTCATTGCATTCTTGCATAAAACCAAAAAAAAAAAAAAAAGAATGTTTGGAGTTGTACGTTTGGTTGAAAATGAACTATTTAGAGTTAAAAACTGTAAAAAAATGAAATGTATATTTTAAAAAATATAGCAATATAGATCTTATTTCATTTCTCTCGTCATTCTATGAAAAAAAAAAAAAAAAACTCATTTCGACTTGAAATAAGAGAATTAGGAACATTAAAAGTTTGAATTGTTAAGAGAGCTTTATAAGGAAAATTAGGGTGGGTGACCTATATTTATTATCTAATATAATAGATAGTCCAACTTCCTTTTAATTAGTTAAATGACCTAATGTTTAAGTTTTGTTTAATCAATTTTCATTTTTCCTAAACACCTCCCATCTCTCTCCTTTCTCTCTCCCAACTTTCTTTTTCTCATTCTGCCTGTTTCTCTCTTGGCCGTTGTTGTGTTTTTCTTCGTGCTTGTTCGATTTCAGTTCATTCTTTGAATTGCAGTTGAAATATGAATGTTTATTTTTGTTTTTCATTTCTTTTTTTTTTTTTTGGTGAATTTTGATTTTAACTTTGGTTTTATGCAAGATTATTGACTTATTCTTTTGTTTTTGCTTGTTTTATTTTATCTTCACTTTGGTTTCCGTGATTTTATGGGTTTTTGTCCATCAACTTTGAAAAACAAATGTGTTTCAATCCATTTTTTTTCATTGTTGTGTGTTTTATCGTGTTTGATATATTTATAGTCAATCATTGATTGACTGAGAGTTAATCAATGATTGACCATTAGTTAATCAGTGATTAACTCTCATTTTAGACTCTTCCAAAATTGACATATCATTTTACACTCGATTAGTCACTGATTATGCTAGAGTCAATCATTGATTGACCATTAGTTAATCAGTGATTAACTAGAGTCATTCAATAACTGATCATTAGTTAATCCAATGATTAATCAGTGATTTGTTTGTCATCGATTAGTGATTAACTATAAAAATTTATGAGTTATATTATCATATTCAGTGATTAACCGATAGTCAATCAGTGATTAACCGACGGTCAATCAATGATTAACTATAAAATATGGTCAATCATTGATTGACCATTTACAAAATTGATTAACAATTCTAAGAAAAAATGGTCTTTTAATTAATTTTTAAAAACTTAGATTTTTTAACTAATTTTTAAAAACTTTGACCATTTATTAAAAAACTTATTTAAAACAGGCTATTTAGCTATAAACGCCCTTTATAAATGTCAAAAGTGAAATTGATTTACTTTTAAAAAAAAGATAAAAAAATAGAACCATTCGCTCTGTCATTGACGTCTGCGTCATTGCCCTGACGGTCGTCGTCGGTGTTTGCGAGTGCTGTCCTGAGCCAGTGCAAGCGCAGTCACACACTACACATTGCGCCATCAACCTCAGATCTGCCCTGACCCAGATCCGTGCAACCCAATATCAGATCTCCCCTGACCCGGACCCTTGCCACACGTGTTTCCAGACCCGACCTGTTCCATACCCGAATTTTCCTAACCTATTCCTGACTCGGACTTGCTCCCAAGTCAACGCTCCCTTTCGGCCCCATTTAGACATGCTCAGTTATAGGTTTTGCTTCATCATGGATTTTGCAGATGTGATTTTGCATAGTTCATCTCCTTTTGTGCCCGATTCATATTCGAAATTTGTAATTTTTAATAAAAAAACCTTCTTATGTTGCAGCTCTATATTCCACGCAATACCAATTGTAGATTTATCCAGGTCAGATTTTCATTCAACTTCCTTTGAACCTCAAATTTTTCCACGCAAGGCTTGCAAAGAAATGAGCGTGGTAATTTCTAAAAGTTGGGATGATGAAGCAGATGATGAAGGGTTTACTTTAGTTTCTAAGAAAAAACGGGGGAAAAAAATATTTCAAAAAATGACAATATGAAGGAGACTCATAACACTATAGTCAAAGATTTAGCAGTCGAAGACTTTTCCGAAGATAGGAGTTCCAGTAGGGACGTTGAACTTAACAATCGTATGCTTACTCAAAAAGATATGGACATTATTGTATCAGGTTTATGAGAAAAATTAACAGAGCTAGATACTTTGACAAAGAAAATAAATAAGGATCCTGAAGAGAAAAAGACCTCTTATAAACTTAGGACTCGTAAGAGGACGGGTTTTAAATTGAGAAAAAATTAATGATTTCTCTTCAGTTACTCTTTTCTTGTTCTGCTTGATTTTTTTTTTTTTCTAGCTTAGTTTAGTTTAGTTTAGTTCTTTCTCTCTCTTCTTTTTTTTTTTTTTTTTTCCAACTATTGTTAAGTTTTTAATCTTCTACGCTTTTAATTTTACTGCTTTTAAGAAATGAAAAATCTAAGATTCAAACCCTGGATTACACACACTCACGCACTCAACCACTTGAGCTAGCCCCAAATGACAAATAAGATAAATATTAAAAAAAAAATGAATCTTATCATATCTATAATATAAAATTAAAAAAATAGCGACAACGGTAACGTTTATAAAAATCCATGATATATTTGTATTTAAAATTTGTTTAACTAAAAAAATTTAAAATGATCAAATAAATATTTAAATCAAACAAAAATTTCAATAATACTGAGAATTTTTAAGTTCTAAGATTGATTCTATTCAAGTTAAAGAAAAAAAGATTGATTTTATTTAATTTGTTAGTTTAATATTGCTTTAATTTGTATTTAATATAAGTTGGTCCGGGTAAATTTGATGTTATAAAAAACCTAAATGCTTTGGGATTTATTTTAGGGTTATTTTATCTTCTTTTTTTTTTTTTTTTTGAAATGGTTATTTTATCTTTTTATATCTTGTATTTTGCTGTTATTCGGAAAGGATAACTTGTGTTCTGAAATTTTATATTTTATACCATTGCATAACTTTTAATATATAAATTTATAACATTTCTTGGTCGACACTTAATTTTGACTTAAATGCTCAAAATACGCTTAAATATAAAAACGAAACTTAAGTGCCATTTACCTTTTTATATGCATTTCAACAATGGCTATTAGAATTATTAAGAAACTTAAGTGCTTTTCCTTGTGTGGATTACATTCGAAGGGAAACACATTAACCACTTCCTCTATTAGAATTAAAAACTACAATAATTATAAGCCCGCCAAATAACAATTTCAAGTGTGTTTGGATCACTATTTTGGATCCAAAATTTTCAATTCAATTAAAATATAAATCTCAATTTTAAAGTTTCAAAAATTTGTAGCACACACACATTTAATTTAGATTCACAATCTAAATCCAATTTTTTCAGTGCAAACCTATAATTCAACTAAGGAAAAATTTATACCTTAATTTCTAATCAGGTCATAATGTAGATTCCCTCTGTCCAAAGGCTAACTTTTTCTATTTTATTCATTTAATTTTAAGAAAAAAAAAAGATTCACTTTAATAATGATCAAAGGGCTATGTGGTTATTTTATTTTTTTGTCCCTCTCTTCAAGATCTCAAAGACATGTTACACCAGCTCACTATTTGCTTAAAGTCGAGTCATACAGCTTCCTGTCAAATATGGAAATGTATGATATCAATGTTTTTGAAGCTGGAGGCTACAAATGGTAGGTTCCTATGCTATATGTATGTGCGTGTATATATAAAATTATAAATGTCTCATATGCGGTACTCTATATCATGGATATTTATAATTTTCTATTTAAAAATTAATAATAATTAATTAATTTACATATCATTTAGGTATTGATGTAAAAAATAAGCATCATTGAAAAATATTATATTTGAATCACCTGATTGATATAAAATAATACAAATCACATTATAAGTGACTTATGGGAGGGGTGCTGTATAGGAGCCCCTCCCTATGTGTAAATATATATTTAGATATTTTATTTTTTAATTTTGGAATCTAGGAAAAGCATTGAAACCAACTGCAAAATTTTTATGATTTTATTTTTTAGATTGTTCTCATTTAAAACTTTAGGGTCATACCCATTTTATCTCCTAAATTTTAAAAACTCTTAGTTTGCTCCCTATACTTTGAGTTTGTCTCCCTTCACCCCTTTTACTAAAATTTTTGTTAAAAAATAGATGGAAAATAAAAGGAAAATTAGTCATATCAAATCCAATAAGTTAGGATTTATGTTTTTTAAAAAAAAATCACATGTCTACACTTATTTCACTTTTTTCCTTCTATTTTTATCTGAAATTAAAGTGAAAGGGGTTAAGTGGTGGCTAATTCAAAATTCAGGAGAGGGTAGAACAAGAGTTTTTAAAATTCAGAGGACAAAGTAGGGACGACCCTAAAATTCATACGATATAAATGAGAATAATCTATTATTTCTTATTTTGACATTTTTGGTTGGCTCTAGGAGATTGTCCTTGTACCCAAATGGGGACAAGAACAACAATGGAGACAACTATTTCTCCCTCTATTTGACAATGGCTGAGACTGCAGAGAATCTTCATCCTCGTCCGGAGGATTATTTAAAGTTCGAGTCGTTTGTGTATGATCAGACACGCAATATATAAAAACTACTCTCTCCTCTTGCTACAAGCAGAAATTCACAATTTTTTTTTTAATCCCTTGTGAATTTGGTGATTTTTTTTTTTTTTTTTTTTGTTCAGATGTGAAGCGTTTTCACGATATGAAGCCCTAGGGGTCACGCAACTGCTTCCACTTGAAGCTTTTCATGATCCTTCTAACGGATACCTTGTTGACAACTCTTGTATATTCGGGGCGGAAGTTTTTGTCATAAAACCAACTTATAACGGGGAATCTCTTGTCTCTGCTTCATAGACCTAATATTAGGAATGCTACTTTCCGTTGGAAGATCGAAAGTTTCTCCGATTTGAATCGAGAATCTCACAAGTCCGAAGTTTTTACAGCTGGAAAAATGGACTGGTCCGCCTTTTTCATGTCCGTCTCTTTTCGTTTATGTTCAAATTCTCTGCATTCTTGTAACCTACAGGTTTGATGCTTTTAATCGTCCAGGTATTTAGAGATCCTACCGAAGGGCGAGGATAGGCAAGAGGGTAAAGCAATCTCTTTATATCTATATTCTGCGTCGTGTGGAAATCAGTTTATGCTACATATTAGGGCGTGTTTACTAAACCGTAAAAGAATGAAATGAGAAAGATAATATGATTGGAAAGTAAAGTAATTGAATAAGAAGGAGAATCATTGATTCATTTTCTAATATTTACTTGCCTATTGAATTGTGTAAAAGGAAACAACTCCATTCTCTTTATAGTGTTTACTAATATTAGTAACATTAATATTATTAATGTAATTATTAAAATATCCTTTTACAAAATTTTAAAAAAAAAACCATTATGACATTGAAACTTATTAAGGACATATGTGTAAATTTGATATGTATTCCCTTTGACAAGGAATAGGGGGATGTATAGATTAACATTTCCCTTATTTATTCTCTATATTGTGTGGAGACCACTAAAATCTCATTCCCTATTTTATAAGTAAACACATGATTAAGTAAGAAAGATAAAGTGAAAGGTAAAGAATGTTCACTTTCCCTTTCCCTTTGATGCAAAGTAAACATGCCCTAAGAGTAGTTGATCAGATCAATGGGAACCACTATGAGATTATAGAAATTAAAGAAGAAATGAATTAAAGTAAAGAGAGAATAGGAGATGAGAACACAAGGATGTTTAAGGTAGATGTGCTTCCACGGACTAATAACAAGTAATTCATTACTGCCGAGCACTACAGATGGGCTCTCATATATATATATATATGTGTGTGTATATATATATATATATATACAAATTTACAATATACGCAATCAAGTAAGTTAGCTAATACTCACCAAAAATCAAGACTATTCTAAATTACAATAATTACAAATAAATTAAAGTTCTTAATAAAGATAATGACATAGAAAATATTAACTTTTCTTTATACATAATATTAACTTTCCTAACATACCCCTGCAAGCTGGAGCTCCGATAGGAGGTCCAATCTTGAAGTATAATAGAAGATATATATACTTTGCAATTCTCTCTCTCTCTCTCTCTCTCTCTGTTTGAAAGTTTTACAAAAATAAAAATAAAAGATATCAGAGTGCAAGAGTACAGAGAAGGGACGACAAGCATTGAAAGAGGGAGAGAGGGTGCTTGGGCGCATGAGGACAGGTGAGATGGGAAAGAAAGTACAATAGGTTTTTGAAACTAGTATTATCTTTTGGGGTGTTTCTTTCAGATTACTGGTCTCATTCTGGTTTGGTATGAAAATGACTTACAAGTACTGCTTTTGGTTTACAGTGTTTTAGATTAGTAAGTAACCACGAGATTCAATGGACAAAGGAACTTAGTTACTCATTTCGTTACCTCGTTGGTCAAATGGAAATTTACTCTGATTATATATTGCCCTTGCATGAAAGCTCTTAAATAGAGCAACCCCTTCCCTTTCATAGTGTTGAGGACAATTTATGAACCTGCCTACTCCTTTCAAACATAAAACTCAAGCTCCACTTAAAGATGTCATGCTTCTCATGAATGGTGTCAAAATTGGTGCACAAGATAATACTCTGTTTGGGAGAATCATTTTCCTACATTTTAAATGTTTTTATTTCCCAACATTTTAAATATGTTTTTGAAAAGCAATACTCGAAATGATGTGAAATGTTAGCAAAATGTTGTTACTTGCAACTATTAGGCAAAATTTTGTGATTTGTAATTTTTAGGCAAAATTCTAAACATTCCGACTATTTTGATATTTTTCTATAGTACTAAATGTTTTCATTCAAATGTTTCTTTCAAATGGACCCTAAATTTTTTGGATAAAGTTTAATAGTGTAAATTGCACATTTGACCTCATAACTTAGAAGGTGTAGTTGTTTTAAACTTTAACAAAAAAAAAATGTTTGATAACCAAAAGTAGTTTGAGAGAAACTAAGGTGAGAGAAAGTGATGGGGCGAAATAGGGAGAGAAAATTATGAGAGAACATGATAAGACAGAAAGTGATGAGTGAGAATGAGATGAAAAGAAAGAGATGAGAGAGAATGAGGAAAAATAAAGTGATGAATGAGATTGAGAAGAGAGTTTAATGTAAATGATTATTATAACAATATTTTAATAATTTATAAGCATTCTAATTATGAAAAAAAAAATTCAAGAATCAAAATTACATAAGATTAAAAGTTCAGAGATCAACCTAATAATAATAATAATTACAATTACCCTCTATTATAAGTATTGGTAATATTACATTGTTGGTTAATTCCTAAATAATACCCTTAATTGTAATTATTTCTTAGTTTATCTCTATATTTCCAAGAACTACAAATTTGCTTCGAGTTTTAAAACTTGTTTTGATTTCATCCCTTGCACACTTTTCTTTTCCCCGGGGGGGGGGGGGGGGGGGGGGTTGACGAAAAGGCCCTTGATTAGACGAAAATTATTTTTCAAAATATTTTCTTGCAAAAAAATTATTTTAGATATTTCAAAAATTTTAAACAATACCAAATGAAAGATATTTATCTTAATTTTTTAATGATTTTTCATGTTTTGAAATGTAGATAGGTTTCATGAACTACTAAGGGGTAATTTTTCATGTTTTGAAATGGAGATAGGTTTTATGAACTACTAAAGGGTAATTTTTGTCGTTTTGTCCAATTTTTTTTCTATTCACAAACGACATGATGGATGAAAATGGAATATGTTTTTCAAACTCAAATTAAGGTAGTTTCTAAAAGCAATAGCTAACTTGAAAAATAATTAAAACTAAAAGGTATAATTATAATTAATCTTTATTATCATTATTATTAGGGTAATTTATTCATCTACTTCCTGGGTTATGTTATTATTTTAATCCTTAAATTTTCAATTTCTATGAATTAGTTCCTGGATTTTTGGTTTTTGACAGTTATGTCCCTGACATTAAGATTAATTAAAATTAATGAACGTTTTTGAAATTAATGTATATAATCATGTGTAAGCTATCCTTCTATTTTTCAATCAGAATGATTAGGTTAGATATGATCTAATGTTGGGAACCATAGTGGAAGCAAGACCACTTGTTTGTCTTTTGATAATTAGTTATAATGTTTCAGTAATTGCTGGTTAGGGTTTAGGGAAAAAGTAAAAGACAAAAATGATTAGTCTCAAACTGGGTTTAAAAAAAAAAAAAAAACATGTAACTCAAGGTTGATTTGTAGAGTTATTAACAAATGCTATGTTTGGTATGATGGAAAAGATAAAGTAAGGAAGTTTGATAAGAAAGGAGAAAGAAAGAAAAGGAAAATAGGGTAGAAACAAAATGGAGACCCATCAATTTTTATCTCTCCAATATTGACAGGAAAACTTAAATCTACTTAATGACGTCAACAATTACGTTTTAATCCTTATTTTTGAACTAAAATAATATAAAGGTCATTTCTAGGAATTAATTTTTTTTATGGAACCAATTCCTTAAGAGAGAAAATCATGCGGTACAAAGGTGAGGTAAATTTTATTGCCTTTTAACCGGTTATAGAAGGTTGATGTTTACTGACTTTTGCATTTTATGCAAATCAAGATATAATTTAAAAGGATAATAAGGGTAGTTCCATTTTTTAATTAGTAAAAAATCTAAAATGAAGGGTATGATTGTAAATTTAACGTAGAGGGTATGATTGTAAATCTAACGAAGATAAACTTGTAAATTTAGAATGAAAAAAAATATTTTTCATTATTTGGTGCAAAGTATCGTGATAGTATGTTAACGTAATGATAAAGAGAAGCGAAGTAACGAATATATGTGTGTGGTTTAAATAATAGATGATCGTCGTTTTAATATTTTAAACTGTTTTGGACTAAAGGAGGTTGCCATCGCAGAGCTCTCGAATTCGGCGGTTACGGTGGCGGATTTCAAAGTGTAGCCGGAGGTCACCGTCGTGCTCTCGAATTCGTTGGTGACGCTGGCGGTGTTTAAGGTGGAGCTTGAGGTTGCCGTCGCGGAGCTCTTGAATTCGGCGGTGACGGTGGCGGTGTTCGAGGTGAAGCCGGAGGTCACCGTCGTGGAGATCTAAAATTCGGCGGTGTAAACGAAGAGATATCATTCACACTAGCAATCTTTAAATCAGAACTTTCGGAGGCCTATTAGATGAAATGGAGCTATTCAACAATGAGAAAGAAGACAAGATTTTGATGCTCACAGTCCGGTTGGATACGAGTTTCGGTGCTCTTGATATTTGCCCACCTTGAACTCGTGGAAAGGAAGAATGTGAGAAAGTAGAAAGCATAACAAAGAGGGTAAAATCTTTTGAACTTGTGAAGCAACAACAACTACTCGGAGACAGCGACGGATTCAAAAAATTTTTTTAAGGGTACACATAAGGAGAAAATTTTTAAAATTAATAACTTTATAGGATTAAAAGTTTAATATAAGAAGAAGTTAAGTGTTATATGACACATTTGAGAAAAACAACTTTTGAGTGAGGATAAATTACAAAATTTTAAGAAAAAATAGGAATATAATTTAAATTTCAAAAAATTGAGAGGGGCACGTGCCCCCGGCCCTAATGTAAATCCGTTCCTGCTCGAAGAGGAAGAGCATCATAAACGCAAAAACTTGCTTGACGAAGATTTTGGGTCACAACTCAACTTGCAAAAGCAACCTCAAATGGAAAGTGTCGTCAACAATGGTAAGCATAACCTTTCCGGTGTGAAGGACAAAATTTAGGTTTTTTTTTTTTTTTTTTTTTCCTTCTCCTCCTCCTCCTCCTCTTAATTAAGTTAACCTACTCAACAGGTATCAGGTGGATGTATATTAATTTGCCTTGTAGATATTGACCGTTTAATGTGTTTTTATGGTATATATACATAACGGGACCAATCCCTTAAATATAAACTTAGAGACTGTAGAAAAACCCTAATTTAAATAAGGTATAGAATAGTTGTACAAGTTTCTTATTTCCTCCTTTCATTTGTACCAAATACTCTAAAAGAATACTAAAATCCTCTCCATCATTCCAATTTTCTATCTTTTACAAGTTTTTTTATTTTTTTTAATTTTTTTTTAAATCACATTTTCTTTTCTTCCTCCCAAACGAAACGAAGTGTAAAGGAAAACATGAATGCAAAATTCCTTCAAATAATTGATTTTTGGGGGACAAGGAGACAAGTACAAGGATACAACCACCCAAAATGAAATCATATCCACATTCTTTTCTCGTGAAGCCTCAACAACACTTAAAGAATGAAAACCATATTATAATTAAAAAAAAAAAAATGTTTGTGCTTTTGTACTAACAACCTAAACAAATAATAACAAAGGGATGAGAGAGAGACATACACAAGGGTCTCCAAAACAATTGGATTTTCAGCTTTCCCCTTGAGCAGGCGGTTCGATCATTCTGACAGTACGAGGAAGCATAAACTCGGCAAACAAGGGATAATGGGAGGACGGGTAAGACCCGTTGGTGTTGTCTCTGATCACTTCACACGAAACAGGAACCAGAGATCTACCTCTGAAAAGAATCCAGTCGACGTGCAGATCTTGAGTTTGGCGATCCCAGCAAAGGCAAAGGGCTCTGAAGATCAACTTGAGAAACTCGAGAGCTCCTTGTTTGTTGCCTGACATCATCAGACAATATTTTCAGTTAGGCCATTGTTGTATCTTTGATAAGTAGGGAAATTTCAAAGTAGCACAAGTGGTACCTTTAAACCCGTGATAAGTGCGGATAAGGGAAATGTTTTTCCTCACTCGAGCATTCGGCCATGCGTCTCTCATATCACCGACCACACCATGCTCTCTGAGGTCAAGACATAGAAGTAAATATATACCGAAACAAACAATGCCTAGAAGAATAAACTGGCTACTTCATCATTTCAAAAGCTACAAGGAAAGAGCTATACATTGATAAATTAGAAAGGTTAGGAACTAGTGAAAATTTTAAACTTTGCAAACTTAGCCCCCCATTTGGAACAACTCCAGAAGGAGTTTTGACTACTCAACTCCAAACTCCCAAATCTACATATAAGATTTTTTTTTTTTTTCAAAATCGCACAAAATAACAAAACGAATGAAACAAAATCCATAGTGCATATTTTTTCTGAATAAATTTCAAACTTTTCCACTATTTCATATATCACAGTTCATTTCCAATTCACACACTTCAACCAAAAACACATTTCTAAACCATCCTCCAAAACTACGTCTCCAATTGTCACCCCAAA
The DNA here is from genome assembly GCA_008635985.1 of Ficus erecta. NCBI lineage: Eukaryota > Viridiplantae > Streptophyta > Magnoliopsida > Rosales > Moraceae > Ficus > Ficus erecta. The sequence goes on along the minus strand of BKCH01002044.1, from coordinate 54,037 downwards.
CGACCCCTTAAAATGAAAGTGACTACAATGTTCTTTAATATTTTAAAATGAAGGGAAGGCAAAACAAGGACAAAGTTACTGCAGTTTAGGAGATAACCATAAGATTGGTGCACGTAGAAATGCCCAACAAGAACAAAAATATGGAAACCTCACTTTCTTAGTTCCAAGGAACCACAAAACTTCTATATTTTACCATAAATTGATAAAGCATTAATTTATTTAACAATGCTAGTTCCATGACGAAAATCATTTCTTCAATCCCGAGTTACAAAACTTCTCTTTTTGCACCTAGTAGTACTAGTGGGAGAAGATTCAAACACAACATATGAATGCAAATAAAATTTAAGGGTGAGAATCAAGCACGTCGAAACATCAGCTAGATTTAAAGATTCTAAATATACCTTGATCGCCCAAGAAGAAAGCGTCCAGTAGTTGATTCCTTTTGTGTGTTAAATCCACCGCAATACACAACTGGCAAGCTAGGAGGCAAGGACGCAATGTGCTGCCAGGTAAGTAACGCACTTCGTCTACGAGAACGAGGGCTAATCTCATCCATGTTTGTATTGACTATTTGAAATGAAAACCCAGGTGGCTCAACTCCTTTTAATTGAAATGTGTGGACATCACGTCAAAGAAACAAATATACAGCTCTTCACAAGTATAATACGATATGTAAATATCATGCAAGTAAAAGAAAGTAAAATGACAAGGATATCGCCCACGTCGCGATGCATGGGACCATAGCTCCCCATGACATGCTTCCAGGAACAGAGGGTGATTCTGATAACCAAAACGTTCCACCTTCTAGGAACTCCACCTTAACATGATTAACAAACAACATAGACAAGGGACAATTAGTGGACTGAACTTTTACGAAATAACAATATTAGATAGGTATGCTAGATCAGCTTTAACTCTTTGGGGATAAAGAATGAGAAGAAGATTTAAAAAGAATGGTATGCCATGAGGAGGAAAGATAAGAAAACGCCTTATTAGACAATTGATACCTTCTCTTTGTCATAGAAGATGGTACAATGTTCGTCCGAACTGTCTTGTGGTCCTTTTCTTGATATTCCAAATTGATCATAACCTAATTGACATAAGGCAATTTAAGGCTAAGGATTAGGGAGAGGTCACTAAGTATAAAATCACTGCACCAGTCTGTCAAATTGGACATCAAGGATCATTCAATAATTGAGTGACTATGTGACTTCTTCGTTTTCTTTTGTTTTACATATGTCGCGCAAAAGAAAGCAAAAATTCAAATAACAGAAATGAGCAACTTGCTAGCAGCAACACCACTCAAGATTCATAGCAAAGGCTAGATAAAAGGAGGCAAAAAATAAATAAATAAATAAAGCTGATCTTGACATTTTTGTAACATAAACAAGGCATTGAAGTTTAGCCATACCAGTCAACATGATATTATTTTCATTTTCAATCTTTGTGCAGCATGAGGGAGGTCCACTCAGTGGACTCTGTTAGAAAATCATCGCAAATATCAGCCTAATTCTTTAGCCATTCATCCGAAAAAAGAGAGAAAAAAAAAATCATAAATCATAAATGTAAATCCAATTTATACAACACTGGACATCTTAAAGGTACATCAAACTTCATCCAAGTTAGAGGGGAAAAAAAAACATTTGACTGATTAGCCACTTTTCCTAACTACCAGTCGATGAGCTCACAAGTTTTAGTACAAAAAGTTCATTGAGAAAATATACCTGGCAAGCCTTGTTGAAGATAATCCAATTGTGATTTCACTCCTGAACCCAGAGCCAGTATAGAAAAGGAATTGAATCAGAGAGAGAAAAAACCTCACACTTACAAAAACTTACCCTCTAATGGCTTCAACCATTTCCTAAGCATTTCAAATGTTTCCAATTTCTCAACATTTCAAATGAGCGTCTGGCAAGCATCAATTGAAATAGCATGAAATATTGCAAATTTTTGTCATTTGTAACTTTTAGACAAAATTCTAAATGTTAGGTAAGTAAGATTTTTGTCATTTGGATTTTTTTCTACAAGGTCAAATGTTTCCATTCAAAATGTTTCATTTCAAATGTTTATATCCTAAATGTTTCTATAAAATGTTTCCTCAAAACAGAGCCTTAATTGCTAGAAAGACCAACTCCAATATCTAATTTTGAATTGTCATTTTTTTTATTGATAAGTATTTAAAAAACTATCACATCAATTGATCGTCTCTATCAATGAAAAAATTATAAATTACCGCTGTGTGAATTGATACTTAAAAATTAATATTGGAGTTGGTGTCCTAGCTTTCCTCAAACTTTTAACATCACAAACAAACTCAAAAGATCCAATAAAGGCATAAACAGTTATCCCAATACCTAGACAAATTCAAAATCAAAGAAATACTACGCAAAGTAAAGTGAACATTTCAACCAGTACATTCATTGACCAAAAATTCTAGTTCAACAGAAAAACTCTAACAAAATCCCAAAAAGAACAAAAACCCACCTCAAAAACAGAAATAAAAAATGACCCAGATCAAGAATTTTGACAGAATTAAGATAAAAAAAAAATGGATAGTTGAAAAACGAGAAATACCTTGTTGGGTGCAGAGAATCATTGGGTAATAACTGGTGATCACACTCAGACACAAATCCCTTCTCTTTTCCCATGAATTCGGGCTTTCTGGCGGCTGATCATCGTGAAGATTGAAGGTCATCACAGTCAAAGAAACACTCATTTTTAATTATTATTATTTTTTTCCTATTTTTCTCCGAAATCCCTCTCTCTCTCTCTCTCTCTCTCTCTCTTGTATTTTGGTTCTTCCACTACATGGTCACTTTACATCCGATGATGTTTCATGGGAAGGACAAAACGAGCAAGTTTTTTTAGGTTATTCCTTTCTTGTGGAGCTCAGAAAATAATGGATTCAATCTGAGAAGAGAGATCGGTTTTCGAGGAACGACTGGAATTATTGAAAAGTGTTCAGAAAATAGCAGAGAGAGAGAGAGAACTGGTGTCCTGTCTGAGCTGAGAGAGTGTTTGTTTAGGTCCCGTTTGGTTTATCAGTTTAGTTTAAATTAAATTGTATTTTTTTTATCATGTTTTTTATTTTTTTTTCAAAATTTTTTTATCTTTTTTAAAAAAGTCAACAAAAATTACTATTCAAACTTAAAAATTTCAACTCAACTCAAACTGAACTTGTGCACCACCAAACAGACCCTTAATTATTTTAAGAATAGTACAGTAGAAATGGTTTTTTTTGTAGAGTAATTTAATATCTGGGTTTGGACCGTATACGTGCGAGCTCACATGCCTACAGTCTCTCTGTATTTATTATTAGAAAAAATGTCATAAATTTGTTGTGAATCATGTCACTAATGTTAATATGCTTCCTCACTTATGAAATATATTTATTGTATCTTTCGAACTTTAATATATGTGTCTAATTACCTATTTAATTAGTTTTCGTTCGTTTTTCTGTTTGCTTTTATGTTAAAATGCTTCATAATCTTTGCTTTTTGTGTTAAAATGCCTTGATATTTGCTTTTGTGTCAAAATACTCCTAATTTTTAATAATTGTGTCAAAATGTCTCATATATTTTATTTTATTTATCTAACATTATACAATTACCTAATAATTATTAACTTTTTTAGAATGGGTAAAAAAATTATTATTTTTCTAACAAAACAATATGTATCTTTTTTTTAACACTATTTTTTATTTTACTTATTTTAATTCAAGTTTATATAGATTATAAGTTTACTTAGGCGTAATTATAGTTGGTAGGACTTAAAGAGAGGATTTGGATTTCAAATAAGCTTTTTACTCAACCTACATAATTCGAAATTATAATCATTATGAATCTCATTCATGCGTTTATTTAAACTTATAATGAGAACAAGCCATTGTAAATTTATTATATACACAGTCCTAATTATTTTTTATTTAAATTTTGAATATGATTGATTTGCATACATTTATTACAGTGTTATCAATCATAATTAAATTAAAAATTGTAATATTAGGATAATAAAATAATAAATATAAGTTGTATAGTTATTTTTATTTAAGAAATTTATATAGAAAAAATAAATTATGTTTCTCCTATTTTAAAAAAGTTAATAATTATTAAATCATTACATAATGTTAGATAAATAAAAGAAGATAATGGGGCAGTTTGACTCAAATATTAAAGATCAGTGAGCATTTTGACACAAAAAACATAGATCAAAGGGCATTTTGATACAAAAGTAAATGGAAAAACTAACATCAGTTAACTGAGGGGTAACTTGACACACATGTCAATGTTCATGAGGGTATAACAGGTACATTTCATAGTTCATTTGGCATATTGACAATAGTGACATAGTTCAGGGGAGATTCATGACAGTTTTCTTTATTATTATAACTGGTTATGCACCGAGACAAATAAAGTAAAAAAAAATTACATGTCAATGATAGAACTGTCATGTGATAATGACAGGACTGTCACATGATAGTTCAGTAGAAAGGAAAAAAACAGTGTTGATAAATGTTTTCATCCTTTAATATATGGTAAGGCGATCATTGAGAATAGAAGTAGTTTTGACTGCTGAATAATATTATCTATCTATTTAACTTAAAAATTTTTGGTATGTTGATATAAAACTACATTTACTTATAAACCAGACAATTGAAAAATTAATTAATTAATTATTAAAATTACAGTTACTCGGATGGTTAGAAAAGACTTTTTTTTTTAATAATATCAATTATAATTGTAGATAGTGAAAATTACAGTCAGTTTGTATTTGGGATAAATGACCAAGGATGAAAATATTACTGTATTGGTGGATATATCGGTACTTTAGTCTTACAGAAATTTTCAAGATGTTATCGAAATCAGTAGAAATATCAAAAAAAAAAAAAAAGGTTAATAGAAATTACAGAAATTTGCTTTACAACATACTTCTAATATTTTAGAATAACATAAATGTTAAGAAGATACATAAATACACAAGTTATACATATATATATATAAATCTCAATACCGAAAGGAAGTATGAAGTTCAAACAATATTGAATATCATCCTAATTCAAGCAGTAATACTGTCATGATATATTATTTGAATAGTATTGATTACAATTGTGAACATACCTTTTGATTTTTGATCTCTTCTCATCGCATATCTATGAAGAAAATTTTAGCATGTTTGAAAAGATCAATAAAAGGAAAAATATGAAACTCTTATCAATATTTTCACCAAAATTTTCAAAATATCACCAATATGTCCCGATATTTGGTATAAATTACACTTGGTTTGTATTGATATATTTTAGATATTTCCCATTTTGATGAAAACAATTTTACCCCCGAAAGATATATTTTTTTTAAACTTGATCCCCAAAAGGTATTTCGATACCCCAAAAATGGGAAATTATGGTGAAATTTTCAAAAATATTGTGAATAGTTGCAACCATGTCAATGACCAATTTGATGTTGCTTGAACCAAGCTTGTGTATAAACAATAAAGTAAAGTGCATAAAGTGTATAAATAGACACAACATTTATAGAGGCTCACCCTCATTGAGGAAGCTACATCTTTTATGGTGCTACGATTTCACTATTTAGAGAAAGTACATACGATGCTAAGAATGTAAAGTAGAATAGCACAATTGCAATGATTTCCCATATACTTATAGGGTTGGCTCGCCCTCGACGAGCCATCTAATTCGGATGAAGCTCCATCATTTGAGTTTTGAAGGCTCTCTTGTATCTTTAATGTAGTTAGATTTTTTGTGTTGATTTATGCCTTCTTAATAATGATGAAGCGAATCTGAACGAGATCTTTTGAGATATATTGTTAATTTAAGTCTTCCAAAGCATTTTGAATGTTTTTTTGGATAATCACCATAAAAGTGCCGCCTAGCCTCCTTGGAGTCATCACGAAACATACTGCTTCATCACTTTAATTATAAGAGTCGTTTAGTCCATCAATAGTGGTTGAAAACTACCTCCCTTAACTTGGCAGTTGCTTGACTTGAGCAGGAGCTAACTCCTTATGGGGGAGATGACTTGATGAGGTAGAGACAACATCGGGAGGTGGAAGACGCTCGAGGAGGTGAAGGTGGCTCTGAGACGTGGTGACTGCTCGAGAAGGCAAAGACAACTTAACGAGGTAGAGGCGGCTTGATGAGACAGAGATGACTGAAGAGTTGGAGATGGCTTGACAAGTTGGTGACTACTCCATGAGATGGGGATAGCTTCGAGAGGTGGAGGAGACTCCATAAGGTGTAGATGGCTCCAAGAGGTGGAGAAGACTCCATAAGGTGTAGTCGTCTCATATAAATTGGAGGCATCATTGTCGACTTTGAGAGCTGAAAGCATCGTTATCATCTTGGAGAGTTGGAACCAACTTTGACTCCTTACTTCCATAAGCCAGTCGTCTTTGATAACTCCATCTTAATTTTTTCCCAAATTTATTATGTTGTTACAAGTGTTTTTAGTTAATTATATAAAGGGTTAAAAGTAGCCATTTGGAGCTTAAATAACATTTAAAAAAGTCATTAAATTGCAAAAGCAGATTCGGAGTCATTCCTACACCACTCATGCCACATCCCACGTACCTTCACTCGCTCATTTCAGCCATCGGATTAGCATTGTCAATGCTTCGGATCGTAAGTGCACCACACGTGTAGCTCTCGGCAAGTGACTGCTAGCGTGCCAGCAACCCTCGGTAGCTACCAAATCAGGTGTTCACGTCACCACCGTTTCTCTGTGCGCCTATTTCTGATCTCCAGTCCTTTACTGCCATGCGTCCAAGGCTTTGCTGTGCCCAACAGAGTTGCGCCACGTGGTCTCCGACGTGGGGCCCCTAGGGCTGATTGGCATCAGTTAGCTGTAACAAAAGGGAACATAAAAAAATAATGAAAAAAGAAAAAAGTGTAAAAGGCGGCTGGCTTTGGAGGCTTATAAAAGGAGCTCTAGGGCTCTGTGCCTATGGTCTTTGGCTGCGGAAGAAGTCGAAAACTAAAGAAGAAAAAGAACAAAAATATATATTAGGTTTTATGTATTTTATTTTTTATCCGAGTTTTAGGTTGAGTTTTCTATAAAATTAGAGAGAAATCATCTTAAATAATCAAGAAGAAAGGGAGAAAAAAATTTTGGAAAAAACTTTAGAGACTTGTGACACTTCCAAATTGGATTTTTTTTATCTTATTTTCTTATCTTTTGATTTTTGTAATTTAAAAATAATTGAACAGTTATTTTGTAGAATTCTATTTTTATTTTTGAAGTAATTTTCTTTTCGTGATACGATCTAGCCGGTTTATAAATATTTGAATTTTTCTATTTTTAATTAATTGATATTTTATTCCAATTCTATGTTGAAGTAATTAATCTGTGCTTAATGCTTGTGAATGCATGATCACCATTTATATGAATTAACATTTGATTTGAGATTGAGAAGTGATAATTAAATAGGTACTTATTTAATTTACCATGGGATTGTCATAAGCTACAAATTGTATGAAACATTGCAACATTATGAATTTCTTGTTCTTATTGAATTGTGATAAGCTTAAAGTTTGACACCGAGAGGTAATAACGAGCTTTTAGTGAGATAAATTATTAACGCTTGAGAAAGATAAATTATTATTTTAGAGAGATTCACTGACAATATAGAGAATAGACGTTGATTGATTGGAATAGAGAATTTGAATATAATTGATCCCGTAAAATCGAAAACCCTTGATTTTTAGTATTTTGAGTCTTCCGTCTTTTGTAATTTTGTTATATATATCTAAAAATCTATTTTCGGTTGTTTAAATAAAGTTAGAGTTAATATAATTTTGGTACTTAGTAACGACAGTTCTCGTGTGAACGATACTTTACTTATCACTTTATTACTTGTTACGATATTGTGCACTTACAATTTTCCACAACAGTCTCACATAAATTGGAGGCATTATTGTCGACTTTGAGATCTGAAAGCGTCGTTATCATCTTGGAGAGCTAGAGCTAGCCTTGACTCCTTCTTGGAAAGTTAGGGTTCTTTCACTGTAACGACTCATACCTATCTTTGATATGATATTATTAACTTTGGCCCTTGTGCCTGCATGATTTTACACTTAGGCTTAATTCCAAAAGGCCTTATACCATTAGGAGTTGGTTACTATGAAGAATTGGTCTCTTTACTTATGAACCATCATATATATCCATTACTAAACGATGTAGTATTGCATTGCTTACCTTTTACTTTATATGGACTAGTGACTATCCCAATCATAAGCTATTTAACTCTAATAGATGAAGTCATTTTACTCTTTTTCCATTAACATGTTCCTTCTCAATTCCGGATCTTCTTGACTACTTCATCTTGACCCACTCTATATGCGTGATAGAAGTTGAGAAATGAGATTTGTCCCCAATAATAATATGATTAAAAAATTTATTTTAAAAATAATACTAATTTAATTTGATTATTTTCTTTCGTGTCATTGTTACATTAGTATTTTATTTTATCTTTATCTTTGCAATTATAAACAATCATAATAGTCTATTTGATTAAAAAGATGTGTAATTTTTTTTTTCCTTATATATATATATTTATAATGGTATTAGAATTGTGGCTCCAACTTATGAAAACACTCACAAGTTTTCAAATTTAGGAGCTCATATTTAAACCCATCCCCTCCCATCCATTGAGCTTACTCTAACGGTGTTTTACTTATAATAATCTTACTTTATTATCCGATTAACAATTAATTTGTCTTTATTTATGCACGGTTTGATGTTATATTTTCAAATCTGCCCATATGCCTATATTCCCACTCCCACAGATCAAACTATTTTAGTTGTGCTTCTTCGGTTCTTTGTAAGCTTGCAAATGTAAGAGAAGTTCTATGTCTCATAGATTTGGATTGTTTAATTTCAATCCAACGCCCATCAATAACATCTCATGGATGGAAATTTTAGAACTTCTGTTTTTGTATCTTATCTTATATTATCTTAATTTAATCTTATCTTATCTTATCTTGATCTTATCTTAACAAACATAAAAAAAATCTTAATTTAATCTTAATCTTAATCTTATCTTATCTTATCTTATCTTAATCTTAATCTTATCTTAACATACATAAAAAAGTGAAGTGCACTTTTTTTATACTCCTCTCCATATGTCACATGTCACTTTTCCTTTTTATTTTTTTTCCTTCTTTTTTACTTTCTTTCATTGTTCTTTTTCTTCTTGCTATTATTATTAGTTAGACATCATGCACTTTCGTATGTGTAGAAATACAAGCAAAAACAAAAAACAAAAAAAAACCCATACGATAGATTTTGGATCCACCACGTGGTGGGATCGGAAAAACAAGGAAATGATATTGTAAAAATGTCATTCGCTATTTTGAGAAAAAAATAATAATAAATAGTATAGGTATACATATATACATAAATAATGTTGCTTTCTTTCATTTATTCTTTTCTCTTTCTTTGTCTCAATTTATATAATTTTTGTTACATATATCCATATTAAAACTTTGCGACTCTCTCAACTACCTTTGAATTAATTTTTTTATCTAATAAAATAACTTTTCAAATTTTCCCTATTCAATTCTCTCTTTCTCTCTCTCTTTTTTTTTTTTTTTTTTTTTTTTTTTTCATTCATGTGGCCCTCTCAATTATTATTTTTTATTTGCAGCGCCTTCCAATAAATTTGTTTATATAATTTATAAACTTATATCAAATATGTGACTACTTGAATATTTAAAACCCGAATATATACGTACGTGGTCTATGCTTTCAACTACTTTTTTTTTTTTTTTTGTTATTAAAGAAAAAAAGAAACAAAAGTAAATTACGTGCAGTTTTCTCATAAGAGTGCTAACTCCTTATGCGTAATCCCACATGGGTCATAGCGCATAGGGACTCATACATTTTCTCCCGGAGCATCAGACCTAATTTTTCTTGCTACAATTATCTTAAAAACTTAAATTTATGAAATAGTTAACTCAAATCAAATTTTAAAAGTAGTGAGACACCTTAATTAGAAGATGTAATTGATTCTTGATTCTTAAAGATTTTTCTGACTAGAAAAGTCTAACTTTTTTAGACTGATTTTACAAGTAAATCTTAGAGAAGATATAAGCATTATATGAATATTAAAAAAATTATATAGAAAATAAGTTGTAGTTAATTAATCATTTAACTATTGAAAAATAATACAAGTACCATTTTATTTATAGATTTGTAAAACCTAATATAATATAACATATATAAAAGTCTCAATGCAAAGTTCCCTGATTTTACGACGTGGCTCACGTTTGGTTCCCTGTCTTTTTCTTTCTTTTGTTGTGAGTCTCTTCACGCTTAGATTGCTTTTTTGTTCCACCGTTTCTTCCCTCTTTTTTGTCTTCTCTTCTCTTTTCTTTCCTTGCTTTTGTGATTTTTGACTTTTTTTAATTTTTTTTAATTTTTTTTATCATTTTGATTAGATACGTTTTTACACCCTCTAAACTTTTACTTTGAAATATTTCATGCCTTTAATTTTATAAATGTGTGTCACCAAATACTTTTTCTTTTGTTTTATCCATGTTGGATGACAATTGTTTTAAATATAAATTTTCTTTCATCTTTTAATGTACTATTTAATTGAATCTGATTTTATAACTATGTTTTTTAATTATCCACTTGTTTTTTTTATTTACAAATTTGCCTTTGTTCTAAAAACATTTTCTTTCCACATAATTTTTTTTCCCTTAATTTTCTATATAATGATAGTTCAGTTTGATTACTATTTATAATTTTGTCAATTTATTTTCGTCATTTTGAATTTTTTTTTGGTTCATTTTCCTAAAACCTTATCAATCTTCCTTTCGACTTATCCCTATTAAAATATTTTTTTTCCAATTATAACCTCACTTTTTTCTTTCTATTTTTCCTTTTTGTTTTTCTTATTTGCTTAAATCTTACATTTTTAATTATGTCTTATGAAAATACTTTTTCTTTATGATTATATTTTTTTTTCTTAAAGTATGATTTATATCTTACATTTTTTTTTTCTCAAATACTAATCAAAGTCCTAATACTAGTAGAACTCTAATAAATCCAAAATAATCTTAATAGAACTCAAACAATACTAAAAGATACGGGGAAAACACCTGAATGACACAAATGTAGATACCATTGTACCAATATGACACAAAAAATAAACAATAGATCAATATGATACAAAATTAAACTAAAGTTAACTAAAATTTGTATTATGTTAGTAAAGAATGAGAAATTTGTGTCATGGTAGTCAATAGATTAAAAAAATATAATTATTTAGGTAATTTTTTCAAAAGGATAAAGATTACCTAAAATAATAATAGCTCAATCCTAGGATAATTCTTGTAGAGAGTCGAATTCTACAATTATAGAAAGAAAAAGGGCCAATGACCGAAATAGGATGACGGACGAGTCATCGGCGTGTCATTAGTGAGTCGCAAGAAATAAGGTAAATGGCGGTACAAGTAAATAGAAACAGAGACATCCAATTTTATTGAGATTTACCTGTAATCTCTAGGTTACATCCTCTATAGTGCTTCCGGGAGCTTTCACTATATGTAAATGAGCATTACTATAATGATCTTTAGTAAGAAAATAATAGATTAGGATGAGGAATGATATGATATAAAGATAGTAGGAGAATACTGTGTGTATCTTGCTGAGTATACCGAGTAGGGCATTAATTGAACTCTGTAGAGATGTCTTCGTCCGTCCTTTGGAGTATGTTTGGTTGGAGGGAGAGATGGTGGGATGGAGAGGGTTGGAGGGAGAGATGGAGGGATGGAGAGGGTTGGAGGGAGATAAGAAATCTGTTGTCTGGTTGGAGGGACGGGGGTAGGGAGACTCTCCCCTTAGGCCCACCAATTCGGATCCTTCAATTAATGGGAGGATTCAATAAATCCCTCCAAATTTAGGTGAAAGGAGAATTTAAACATTAAAAAAAATTGTGAACAAATTATAAAAGAGACAACATAATTGTCATTCATCCATTCAACTCTCTCTCCATCTTACTAAACAACATAAGCTATTTATATAATCTTCTCTATCCTTCACATTTCACATCCTTCCAACATCTCCTTCCTTCCTCCTTTCTATCCCTCCAACCAAACAAAGCCTTAGGCTTGTGGAGTAAGCCTTTATTTATAGGGGATGATTGGCTGACTTGAGCTGTCTAATTCTCGTGGAATATTTGTTGAATGTTGTTGGAAAGTTGCTTTTTTCTATGTTAATTGACTTTCCAATTTCAGAATGACTGGAAGATATTGGGAACTGCCTTTTCTGATGAGATCTATGTTTGCTGGCTGATTTCCTTGCCTGATACACGGGATTATGTTTCCTTATTGCCGCTCATGAAGTCCATTTTTCTTATTTGGCCTCTAGTGATTTGCCAATCATTCCACTGTCATCCGAGACTCATTCCTGAGTCTTGTGGGCTGTCCGTTTATTAGTCATCTTGTGCTCTCCGAAGGCATGCCTGAGGACACATATATGGTGAGAAATGGAGCACGAAAACTGACCTCAACAATTCTAAATCCTAGATTTACGCCTAATAGGCTTATGATCTCCATCAGACATATTTTGAAAACTGTTGGATTTATTATGGATGACTAGAGTTTTTTGAATGTACGCTAGGAATATGTCTGACCCCAGGTAACCAGGTTTAATAGTGCCAATTAGCATATATAATAATTAAAAAAAAGAGGTCTATTACGAGAGTTCAATTAAAAGAGTAATTAAAAAAAAATAAAAACAACAAAAACAGACTTTGGTGTCGATATTGTCGAATGTGGGGGAATTAGGATTCCATCTTCGAAACCTGGCCTGAATTAGGTGAAATTGTTGGAAAATATAAACATGTATCACAAAGATCTATAACAACTTCGTGTATTAACCTGTTGTTAATTATCGATCTTAATCATATCCTAATTCATTGAGCACATGATAAACATATAGTAAACTAGTCATACTCTTTCTACGTGGATGTTACTAGCAAAACAAATCTAGGTTGATTGTGTTTGTAGGTGGTGACATTAATAAATTGTGTGTGATTAAGGAATAATTACTTTATTTAATTTATTTTTTTAAACGCATTCCTTGATATTATAGGACACAGGATAAGTGTCAATTTGCACAATAATGGATGAAATCTAGGCTTTTTGTATCTGTAGAGTGTGGTGTAATTATTATATTGTGTGTGATTAAGCAATATTTGTTTTAATTAATTTATGTTTTTAAACTTTTTTTTGATAATATAATCTGTTTATGTCAGTAAAACTCAAAATACTATAATATTAGTTGTTGTTTATTGATTTGTTTTACAAGTTTAATGAAAACGCCAAACGTTAGAACGTTTTTTGATAGATCGAAATGCGATCTATAATGTTTTGATTATGCAACCAAAATAGGATAAGATGCATAGTTTGAGCACTAAACTTAAAATTAACGTCGCTAATAGTGGGAACAGATGAATCATTATTATTTATGCAATCTTAATCAAATTGGTAATGGATTAAATTGATTTTTATGGCTTTAAATCAAGTAACTTTGTTGGTTTCCATAATTACATACAATTATTTGTGTGCTAGTTCTTACTATGGATGGTCCAAGCCCTACAATTAAGCAGCTCCGGCACCCATTGATTTTGCTCCCTCTAACATTTTTTGTGTCCCGATTACGTGTCTAAAGACCCTTCGCCCGTTCAGAGGTGGATTTAAAAAAAAAAAAAAACAAAAAAGAATTCCCTCCAGACTCCGTCATTAATGAGCTTCTTATGGTGATGTAGCTTCTTCATTTTGTCTTCACCAATGCAATTTGAGCGCCGGCCATCGGGGATTAGTGCTCTTTTTATTGAACGTGGAGCTTAGATTTCACATAAATAAAAAGTGAAAGCTTGTGTTCTAATATTTTTAGTCACAAAAAAAAAAAAAAAAACTTTTTAAATCATGAATGAGATTTAAAATGAGGAATGAATCTTTAACTTTTTTTTTTTTTTTTTTTTTTTTTTTGTGTGTGGAAAAAATACTTAAAAAAGTCATGTCATTTGATTAACAATAAGTTACCTATCCAAGATTGTATTTAATGAGCTCTAAGTTTAATCCTCGTTAATTGTGATAAATATTTGTTAGCCAACTACCTAATTTGTTATAACTATCCGATTTACATCAAATGACTAAAACAACGATAATCATCGATAGATAAATATAAGAGTAACCATTGAAATCTCACCCATAGATATACATATACATATACATAATGATTATTTTTCTTTCTTTCATTTCTTCTTGTCTCTTTCTTTGTCTCAATTGAAGCAATTTTTATTAAATATGTCTATATTCAAACTTTTTTTTTCCGTCTTTGTGTACTTTTCATAATACCTCTTAATTATTTTTTTATCTAAAAAAGTTGTTTTCAAAACTTATCCTACCCAATACTCAATTTTTTTATTTTTTATTTTCCAAGTGCCCTCTCAATTATTATTTTTATTTTACAGCATCTTTCGATAAATTTTTTATACAATTTATTAATTTATATCAAATATACGCGTACTTGAATATTTAAAAACTGAATATGTACCTACGTAATATATGCTTTCAAGTTTCAACTTTTTTTTTTTTTTTTTTTTTAAGAAAATAAAGGACAAAAATAAAAGACGTGCTGTTAGGTGTAAGTTCCCATGCGTAATCCCACATGAATCATAGCATATAAGTAGTCGTACCCCTCTCCCTATATAACGAGCATTTTGCCTACTGTTTTTCTCACTACAATTCTCTTAAAAACTCCCATTTATTGATTTGTTAATTCAAATTCAAAATTTAAAAATGGTGAGACACCTTATTTAGTAGATGCAATAGTGCTTAATTCTTAAGGGTTTTTATTACTAGAACAATATTGATGTGAACTTGGAAGATTAAAGAATGAGAAAGAAAGAGAATGAGAAAATATGAATGAGAAAATGAGAGAATTTTAAGGAAGATGAAAAGGAATTTAAGAAGATTAGAGAACATTAGGTTGGAAAATATTTGCATTTAATTGTTCACCAAAAGCTTGACAAACAATATAAATAGCATCTTTATTTGTAGATTTGTAATAATCAAACTCCTAATACTAGTGGAATTCAAATAAATGATTATAATATAACTCTAAATAAACATAACCTAAAATTATAATAACTCAAAATTTAAGATAATTCTAAATCCTAGATTTAGACCTAATAGACTTAACATGCTTTGAAAACTGATGGATGTATTATGGATGGTTAAAGTTTTTTGAGTGTAGGCTAGGATTGTGTATCAATTAGCATTCAAAAATATAAACATGATAACATAATAATTAAAAGGGTGATAAAAAATGAAAGCAACAACAATAGACTTTGGTGTCGTTATTGTCGAATGTGGAGAAATTAGGTTTCCATCTTGGAAATTGGCCTAAATTAGGTGAAATTATAAGAAAATATAAACATGTATCATAAAGACCTATAACTTCATGTATCGACTTGTTGTTAATTATCGTTCTTAATCATATCCTAATTCGATGAACGCATGATAAACATGGAGTAAACACGTCATACTCTTTTTACGTGGATCTGTTACTAGCAAAACAAATCTAGGCTTTATAGTGTTTGTAGGGTGTGGTGACATTAATATATTGTGTGTGATTAAGGAATAGTTGTTTTAATTAATTTATTTTTCAGACGTCCTTTGGTATTATAATCCGTTTATGTCAGTAAAACTCAAAATACTATATTATTAATTGTTGTTTAATGATTTGTTTTACTAGTGTAATGAAAAGACCAAAAATTAGAACGTTTTTTTTTTCTTTGTTATTATTTTATTTTATTTTTATAGATTGAAATGCGATTTATAGGATATGATGAACAGTTTGAGGAATAAACTTAAAATTAACGCTAATAGTGGGAACAGATAAATCATTAGTCAATTTTAGAGTCACTTCGGGGCTGGATCTCCGGATGATATTTTATCATCTGGATTTCAAAATTCCAATTCTACATTAAGCTTTATCTCTTTTTTATTTTTAAAAAACTCAAACTTTAATACTTCATTTGGCGTTTAAGTTTAACTCCAACTAAATTGTACTTTTTCATATCAGTTTTTGTCTTTTTATAAAAAATTAACAAAATTTATAATTAGTGTTTGAAGAACCAACCAACTCCGACTTAAAATATCATCTCCAACTGGCTAACCAAACGCATCGTAAAAGTTCATGACTTTCTCATTTAAAATCAAAATGAGATGATTTTTATGTCAAAAAGCTCATATCGACGAGATGAACAGGATTAGATCCATTTTGCGTATTTTTTTTCCGAACACATTGTAAATTTTTGCACTTTTTTTTTAGATTACAGAACTTTTTTAAAAGTTTCCCCCCAAAATACACATTTCTAACCCAATTTTGAAAACACCATTTTAACCCTACAATCCAAGTAGCTTTCCAAAATTAACCTTGGACGGTCTCAGTTCACCTTGAAAATCTCATCAGTTTTTTTTTCCTTTATTTTTCTTTCCTTCTTTATTATTATTATTTTTTTTTGGCTGAGCTTGTTTGGTTCACGTGTTTAGTCCATCCCATTTTGAAAATGAGTTTAAAATGGAGTTTGGAAGCCTGAAAAGTTTCATGATTTGGAAAATTTGATTTTGGAATCTTTCCCATTTCAAACATATTTTGCACGGTAAAATTTTCACATTCAAAAATTTATATCTTCTATTTCAAATTTTTGTTTTCAAGAGAAATACACGTCCAAATGTCATTTCATTTTTCAAAATGAAATGAGTTTCTCTTTTTAAATAAGAAAATTTTTCATTTTAGAAGCAAACAAACGAACTAAACGAGCCCACACGTCACTAGTGTCTTGTACTAGTTTAGTTAGTTCCTTCATTCCTAATGATTTACTTGTTTCATGATTGGGAAAGAAGGATGCCAATTTTATTTTAAAAAACAAGGCCAAATGTTTGCTATGCGAAGATGCAAGTGTACTATTTTTTTCATATCCTTTCTTCTCAGTTCCTTTCCCAATTTGAAGAGAAACCATGGCTAATGAACGGGTGGGAGGATCTTGTCTCTCGAGCTTCTTTAATTTCTTGTGTGATTGGCCGCCTTTTCGAAAGGTCCGAGTAGAGAACTTCACTCCTGGGCAGCTTGATGAGTTGAAGATCGGGTTATTGTCGGCTAATGAACCGGCGAAAGATGAGGATGAGGAACAGAGGATTAAAATTTCCGACACTGCAGAAGGTTCATCCAAGCATGGTAAATCCGAACACCGGCAACGGAAGGTCCTCTTCGTCTTGCGGCGAAAGAGAGTCAATGCAAGCTCGTTTGATAAGTTGAAGATCGGGCTGCCATCGGAAAATAAACCGCAGAAAGATGCAGACGAGGAACAAAGCATTAGTAGTTCCGGCACTTCAGATGGTTCGTCTGATCGTGATGAATTCGAACACCAGCCACGGAAGGTAGACGAAAAGAAGGTAGAGTTCCCAGTAGATACGTGTGCCAAACAGTTATTTTTTAATCTTCTTTTTTTACGACAAAATTCAAAAAAGTTATCAATGTACGCCTTCCGAATCTGCTTTTAATAGATTTTGTTGTTGTTAGATTTTTAATTAATCAAAGGGATTTAGAGGTAAATAACCTTTTTTTAATAAAAAAATTTCACAAATGAAGTTTTTAAAAATTAATTTAATACCTTTTTTTTTTTTTATAAAAATAATGAATCAA
This sequence comes from Ficus erecta, assembly GCA_008635985.1. Taxonomy (NCBI): domain Eukaryota; kingdom Viridiplantae; phylum Streptophyta; class Magnoliopsida; order Rosales; family Moraceae; genus Ficus; species Ficus erecta. The sequence continues at coordinate 36,299 of BKCH01002044.1, read as the reverse complement.
TTTTCTTAAATGGTTAATTAGTGATTGACTATATAACATTGTTAATTTAGTAAATCAGTGATTGACCGTAGTTAATAATTGATTGACCATAACGTAAATCATCAATTTTCAAGTCAATCACTCATCGACCAATTTTGCAAAAAATACAAGGATCATTTACTTAAAAAAAAAAAAAAAAAAAAGGTTCAGGCATCTATTAAATTGGGTGACCAAAATAGGCCACCCAACCTAATTTTTCTTAATTAAATTACATTTTTTTTGTAGGACAATTTTAATTAAACTCATTAAGTAGATACAAAGACACCAAATATGATAAATGATCCCACAGTATATGAGATAAAATCTTTATATAAGAACGGATCTTTTAGTAGCATAATGACACTTAAAGGTAAAGACGTATTCGTGAGCCCTGGTAACTGTATATATCTAGGCAAACTGAAACTAATAACATGTAAGGCTCTCTCTCACAAAGCACTGATAATCGGTGAATTTTCCGATTGATCGAGAGTCGAGACTTAGTTGTACAAAGATTACAGTCAACTCCACATGAAAACAACTATAGTGGGACCAAAACACTGTCAAGACACAGATCTAGCTGACAAACAATGCGAAAAGTGAGCAAACCACCACTGTTATTAGAATTAACAAACAAGAATACAACACCTAAATAAAAGTTGGCAAAGACATGGCCCTTATTACCCACAAAACTACACACATAAAAAAAAAAAAAAAATCACATAGAGTCCTTGCCATTAAACTATCCATATCATCAGAAGAAACTGGGTTGTCTAAGCCTAGCTGTTGCAGGACCTCCTAAGCACGTGACAACCACCAACTATATCATCCAAAATTTCAGCCAAGGGCCCCATGGTGGGTGCCAAATGTAGAGGGTGAAATCTACTATCAATTTGTGTTGAGAGCCGATGACCGATTCGGTATCGATAATTAGCATGATCCAACACCTAGAGTTGATCCAACGTGTTTACGCATGAACGAAGGGATAAAGTGCATAAAAAAATAAGAAACACAAATTTTTATAGAAATTAATTCTCGATGTGAAAGGTAGTCCTCTATGGTGGCTTCGAGTAGATATCACTATGGCTGATGAAGAATTACATGAATGCCATAGCAGCAAGAAAGGGAAGAGAGAAGATGGAGAATACATATTATAGAGAGAGAATTAGTTCCAAAGTGTGGAGAATGTGGTTGTACGCAAGGATTTCGGCTTCCTTTGGGTGATGATTCCCCTTATTTATAGGTTGTGATTGTTGACTTTAGTTATTTGATTGCAGATTATGCCTTAATTTTTGATGGGAAGTTGTCTTTTTTCTGATCTATGTTGACTTCGCTTGTTGGGCAAGTTCCATAGAAACGGGTAAGTGACCAATTTTGGCTTGTTTATGCAAAAACTCCATGTGACTCCCATGCAGGGCCGAATCTGGAAGGTTTCCTGATCCGTTTGTGCTACAACCTTGGGTGGTGCTTGGGTCGACTTGAGGAGTCATCTATTAGTTTTAAAAACGGTATTTTAAAAATTTTTCGCAGATGCGAGAGACTGTGAATAATAAAAATTTCTCAAATTTTCATTATTATTGCATGACTATATTAATTTAATATATGAAAAGAAAATATAAGATTTTTACTATCGTCCAATTAAAAGATGTCATTATCAAAGTTTTTAGAATCAAGTTAGTCACCGACTAAATCAGGGCAGGGACCAATTGTGCAAAAAGTCTCAATTTATTGTTGCAATGACAAAACTAAAGTTGAGAGACAGAATGAAGATAAGAGAGACTTTGCACTTGAGGGAAAGGACAGAGACAACCTCAAAAATTGCCCAAGGAAGTTGGCACAACCCTTTCTATCCATAAAATAGTTAAAAAGAGAATTTTGGTCAGTGTACAAAAAATATTTGCAGAACCAAGGACCACCTTGAAGCAGGCACTTGAATTCAGGATTAAATTATAAATTCATTTTTTTATGACGTGTTGTCACATTCCCAAAAAATCCCAAAAAACCAAGAAAAACACATCCCAAGAAAGTCTGAAAAATGATTTTACCGTCACCAGTAGCCAATCATCTGAAAGACTCGCCTATGTTACCAGTTTGTTTATATAACCATTTCTAATAGCTATTATTTAACTTCAACATAATTGGTTGACAATGAATTATTCAACTGCAATTATATATTTTTATTGTTTCACGAAAATTCAACGACAATTCAATTCAAATCCGTATTCAAATTTTCGCTAATTACAAATCTGTAAAACAATATTTTTTTTAACTTTTACACTAACCAAGAAAATATATATATATATATATATAAACGAATCAAAAATACATGTAATATGAATATACAATTCAATTTCTACATTTGAATGCAAATATTCAATTTGAATAAACGTATAGATATAATCTGTGATCCAAATGATCACTCAACTCAATGACCTCAACATTAGGTGGTTTTTTTTTTTTTTTTAATCCTTAATTATTGTGCAAGAAAACATATGGAGATAGCATTTAAAAGCATTGAGCTAAAGAGTCATTAAAAGTTTATGAACAAAAAGACATTATAGACCAATGATAAAACACAAGAAACATATTATTTTCCCTGAAAATGTCACAAAAAGTTCATATTCTCCATGTTCTTTCTTTTCTTCCCCCCTTTGAAAGAGAGGAAAAGAAATCATTAGGACCAAAGACAAGGAAGAGTACTGATAGTAAAAGAGCAATGCCTAGGCTCATCACTTGCCAGCAGAAACCGATATCATAACCCAACTAATCATCACATAATCCTATTAACATCTAATCTGTTTCTGCTGCAAATCACTGTGCGGCCTTGCGCTCGAGAGATAACTAAAATAAACCTGTCTAAGAGGAGTTCTTCACAACCCACTCCACCAAAGTAGAAATGCCGAACCCGGTGGCAGTGCGTTTCTTGTCGCTCCAGACAGGACCGGCCATGTCAATGTGCATCCACTGAACCTTTTCATCAACAAACTGCAACAGCGTGGTTGATATATTCAGAATTCCATACATTATACCGGAGCTTCATTTAGGAAGCAAAGGAAAAAAAAAAAAAAAAGGGAGCTTTAAGTTATGAAGTAGATTAGTTAAGGCCCTTTGCGTTTCGTGATATATTTTGTGCATTTTCAAACTACTACTCTTAGAACTCAAACTTTAAACCAATGATCGAACTCCTTTTTGAAAACATGTTCGTTGACGCTACCTCAGTGATATTTAAGAAATTTATCTTGTTTTCATAAGTAAACGCATTGTTCTAGTGCCTTTCATTCCGCATGTATAAAATGAAATCAAGACGATGGGTACATCTATCCGTATCACCTGTTTCAAGAAGAGAGCTGCAGTGATAGCACCGCCTTGACGGGCACCGGTATTGACCATATCGGCGATTCCTGATTTCATAGATTCCCAATAACTCTCCTCCAATGGCAGCCTCCAAAGTTTCTCTCCGCTGGCCTCTGAAGCTGTAAGTACCTCCTTGGCCAGGTCATCGCTGGGTGTAAAGACACCTAAATAGAAAGGTCATATCGTCAAATAAAAGATTCAGTTGTTAGGAGTCGAGTTATAAACGAGTTCAGACATTTTATTGACATAAAATTAAAACGCATAATCGAAGATATAATATAGGTCTTGTGCCAAAGACAAACTACAAAACTTGAACAAAGTTCTAATATGCTTGGCTTATTACTACTGCTTATCCGTAATTACAAAGCTTAGTGCATCATAATTTGTCCCTATTAATCATGTGCATTTTGTGGAACTCATAGGTGCGGTCAAAATGGGTAAAACGAACTCGAAAAAATTGTCACAAGAATATGCTATACCTGCAATTGACGGGCCAAGGGCAATTATACAAGCACCAGTCAAGGTAGCCAGGTCAACAATCTGTGGGACATATTTGTAAAAGGAGTTAGAACGACACCAACACACATGTTGAAGATCCAACAAGAGCGGACCTCTTTTAAAAGAGTACAAAGAGACAAGCAGAGAAATACACCTTCGAGAAACACACTACTGAAACAGTTTTTTAATTAAACCAGCAAACAAACAAGTTTTTGAATAGAATTAGTCATCCGTTTTCTCCAAGAAATATGAGACCCAAGTTACATAAAAAGTAAATTGAAAATGGGAAAGAGAAAAAAAAAAAAAAAAAAAAAAAAGTAGAAGAAGAAGAAACCCAGCTTCTACTGCAGTCAATGGAAGTCGAAAATTTGTATTCCTAAAAAAAAAATTACATGGAGCCAAGACTACAGCACAATAAAAATCTCAGACGTTATTCTTAATAAAACAGACGAGTTAAGACCATTGTATGATGAAAGATGCCCCTTCCAAGAACATATTTGGTGATTAATAATGACTTTAGAGGCGTTTAATGAATGTCTTTCAACCAGTCAAGTATGCCCACGGCAGTGTCGTGATAACGGAGATACAAAGTCATGGTTGCAATACAGAGTTTCAAAATTACCTTCTCAACACCTTGGTTACAAGCATACACCAAAGCATCTGCCAGAGTAAGTCTGCCTTCGGCATCAGTGTTGTTGACCTGTGATCAATGTTTAAAATTGTGTAATCGGGGATTAAGGTGTTTTCCTTTTGTGAGTTGAGGCGTAAGCCTTAACATGTTTTGAGGTGTAAGCCTCAACACTACACCATAAAATAATTCAAAAAATATAAAAAATTTAGTAGCTAGTTATAAATCAATACTTAACATCATAAATAGTCTAAAATAAACAAATTTCATAAGTAATAAGCCTAAAAGAAATTAGTCCAACGAGAAGTCTGAAAGAAACACACCCTAAAATTAACTAGTTGTAACTCCTAATTCAAAAGTCAACCCAATCCTCATATATATTGCTTGAGCAGCCATGAAAAATGTCTCTGTTTCAAGCTTTTTAAGCAGCATAGATGAGCCCATGAACTTAAAATGACAAAAACGGGCCTACTTTTTTTTTTTCCCCCTTAAACCTTAAGCTTCGGCCTTAGGCCTTTAGAAAATAGCCTCAGCCATTGCGCAATATTGCACGCAAATTCCTGTTCCTCAAGTGGGAGAGGCGTAAGCAATTTTTTTCCCCCGTGAGGCGTAGGCCTCAAGGCTATTTTTTATAGCCTTTCAGTGAGGCGGGCCTCAAAGTGGGCAATTGATTGCACAATTTTAAACAAACTGTGATAATTGAAAACAGAGAATATTTAAACACACAAGTAGACTATTGTGCCCCATATGATTTTTGGAGCCATAAAAAACTATATTTCTTGCAAACAACTCCTAATGCAAATTGATCGTCATCTAGTTCGTCATCCGTTATGTACTCAAGAACGGCCAATTTTCTATGACGGTCTCACTTAAAAAAAAAAAAAACAAAACAAAAAATCAAAATTCTTCCCACATATTTTAAGCAAAAACTCACTCTTAGATAAACATTAGAAATGCAGATTTATGCAAGCCAGAAAATCCTTACCTCAATGGTCTTTCCATTTGATGCTGTCACAATGTCCCCAGGTCTCATGCCCGTTCCACTTATCATATTCTCACAAGCTGCAACAATGAAATGAACCTGCACATAGAGGACGCGTTTGTTGAACCAAAATGCATGTATCCCAAAATTAAATATGCTAAAATATATCAGGGACAAAAATTTACAAACAGGTCAATATCCATTTAATTAATACTCCATCTAACGGCAATAAACACACGGACTCACCTCGACACCAGGGGGTTTGATTTGACCAATAGCTTTTGCTGCACCTAAAACTGCTGCTGAACCACCCATGTCGAATTTCATGAGCTCAATGGAGCAGCCAGGTCCTGTCTTGATGTTGTAGCCACCACTGAACATTAAGGACAAGTGTTAAAGGATACAGTCAAAAGAAAACATAAAATTTTGACAACTTTCCACAAAATTCTTCACCTTCCTTTTTTTTTCCCCCCCCTCAAATGGTAGAGAAGAGCAAAATAGTGTATTCAATAAAGCCCACATTTACCTGTCAAAAGTCAGACCTTTTCCGACTAAAGCCAACTTGGTCTTAACAGACCCACTTGGGGGTTTGTAAGTCAAATGGATGAAATGTGGAGGATTTGCCGAGGCAGCAGCAACACCCAAGTATGAACCCATCTTCAATTCTTTGCACTGCTCTACATCCAATATTTTTGCGGACAGAACATCGCTGTACGTCGCAGCAATCTTCGAGGCCTCCTCAGCAAGCACCCCTGAGGTACAGTTATCACCACAGAATCAACAATACAATCACTAATCTAAGTTGTGATTGCATGAAGGCAATGTTTAAAATTGCGTAATCGGGCATTAAGGAGTTTTCCTTTTGTGAGTTGAGGCGTAAGCCTTAACGCATTTTGGAGGCGTTAGCCTCAACACTACACCTTAAAATAATTCAAAAAATATAAAATATTTAGTAGTAGTTATAAATCAATACTTAACATCATAAATAGTCTAAAATAAACAAATTTCATAAGTAATAAGCCCAAAAGAAATTAGTCCAACAAGAAGTCTGAAAGAAACACACCTTAAAATTAACTAGTTGCAACTCCTAATTCAAAAGTCAACCCCATCCTCATATATATTGCTTGAGCAGCCATGAAAAATGTCTTTGTTTCAAGCTTTTTAAGCAGCATAGATGGGCCAATGAACTTAAAAGGACAAAAACGGGCCTGGTTTTTTTGTTGTTCTGAAAACTTAAGCTTCGGCCTTAGGCCTTTAGAAAATAGCCTCAGCTATTGTGCGCAAATTTCTGTTCCTCAAGGGGGAGAGGCGTAAGCAATTTTTTCCCCCCGTGAGGCATAGGCCTCAAGGCCATTTTTATAGCCTTTCAGTGAGGCGGGCCTCAAAGCGGGCAATTGATTGCGCTATTTTAAACAATGCATGAAGGTACAACAACTCTGGACCTCCTAACGGAAGGGAACCAGATAATATGGTAGTTAATGTCAAAATATAAAATACTGCACAAGAAACCGAAAACCAAGGGGCAACATCAGCGCTCTTACGAACCAGGTGTAAGTACATTGGCGGGCGAATTCACTAGCTCTTTTCCAAAAATTATTCCAGAAGAAAGATCTTCGGCATACTTGAGCTTCTTGACAAGTTCGGACCCACTTCCAAGACCAAGAATGTCCACAGATTTAATACTAGGTGTCTTCGACTCTGATCGGTACCTACTATCATCATGTGTCCCCAACACAGTTCCTACAATAGCCATTCCAAAGGTTAAAACTTAAAAGTTAAAACAAAAAAATATCAAACACCAAACATAAATCTAGAACAAAAATGCTTAACCACATACCAGAGACAATCGCCGTAGCTGTACTAAGCTTTGATTCAGCAGAAAGGCCCTCAGAGGAGGCAAGCACAATAGCAACTTCACTTGCCTGAGCAGCCTTGGCTGCTGCAGCCACAGCCTCGCCAAGACCACGGAAAGCTGCAGTAGTTGAAGCAGACTGTCCCAGCCCAATCAGCCCAACCCTCTTCGAGCCAAGACCGGGAAGCCTCAGAACCGTGGATTGACCTGCCTTTCCTGTGAAATCCTCCTCAGAGGAGACTTCGGCCAAGAGACCACCCAAATGGGAATCTAGCTTCTTCAAAATGAGATTCTCAAACTTGGAGTTTTCATCTTTAGTCAAGTCTTTCTCAGTCACCCCAACTGCAAGTATGTCGCCTTTCCATTCAGTCACATCGACCTCTTTAGCAGCAAAGGAGATCTTCACATATTTTCACAAACATTTAGCATACATAATCAGTGCTATAAGAAAACATATCAAACGCACAGATATTCACGCATTTTCACAAAAATTCGTCATACATATTCAGTAATCCAATGACAACAAATTCAACAACAATAGTTCTTACAGAAATGAACCCCATGACCAACAACAAAAGATCTTCATGCATTTTCACAAACAGATGGCATACATCTTCAGTGATCCATTGAAAAAAAAAAAAAAAATTTAAAACAGATCTTCTCGCATTTCGACAAAAACTCGGCATACATATTCAGTAAACCACTGAAAACAACCCCAACAAAAACAGTTCTTACAGAACTGAACCCCCATAATCAACAACAAAAGATCTTCATACATTTTCACAAACAGATGGCCTATATATTCAGTGATCCACTGAAAAAAAAAATTTTTAAACAGATCTTCTCGGATTTCAACAAAAACTCGGCATACATATTCAGTAATCCACTGAAAACAAACCCAACAAAAACAGTTCTTATAGAACTAAACCCCCATAATCAACAACAAAAGATCTTCATGCATTTTCATAAACAGTTGGCATACATATTCATTGATCCAATGAAAAAAATCTAAAAAACAGATCTTCACGCATCTCTACAAAAACTCCGCATAAATATTCAGTAATCCACTGAAAACAAACCCAACAAAAACAGTTCTTGCAGATATGAACCCCACAATCAACAATCAAAATTTTCCAGATTGAATATATATAGATATATATATATATATATATATATAAACAAAAACCCAGTTAGCAAAAGTCCTTGATCAATCAATTTTTTAACAGGGTCAGACGAAAACAAAGAGGAACCCATTAAAGCACAAAACTTGATTAGTCCTTCACGATCATAAACCAGGCAAATTAAAAACTCAAAACCGGAAAAAAAAAAAAAAAAAAAAAAATCCTCCAAAAAATTCCATTTAAGGAAGAAGGAGAAAGTGGGTTATTGAGTCTAGAGAGAGAAAGAGAGAACCTTTGGAGGTTCAATGGCGTTGGGCTGAGTGAGGCCGAGAGTGGCCCTCGCAATGGTGTGAGCCATGAGCTTTCCTCTCCGGTAGCCCAAGGGTGTAACTGCAAAAGAAAGTTTGAGACTAGGGGAAGAACGCAATTTGGTCAAAAAGGATGTGGAAGAAGAAGGAGAAGAAGCAGCGACTGATATTAGAGTAGAAGCCAAGGACACAACAATGGCGACCATCTTCGAGTGGAGGAGTCCCTATCTTATTTATAGTGAACCTTCACGATTCAATCTGTCATCAGATAAACATCACGCTTCACAAAGCCTGTGTCAGTTTTTTTTTTTTTTCCCCAAAAAAATAAAATATTTATTTATTTACTATTTGTTTATTTATTTTGTAATTTTTCCTTCAAAAAAATATTTTTATTTTGTATTTCGTTATTGTTTGGTTGTTTGGGTGTCGTTTAGGATAATGTATAGGAACAAAATTAGGGATGTATCCTTCAACCTCCTCCTTTTTTTTTTTTTTGAAAATCTACGTTACATTTATATTTTCGTTTACAAAAGTATTTAAAATTCACATTTCAAAATAAAATTTTTTCATTTTAAGATGGTCCGTTAATCACTCATTTAATTTGAGTACGACATATTTCAATTTTATTATTGAAAAAGGGACAAATTGCTCATTTAGTCTATAAATTCATAATATTATACAACTTTGGTCCATAATATTTTTTTTGTAGTTAGAATACCCCTAAAATTTTAAAATGTTACTGCAATAGTCCTTTCCATTAATTTTTGAACTAGCTTCGGATTTCATCACAAAATTAATGAAAAAGACTACTATAGCAACATTTTTAATAGTTTATGATCATTCTAACAACGAAAGGGAATGTCTCTAAACTATTAAAATGTTGCTACAATAATCATTTTTGTTAATTTTTAAACAGAATTTGTTAGTAATTTGGTCAAAAAGTAATGTTAACTGACGAATTCCGTCTAAAATTAACATAAAAGACTATTGTAGTAACATTTTAAAAATTTATTGATATTTCAACTACAAAAAAAAGTTCAGAAATCAAAGTTACACAAAATTAAAAGTTCAGGAACTAACCTAATAATTTACCCTTGAAAAAGAGATAATAAGGGTTGAAATCTTATAACGATGTTTAAAAAAATTCCTAAAATTTTTTCCCCCTAGTAAAAAGAATATTTCTCTAGATTTTTCTAAAAAACAAAACAATGTAACATGGTTATTTTTTCTGTTGTAAAGAACAACATTTATATATTTTGAAGATGGGAGTTAATAAATAACTTTTTTTTTTAGGTTAATTGACTTATTTAACATGGCGTTAGAACTTAGAAAATTGCAAATTTTCTCAACTTCACATAAGCAATTTACAAATTTTATCCTTATTTTGGAGTTTGGACCATTTTTAACTTATTTTTTAATTATTTGAATAAATGAAAAATATAAGTTTTTTTTTGTACTATTAACTGATTTTCCTAGTTTTCCTCACATGTGATTTCAGTTATTTTTGTAAATCTTTTCGGGAGAATTTTACGATAAGTACTAAAAACATAAACTATTAACAAGACTATAAGTTCAAAAAATAAAAAAGAGTTTATTTATTTTTAAACCGTTAGATTTATATCAAAAACTTGTATTTTTTATTTTTTTTATCTGATTTAAATTAAATTATATAATAATCATGTACTATTAACAGAGAGTGCCTTATCGTTGAAAGACCCATACTTTAAATTATATTGATGATTAAAAAAAAGTCTAATGAAAATGACTTTCACCAAGGAATATATATATATATATATATATATATATTGAAGTAAAGAAAGTTATTCTGTCATTCCATATGTGCATTTATATTTTTAATAATTTCAGTTATTCCTTGTTGTTTGTTCTTCCATATGTTCCATTTCGTACGTTTCCACTAAAGGAGGTATCTCGTTCAGATATTTTTTGAGGGGACATCTCGTTAAGATATTTTATGAGATTTCATAGTAACAACTTTTGACTTTTTCGCTTTTCACTTTCACTTTTTTTTATTTTTATTTATTTATTTATTTTTTATTTTTTATTTTTAAGGAAGCGTGATTGTATTGATTAACCTACGGCTACGGCTAAAGGGTTTGGAGTTTCGAAGTTTTTTTTTTTTTTTAATTGAAAATAAGTGAACGTTTGAACAAGTGTGTTTGGTTACTTGGGGCTGCAGTGCTACAGTTGTGAGGATGCTTCACTCCGTACACTGTGGAGTGCTTGGCTGCTAGAGAGGGTGTCAAATTTGCCATGAGATGTGGTTTTCCAAGTTGGATCCTCAAGTCGGCCGCGATTAATGTGATCCAAGTTGTAAAGTCTCCGACTCCAAGATCCCTAGAAGTCTCAATTCTTGACGATGTTAGAGAGGCTGCTTCTTCGAATAGTGATGATGTTTGCAATGTTTTTCAGGAGGGAAGTTCCATAGCTCACTATTTAGCTAGTTTTGCTTGTTTATTTTGTGATTCACTGTTTTGGTTGGACTCGGTTCCTTTATTTTTTGGATCGATTGCACTTGTACGACACTACTAGAAAAAGGGGATACCACGACGGTTAAAAACCGTCGTCGTATCGATTCCACGACGGTTTTCCAACCGTCGTGGAATCCAGAGTCGTGGAATCTTTTGAGATTCCACGACGGTTTTTTAACCGTCGTGTAATGTGAAAAAATTTCACATTCTGCCTGATTTTAAGACCATACCACGACGGGCCCATTTAAAAACCGTCGTGGTATCCTGGATACCACGACGGTCCCACATTCAAACCGTCGTGGTATCCCAGGATACCACGACGGTCTCCAAGTGGAACCGTCGTGGTATCCTAGGATACCACGACGGTCCCGAGGAATGACCGTCGTGATATCCCTCGGGTTACCACGACGGTCCCACCCCGGGACCGTCGTGGTAACCCGAGGGTTACCACGACGGTTCCACCTCCGGACCGTCGTGGTAACCCGAGGGTTACCACGACGGTTCCTCCCCGGGACTGTCGTGGTATCCCAGGATACCACGACGGTTTTTACGTGGGACCGTCGTGGTATCCCGGTGATACCTCGACGGTCTCACCGAGACCGTCGTCGGTGCGAATTTTTTAAAAAAAAAAAAAAAATTTTGGCAAATTCGTTTAATTTCTCACGGGTAGTAAATCCCGTATGTTAATACGTTACACATGCAATCGAATTTCCAAAAGTATTATGTAATTACTTAGATAAAATTGTACAACAACTAATATAACGATAGCTAGTGAAATGTCTCTATATTGTTTCTAGTCAATATTGTATACACCGCATTACAAAATTAGCCCACTCGGTCCTAACCAAACTCATGTCAGCATCAGTATAAAAATCCTTGGTTTGAAGCACGGCTAGTCCATCAACAGTATATGTTATTTCTCGCATGTAAGCTAACACAAACACTACTACAAATATGGGATTCCACGACGGTACTTCGACGACCGTTTTTTAAAAAACCGTCGTGTAAAATTCGCAAAAACACGGAGCGGAAAAATTTTTACAAAAATCGTCGTGGAAAGGCTTGCTTCCACGACGGTCTTTTAAAATCGTCGTGGAAAAGCACGATTCCACGACGGTTTCTGTAAACCGTCGTGGAAGCCTACCCGCTTCCACGACGGTTATTCAAAACCGTCGTGGAAGCTACGGCTTCCACGACGGTTTCTCAAAAAAAAAAAAAATTTGACCTACCACGACGGTTTTTTCAAAAAACCGTGGTGGTAAATCTACCACGACGGTTTTTCCAAAAAACCGTGGTGGTAGGTCAAAAAAAAAATTTCACCTACCACGACAGTTTTTCCAAAAAACCGTGGTGGTAGGTCAAAAAAAAAATTTTCACCTACCACGACGGTTTTTCGGAAAAACCGTCGTGGTAGGTCAAAATTTTTTTTTTTTGAAATTTTCAACCTACCACGACGGTTTTTGGAAAAAACCGTCGTGGTAGGTATGAATGCGGGAATTTTGAAAATTTTTAAAGTTGTTCAACTTTTTGGAGCATATATTAAAACCCAAAAAAATACCCTCTTTTTCACACCATTACACTCCGAGCCTTTTTCACTCTCTAATACAAACTCTAACTCCAAACCCAAAGCCGCCCATATCCACCCTCCATTTATCACTCTCTGCTCCTCCTCTACATTCTCTCCGCCATTCCTCTCTTTCTCTCTCTAACCCCGAGCCTTTTTTCCTCTCTCTCTAGCCGCCATTCCTCCCTGTATCTCTAACTCCGAGTCTTTTTCCCTCTCCCTCTCGCCGCCATTCCTCCATCCCCTACATTCTCTACCACTCTGCCCGTACCCACGCTCGACAATCCAGTAAGTTAAAATGTATCTTGCTCGGGTAAGGCACGGATTTGTGAAATTTCCGTCCAAAATGTCATAAATCCACAATGTTCCTTCTAAAATGTTGATTTGGTTGATTGTTGATTTGGGAATTTTCTGTAGAAAATTATCCAAAATCCGTCCTTTTGGTGATTGTTGATTGTCGTTGTGATTTAGATTGCTTTAAAATTGATTGGGTAAGACACGGATTTGGGAATTTTCCAGAAAAAAATGTTGATTTTGTGAGTTAAATTTTCCGGATTTGCCACCCGTGGGAAATGAAATCAATTCGAAATTTTTTTTTCGATGGACCCTACCACGACGGTTTTCTTGAAAAACCGTCGTGGTAGGTCCGCCTATCACGACGGTTTTTTACGTAGAACCGTCGTGGTATGTTCTTAAATGTCCACATTTAGGCCATATTTTTTGTCTATTCCACGACGGGTAAAAAACCGTCGTGAAATTTGAAAAGATTCCACGACCCTGGATTCCACGACGGTTAGAAAACCGTCGTGAAAATATTACCACGACGGTTAAAAACCGTCGTGGTATCCATATTTTGTACTAGTGAAAATAACCGCATTCTACATAACCTTCATGTATTGGACATCGAACGGTATCAATCAACGTTTGCCAGTTGCGTCGCTGTCTCATTCCGCTTTCCACCAACAGTTTCCAATCATTAAGTGCCCTATCAATTTGACAAATTTCAAAGCAATTACAATAACAATTATTTTATGTCTAATCATAGATATAAACACATAAAAGAATACTTACGTCGTAATTAAGTCTTTAAAATCATCACCCGGTGCGTTTCCTAGAGGATTAAAGTACATGACCGAGTCATCCCACGGATCAATCACTGCCAATATCCAATGTTGGCCGCTATTATATGGCATAAGAAACCGCTTTCCCTTTAGTGCGTTTCTTATGATCCGTAGAATACATTCGGCCCTCTCTCGAACGTAGGTGACCCGATCTACATTCTGCTGAACTGGTGAGACAAGGACTGGTGAAATAAACTCGAACTGTTGATCCATACCTGTTCTTGCACAACACTCGACTAAGTATCTGCAAAATAAGTAGGCACACTTGTTACGGAAAAACAACATATATAAGATTAAGAAGATAAATAATTAAATTATTTAAGGATAAATGTATTACCTGATGTAAACCATTATGCTGTTTGCACTAATTTCTTTAAATGAAATGAAATGATATACATCTTCAAACCCAATATATATAGGCATCTCATCGCCCATGACGAAGTGTTGTTGTGGGCAGACTATTTGTGTACCGTCCCGCATGGAACTTTGTGCGTAAAATGCCAAAGGTCTCAATTCGAAGGAAACATCATTAAGGTTAAACGAAGGCATTTCTTCTTGCGCCGGTTGTTGTTCTACCTCCAGTTGTGACTGTATTTTCTTCCTCCCTGCTCTCTTTTTTGTACGTTTGCTTCCCTCAGCCTGTGTTTCAGGAGCACGACTGGGACCTTTACTTGCCTGGCTTAAACTAGTTTGCACGACGACTAAACTTTTCGGCCAAGCAACAAACCCACCGACAACTTCTTCTACAGATGTGGCTTCGTTTGTCGGAATTAGTAGGAGTGCACGATTTATTTTTAGAACCGTAACGGTCACTCGTACATTCTCCTCACCTAAAGGAATCCCATGGACTGTGTCGGTTGGAACACAGTCCACGTATGCCCTGCCGATTGCAACAAGAACGACTCCTCCGTTAACTAAATCAGGAATAAACAGCTGGCATTCCTTACTTGCGTTCGGCATGGGATTCGGATCCGACGGCCCAGCTTCTTTTTCATTCAAAGTGCAACTAGCTTTGAAGCTGTTGTGTTGATCTACGGTAGGTGCGGTCTTCTCCTCGGTCATAGTCTCTCGGTTTATGCCGTGCTTCGCACAAAGTTCCTGTACGGTTCTTTCCAATGCGGCAATCTTTAGTTTCATATTCGAGACTTCATCTTTTTGCTTTGACGGATGCACCAGGTTGAAGTATTGCGACTGCTTGACAAACTTAGATTGACCCCGAATCCGTCCCGAATGCTCGGCATTGCCTAATGCCTTGGTCAATATGTCCTCTGTCCCCACAGATTCAAAACTTCCTTGTGTCTCTTGTTGAGTAAACTCGTCCTGTAACAATTAGAGAAAATGTTATGAACTTGCAAACATAAAAGAGTTTACTGAATGATTATATTATAAATGGATTCGAAAACTTACTATATGCTCGGCAATATTTTTAAATTATTCCTTCTTAAATCCTCCATCGGGTTTGACGCGCATGTCCAGCCAGCTGTCATACCGTTTTGCATATTCTCCAAACTTTTCGAATTGCATCCCAATAATTAGCGTTAGTAAACATAAGCGAATAAATTGGAAGTACAACATACCCTTATCACAATTTTTCCAAGTAAGTAGCCTACATGAGCTTGGTCACGTTTCCTATAGCCGTCTCGGCCCCCTGTTGATCCGTATTTGCTCTTCTTTCTCATCTCACTTCCTTGTTCAGACAGTCGTTTGAATTCCGGGGAACGTCGGTACATAATGAATTTTTCCCAATCCTCCTGGGTGATGGTGGGGTAATTGTGAACAACTTTTGGCGGTCGTTGCCACACATTTTCGTCATCAAGATGATCTCTGACAAAAGCTTGGAAGAGATCGTATCGAAAGCATTTAGCTGACTCCCCACAAGACTTCAAAATTCCTCTTTTGTTGGATTCGTCAACAGTGAATGAAGTTACAACTTCCATCCACACTAGTTCTTTCCTTGGAGCTAAATCGGCACTTCTAAAGTCAGATATCCAAATGGGTATGTGCTCTCGAGCAAGCACTCCAATCCAACTCTGTAATTCATCACCTGCCTTCCCTATAGGTTGCCCTTTACCGTCAAACGAAACTTCAATTCATTCCCCCTTTGTCCTCACTTGGTGGACTCTTGTCATTAGAGTCGCTCTTCGTCGACCATCTTCCTCGGGATTGAATCTAGGTGAGTTGGTTCGGTGAGGTTTTCCAACATGAGTTTGCGTTGAGCATCCCTCCTCGTGATCTTGCGACATTTTAAATCAACCTAATGCAACTCTAGTAAGGTGGCCATTCACAAATGAAAAAAATTTGTCATCGAATTTAACTTGTAATCATGGCACCCAAACACATAAAAAGATTGTAAATCCGTCCAACTTAACATATACTATTTACTTATATTTATATAAATAACATACAACATAACCAATTATGCAATTTATCGACAATGTCAAATGCTAAAACATAAGTGTCAAAATCAACCATTTTCCCGCAAAATCCCCAATTACGTGCCTTACCCACGGAATTTAGTTTAATCTAATAATAATTAGAACGCATCAAGGCAATTTAGCCAACATGGCATACGCGAATATTTAACCAACACAATAAAAAACTTATTCGGAAAATTGACATTCTCCGTACGTAACACAACCCAATGATAACATGATACAATTGTATGTCCTTCCCGCAAAAACCAATTCATAAAACGTTTCCTTTTAATATGAAATGTGGAACAATAATGAACAATTACAATTGACCAATAAAATCTACTATGAAAAGCTTATAACTAACCTTTGGCGACGTTGGCGACGGCGAGGAGAGAGGGAGGCCGTGGGCGACGTTGGCGACGGCGAGGAGAGAGAGAGGGAGGCCGTGGGTCTCGTGGGCGACGGCGAGGAGAGAGAGAGGGAGGCCGTGGGCGACGTTGGCGACGGTGAGGAGAGAGAGAGGGAGGCCGTGGGTCTCGTGGGCGACGGCGAGGAGAAAGAGAGGGAGGCCGTGGGCGACGTTGGCGACGGCGAGGAGAGAGAGAGGGAGGCCATGGGCGACGGCGAGGAGAGAGAGAGGAAGGCCGTGGGTCGTGGGCTACCGAAGGAGAAAGAGGGAGAAAAATTGGCTTGGTGGACGGCGTGGGCGAGGAGAGAGAGAGAGGAAACTAAGAGAAAAATGGGAGATTGCCAAAAGTTAGATAGAGAATTAATGGAGATTGGGAAGACAACCAATGTAAAATAAGGGGGAGAATGCCGAAAAAGTAAGAGAAAGAGAGATGGAAGAGGACAAACAATTAGAAATTGACAGAAAAAAATGCGCGCGCACGTTTTTTCGGGGGAAATTTAAATTCCCCCGAGACCACGACGGTTTTTCAAAACCGTCGTGGTATCACGGAAACCACGACGGTTTCCATGGTACCACGACGGTTTCCATGGAAACCGTCGTGGTATATATATATTTTTTAAAAAAAATTAAAAAAAAATTTTCGAAATTTTTTTTTTATTATTATGGTAGATACCACGACGGTTTCAATGGAAACCGTCGTGGTATATATATATTTTTTAAGAAAAAATTAAAAAAAAAATTTTCAAATTTTGGAAACCGTCGTGGTATATATATTTTTTTTTTAAAAATTAAAAAAAAAATTTCAAATTTTTTTTTTAATTATTATGGTAGATACCACGACGGTTTCCATGGAAACCGTCGTGATATATATATATTTTTTAAAAAAATTAAAAAAAAAATTTCGAAATTTTTTTTTTTTAATTATTATGGTAGATACCACGACGGTTTCCATGGAAACCGTCGTGGTTACTAAAAAAATTAAAAAAATTTTTTTTTTTTTGTATTTTTTTTAAAAAACCAAAATTTACGAAACCACGACGGTTTCGCGGATAAACCGTCGTGGTATCAAGAAACCACGCCGGTTTAAATAGGAAACCGTCGTGGTTTCCATTGTTAAAAAATACAAATGGGTTTAAAATGATACGACGACGGTTTAAAAGATTAACCGTCGTGGTATGTTAGATACCACGACGGTTTGTGTATAAAACCGTCGTGGTTACGTCAAGAATAATATTTAACATAAACTTTTGTCCGCCTATAATCCCACAGGCCGGCACACCTGTGTGTTATGCACGAGCCAGTCCACATCAATAACTCCTGTTATTCTATTAATTCACACATGTATAGCGAGCATATATATAAATAATTAATATATTGTACATGTGCACAATTAACATATTAGTTTGTATATAACAACTTCTACACGAATTATATACAACGAAAAATAAACTATCAAGCTTTTTTGTTTTTCTTTTTGGCCTTCTCAACTCGTGTCCACTCGACATCTAAACGAAGCAAGTGTGAGGTATCATCGTCCAAATCATCAATCTCCTCGACTGGTGGCAGTCCGCTTGTGAAAGATGGAATGTCGGTGCAATCTTCAACATTTTCTTGGTCGTCACCGTGCATTGTTTGCTTCATTGGCACAACTAAAGATAAATCTAAATTATCGGGATCCGTTGTGTAAAAGACCTGGACCGCTTGCGACGCCATAATGAAAGGATCATTTTTGTATCCCAAACGCCTAAAGTCCACAACCGTCACGCCGTCCCTATCAATCTTAACAAAATTATTGTCAGCCCAATTGCATTTAAAAAGTGCTATCCGCAAGCCACAATAATCTAGTTCCCAAATATCGTCAATGAACCCAAAGTAGTTCATGCTACCGTATACCGGGTTCTTGTCCTTTGCGGATGAAATATGCATAGACTCGGCACGGAGGCTGACACCACTATTTTGGACGGTATGCTTCGCATCTCTTTCGCGAGTGTAGAAGGAGTAGCCATTGACAGAGTACGATGTATATCGTGTGACTATCGATGACGGTCCTCTTGCTAGCTTCATTAAGTCTTGGGAAAGGCCAGGCTTCATATGCAAATGTTTTCTTAGCCACTCCCGAAATGTCCTGTTGTGCTCATCTTGAATCCACTTCTCAGATCTGGTTTTTCTCGGATTCGCAACTCTTAATTCCGCCATGTGAACTTCAATGAAAGGATCCACTTCCTTAGCATTGTGCAAAACGTACAGACAAGCCTTTTCCCATTCATCTCGATTTACTGGTGAATGAACGCCCACTGATAGTCCTTTCGACGTAACTTGACCGCTCGTTGGCAACCCTATTGGGTCCGCGTTAGACAAATACTCGGAGCAAAATTCAACTGACTCCTCGGCTATGTAGTTTTCCACTATACATCCCTCCGGCCTATTTCGGTTCTTCACATAGCCCTTCAAAACCTTCATGTACCTTTCGAAAGGATACATCCACCTCATATGGACCGGTCCACATAGTTTAACTTCCCAAACTAAGTGCACCGTTAGGTGGATCATGATATCAAAAAAGGCTGGTGGGAAATACTTCTCAAGCATGCACAATGTCATCACCAATTCCGATTGCAGCGGATCAAGCATCAGTGGATCAATTACCTTCGAGCATATTGAATTGAAAAATGAGCATAACTTCGTAATTGCATATCGCACATCTTTCGTTAAAACTCCCCGCAATGCAAGAGGTAATAATTGTTGCATCAAGATATGACAATCATGTGTTTTCATTCCAATGAGCCTCAAATCCTTCATCGACACCAACCTTTTGAAGTTGGAAGAGTACCCACTTGGCACTTTCACGGACGCAAGCCATTCACAAAGCTTTCTCTTCTCTTGTCTCGATAATGTGTGCTTTGCCGGAGGTAAGTATGTGCCGTTCGATCTTTTCTCGGGGAGCAAATTTGGCCTAATCTTCATCTCTTCAAGATCCAACCGTGCCTTTTCACCGTCTTTAGTTTTCTTTGGAATGTCAAGCAACGTGCCCACTATCGATTCACAAACATTTTTCTCAATATGCATAACATCTAAGCAATGACGAATGTAGAGTGACTTCCAATATGGAAGTTCGTAAAAGATTGACTTCTTCTTCCAAGGTCCATCGACATCCGGAGCCTTACGTTTTCTCTTCCCCAAAACTACTTTCACATCTTTAACCATCTCATAAACGGCTTCGCCTGACAAAATCCGAGGAGCTGATCTTTCTTCGGTCTTACCATCAAAAGCCTTCTTTTGTTTGCGGTATCGATGATTTGTTGGCAAGAATCTCCTGTGACCGAGGTAAACGGTTTTCTTATCATTCTTCAACCAGATGGAAGATGTTTCCTTCATATAAACTGGACAACCGATAGAACTCTTAACAGGATAACCAGAGAGGTTGCCAAGTGCAGGAAAGTCATTAATTGACCAAATCAACATTGCACGGAGATTGAACGTATCTTGACGGTGAGAATCTTTAACTTGTAAACCGTCTTTCCACAAGTTTTTGAGGTCATCGATTAATGGTGCTAAGTACACGTCAATGTCATTCCCTGGTTGTTGTGGGCCTGAGATCAATAAAGTCAACATCAAGAACTTCCGCTTCATGCACAATTCTGGTGGGAGATTGTAGTTGACAAGTATGACTGGCCATGTACTATGCCGACTACTCATGTTACCATGTGGGTTCATTCCGTCCGTCGACAAACCGAGACGTAAATTCCTTGGTTCTGCACTGAAATCTGGATGATTGTCGTCAAAGGTCTTCCATTGAGGTGCGTCGGCCGGATGCCTAAGTTTTCCATCATCAACACGTTTATCATGGTGCCATGTCAAACTTTTAGCATGCTCGGCATTGCGGAATAAATGACGCAAACGTGGTGCCGGTGGAATGTACCATAACACCTTAACCGGCACTCCTTTTCTACCATTCGATGGCATCTTGCCCTTCTTCCATCTTGACTCGTTACAAACCGGACATTCATGTAAAGTTTCATATTCCTTCCGGTAAATGACGCAATCATTTGGACAGGCATGTATTTTCTCATATTCCATTTCCAAAGTGCTCAATGTCTTCTTCGCCTCGTACATACTAGGTGGCAATTTGTTATCCTCCGGTAGAACATCTTTTAGAAATTCTAAAAGAGTCGTGAAACTAGAATTCGTCCACCCGCCCGACGCTTTCATATTCCATAATTTAACCAATGCTCCTAATTTAGTATATTTTGTACACCCGGCATACAAGGGCGTTTCGGCATCATTAATCATTGCCTCAAATAACTCCGGACGGTGCACAAAGTTCTCTTCCAAATCATTCACCATATTGAACATATTATCACCAACGTCTTCATCAATAATAGGCTCTTTACCTTTACCTTTAGTGCTCGTCAATGTAGAGTTAATATTGAAAAAAGTTTCTCCATGTAAATACTAAGTTTGGTAAGAACAAATAATCCCATAAGCGCGCAAATGCCCTCTAACATCATCAATGGAATGAGATCTATGATTACCACAAATTTGACACGGACACGGAATCTTATCATCTTGTATGTGAGCTTTGGCAAATGACAAAAATTCTTCAACACCATCTCCATATGCTTTAGACAATTTATCAAACCACATCTATTTCCTATCCATGATTTGCAAATCCTAAATAAAAAAATTTAAATTAAATAATTTATTACAAGGTCGAGTACTCTATTTAATGTAACATGCATATATATAATTTTCATTACTAATTAACAACGGCCCATTAATCGGTTTTTCAACATTTGAAAATCGAATTAAGAACATAACAAATATAATTAAAATACAAAACCATCTAAATCCATAATATAATTAAGGTATCTAACATTACTTGATCACACAATTAATTTATTTCCACCCATTGCACAATTTAACTCCAAATCGATCCCAAAATATATATATAAAGCAAAAAACACCTTAATTTATAAAATGATCATATCCACAAATCATCAATATTACAACAATAACAAGTCAATCACTTACAGATAAATTATAATGATGGATATATATAGATGATGGCGATGGACGTCCACACGGTGTACTGCCTGCCTGTATTCGGAGGGATCTGACTTTATATTCGGATGATTTGTAGCTGTAAAAATTTTGACGGCAACAATAAACTCTCGGCGTTCATTTTAAATTTTTCGGGACTTTTACACGACAGTTTCTCAAAAACGGTCGTGGAAACCCGGATATCCACGACCGTCTTTAAGTAAACGGTCGTGGAAGCCCCCGTGCTTCCACGACCGTTTATTAAAGACGGTCGTGGAAGCGTGGAGGCTTCCACGACCGTTTGTACAAACGGTCGTGGAAGGCGTGATTCCACGACCGTTTGTACAAACGGTCGTGGAAGCCCATGCTTCCACGACCGTCTTAAGTAAACGGTCGTGGAAGCAAGGCGGCTTCCACGATCGTTTATGACCGTTTAGGTAAACGGTCGTGGAAGCACGGGGGCTTCCACGTGCTTCCACGACCGTTTATTTAAGACGGTTGTGGAAGCGCGGAGGCTTCCACGACCGTTTGCACAAACGGTCGTGGAAGGCCGTGATTCCACGACCGTTTGTACAAACGGTCGTGGAAGCAAGGGGGCTTCCACGACCGTTTAGGTAAACGGTCGTGGAAGCGCCAGTTTCCACGACGGTCTTTTAAAACGGTCGTGGTATCCTGCATTTCCACGACGATTTTCGGAAAATTTTTTCCGCTCCGTGTTTTTTTCGAATTTTCCACGACTGTTTTTAAGAAAACGGTCGTTGATATACCGTCGTGGAATGCCAAATTTGTAGTAGTTTGATTTGGCTAGTTAAATGATATTCACATGTTCCTCAAAATTATATATATATATAGTAGTATGGATGTTATTTCATTTCTCTCATCGTTGTGAGCATTTAACCGCAAGAATTATCTCATTTCAACTTGAAATAAGAAAATTATTAAATCTTAAGTTTGAGTTTTTGAAAATGGATGAGAGAGAGAGAAAAAGAGATGATTTGAAATAAGGTGGTGAAACAAACTATTTTAAAAAAAAAAAAAAAAAGGAAAATTTTAGTTTCTAATGGGTATTCCAAATAATTATAACTATACTAAAAGGATGGATTGAGGTGAAATAGTGTTTAGTGTACAGTAAAATTACGCTTTTACCCTTTCAGAATAGCTTTGCCAACCCGGTTGCACAATAAAATGCCGATTCTATCCCTTCTGCATGTTTTAACGGTTTTGCCCTTCTAATTGTGTCTACCGGTTGAATGTGCACAGTGACATTCCTTTTTTGCCCCTGAAATCCTAATATTGGTGTTTCTCTTGGGGTGGTTGTCGCCGCCTCCTCTTATTTCCTCTATTCTCTCTCATTTTTTCATTTTCTTCTCTCTCTTGCTCACTCTCTCTCTTTATTTTTTTTTTCTCAGTTTTTGGCTTTTTGGTGTACAAACCCTATTTTTCCTTCTTCTTGATCTGTCCGCCGGTCTCCTCTTATTTTTGGTTGTATGTTTTTTTTTTAATCTTTTTTGTGTTTTTGTTTCTTCTCTTTTTGTTGTTTTTGGTTTTTTTTTTTTTTTTGGATTTTCGGTTTTGCATTTTTTTTTTTTTTCTGATTTCTTATTTTTGTCCCTTCCCCTCCCTCCTCTCTTGATTTTTCATCATTTTCGAGCATCTGTATCTAATGTTGATGGGGGGGGTTTTTTTTTTTTTTTTTGGATTTTCGGTTTTTCATATGTTATTTTCCGATTTTTTTTTCCTCTCTTCCTCTTATTTCTCTCTTAATCTTTCATCATTTTCCAGTATGTGCATGTAATGTTGATCAGATTTTTTTTTGTGTGGCCGAAATATGATTAAATTTTTGTTTGTTCTCTATTTGTTGTTTTCGGTTTTTTTTTTTTTTTTTTGGATTTTCGGTTCTGGATTTTTTTTCCCGGATTTCTTATTTTTGTTCCTTCCCCTCCCTTCTCCATTGATCTTTCATCATTTTTGAGTATGTGTATCTAATGTTGATCGGTTTTTCTTTTTTCTTTTTTTGGATTTTCTATTTTTTTTTATGTTATTTTCCGATTTTTTTTTCTTCTCTCTTCCTCTTATTTCTCTCTTAATCTTTCATCATTTTTCAGTATGTGCATGTAATCTTGATCAGAATTTTTTTTTTGGCCGGAATATGAATAAATTTTTTTAAACCCTAGATTTTGATTTTCAAGTTTTTTTGGGTTTTCTTGGGTTGGTCGTCGTCTCCCTCTCATTTGCTGCATTCTCTCTCAATTTTTGTTTTTTTTTTCTCTGTCTTGGTTGCGCTCTCTGTTCTTCTCTTTCTTTCTGCTTAGTTTTTGAGTTTTTGGTGTCCAAACCCAATTTTTGCTTTCTCTTGCTTTCTCGGCCGGTCTCCTGTTATTTTTGGTTATATGTTTTTAATATTTTGTGTGTTTTTGTTTCATCTCTATATGTTTGTCTGTATATATAAACCCAACACTTTGATATAAACTTGAATGTAAATATTATAATATTGTAATAATTAATACTAAAAAAAAATGTACTCATCATAATTGTATTATTTATCTTAATTAACTATTTTTATTGTATAATATTTAATCATTTCTTTTTATTCTTTCCCCTGCATTCCCGAGCGTAGCACGGGTCTAAAACTCGTGCCTCCTAAAAGTGCTCCTTTTTCCTTTTTTTTTTTTTTTTTTTTTGCTGGAAGCCCCCTGAAAGTGCTTACTAAAATGAATTTACTTGAATATGTTTACTCGTTTTTTGTGGATGATTTGCTTTTGGGAAAACAGGGGAAACAAAAAAAATTCCATAGTACAGGAGAATTTCATATTTGCTTGTAAATATGGAGAGAAAATTGATGGAGTTGGATCATTTTTTTTTTTCCTCTTGTTCATCTGCAAAATATAGGGGAAAGAATTTCATATTTGCTTGTAAACATGGAGAGAAAACTTATGAAGTTGGATCAATAATTTATTTTTAACTTTAATTCGTCTGCAAAAATATGCAAAAATGAGGGGAGAGGAGGAAAATAGTATTTTGATAAGAATAAAGTAAATGTACCTACAGTAGTAGAATTATCTTAGATTAAAAGTTCTTTTAATTATTGGATTAAATTTTAACAACGGGATTTATAAGTAAGAGTATATAATATATATGTTGTATCTTTTTAACGAGAACGCATAAATCCAATCCAATCGTTAAAATCTAAATAACGCTGAACAATATAACGACCATACAGTACCTTTCTTTCTTTCTTTCTTTTTTTTTTGGGTAATAGGCTTTCAGTTTTGACTAAAGATGAGTGAAAATTTATGCCTCGTTTGGTGTCCACTTTTAGAAACATTGTTTCCAAAGGTTTTTTTTTTTTTTTTTTTTTCTCGTCATTTTCCTCCAATTTTACTATTTATTTTTTTAAATATTTTCAAAAAACTCAAATTTTAAAAATCCATAACTTCATCATTTTAAGCCCAAATGAGACTTTTTTTTTTTTTTGAAATTGCATATAATTTCGAGAGGACTGAAAAATATTCATACTGCTAATTTTTTTCTAAACACATTGCAAATT
Source organism: Ficus erecta (assembly GCA_008635985.1). NCBI lineage: Eukaryota > Viridiplantae > Streptophyta > Magnoliopsida > Rosales > Moraceae > Ficus > Ficus erecta. The sequence goes on along the minus strand of BKCH01002044.1, from coordinate 10,960 downwards.
TTTATATATTTTTTTATTCCAAATAGTTTATTTTCACTAAACGTAAATTTTTAAAACTGAAGCCATATTCGATCTCCAAAACACCATCCGCAACCGTCACCCCCAAACGAGTACTAAGAGAATCCATCAAGTTCCTACACAACTACACAAAGGAGCACGTCTATGTATTTGACTCAGAAAGTAGAGACTAGACATGAGATTCGCTCATTTCTCGCATTTCAACTCATTGGACACAAAGTTTTTTTTTTTTATTCTTGTTTGGAGAATGTTTTAACATGTTCTATACAAAAGAGAAGGTATTTATCCATTTTGTTTAATTGTTTATTCTAAAAAATCGTATTCTTATCAGTAGTTGTATATAACATTATTTTATGTTACTCGAATATTAGATTTGGATCTATCGAGACTGACAGGGCTCGAACCCACAGCTTCTGCCTTGATAGGGCGGTGTCTGATCAATTAAACTACAATCCTAAGGAAATAACATAATAAAATAAAGTTTACAGTATTCATATTCTTATGATTTTATTCAAATACTTTCGATATGAATATGACCTTTATATAAATTTAGTGTTTTTAAACTATGCAATACTAATAAAGTACCCTACATCTAAAACAAAACTCTGTAATCCATTTGTGGGGAAACTCCAAGGGGATAGGAGTTAGGGATTAATACAATATTTTCCTTAGAGTAGGGGTCAGTCAACCATACTTATTATATAACTAACATAATTACACGCTCGTACATATCTTTATTATTAACACATTCCGTGAGATTAGAGTAATACGCTCCTTGTCAAAGGATAGGACCCATCTGTAGAGTTCACAGTAAACATTTATGTCAGCGTCTGAGGAGATCCTTTGGTTATGCTCAAGTGAGGCTAGTCGCCTCCTTCCCAGACTTTCATTGAGCCTCAAAAAACAAAAAAAAAACATAATTAGGGTTTGCTATGGTCCTCCCTCTATTAAATTTAGGGTTCATTTGGTGTTTGAGTTGAGTTTTGAGATGAGATGAAATTTTTAAGTTTGAGTTGAGTTAACTTTTTAAAAAGTAGTTATAAATTTTGTTGATTTTTCAGAAAAAAACAAAAATTGAGATGAAAAATTTGAGTTGAGTTTGAGTTAAACTCATTCACCAAACATAGACTTAATTTGTTTAATAAGGATTTAGAATATTATTACATTGCTAATTTGTCAAAGGAAATACTGTTCAACCTCTTTTTGTTGCCGGTTGGTGAGATAAAGCTCAATGGCATTATTGTAAATACAAGTGACCGAACCGACAATGAAACCTAGGTTCCAACATGACGTAACATGGATATATAAGAATAGCGTGACAAAAATAGAATATTAATTTGAAAAAGCTTCCAAATTTTAGGATAAGATACATTGAAAGACAACAATAATCTAGTAAAATGATTCTTTTTTGTTAGTATTGGTATGATACGTAATCAAAGAAAACACATCGATTAATAACAGGAGAATTGTATAGGTAAGTCAAACATTGAGGGTCCGCTTGTTTAAACCTAAAGATTTATCTCACTTTAGAAATGGGATTAAAAAAAAATTTTCTGTTTGAGGATCAAAACTTTCACTCATTTTCATTTCAAATTTATTTTATACTGTAATATTTTCATATTCAAAAATATATATTCTCTGTTTTAAGTTTTAAAATTCTATATTGTTTATTTGGTAAATTACTATAAAAATCCCTGAACTTTTAAGAAAGGTGTCAATTGATTCTCAAACTTTTTTTTTTTTTTATTAATTGGTCCCTGAATTCTTAATAAAGATGCAAAATAGGGTCAAACCCAAATAGCCATCTAAAACTTGACGGATATATCCATGTGAGTTGCCCATGGCTATAATAAAGGGAGTAATTTAGTAAAATATTACCTAAAAAATTAAAACATTAAAGGGGTGTTTAACATTACAATCAAAACCTTAAAATTACAATCTAATTTTTGTCTTTTTCCCTTAACTTCATTATTCATATAGTTTTGTAAATCAAACTTTAGAAGTCTATAATTTTACATAGACAAGATGATTTTTTTTTAATTGTAGAGAATTTTAAGACGAAAGAAACAAGCTCTATATTGATTTTTTTTATTTTTTTCCGAACACATTTCAAGTTTTAGTACTTTTTAACTCTAGCAATTCAAACGTCATGATAAACGCATAATCAATTCAAATATAAATTCTACAATCCAAACCTTAACACCAAACGCATGCTAAGTAAAACATTATTGCGTTTGGTTCACCGGTTAGAAATAAAATTTTTAAGTTGTAGTTGATTGACTTTTCAAAAAGTAGTAATAAGTTTTGTTGAGTTTTCAGAAAAAGATAAAAATTGAAATGAATAAGTACAGTTTAATTGGACTTGAGTTGAAATGTCAGACAAAAAAAAAAAAAAACACACAAAAACAAAAAATGGATCCTCACTCTCTGTCTTTCTCTCTCTTTCTGTATTCTCCTCTCCTCTCCTCTCCTCTCTTCTCTCTCACTCTTTTTGCAGGTTGAGTTCATCAAGAAGGGTAGGGGTTGCGACAGGGATTGCAGTGGAAGAACCCAAATCCATCGTAGGTGGGGAGAGAGCTTGTCAGACACTGCTTGAGGAGGGCGGTGACGAGCTTGTGGCAGCGGCGGTGCGGGATGAAGATGGCGAGGCTTCCATCTAGTTCACAGCGGCGAATGTTTCCAGCGGTTATCGGATCTCAAGATCTCATTGATCCAACTTCCCCTGTCAAGAGAAGTAGAGGGGCGGATTGGGGCTTGGAGAGGGTGCATTGAGAGTGTGAGGGAGGCTAATGCTTTGTTTGGCATTTCAGTTCAACTCCTAGTTAATTATACTTTTTTATCTCAGAGTTTTATCTTTTTTGAAAAGTCAACAAAAATTATAACTTTTGAAAAGTCAAGCAATTGTAACTTAAAAATTTCATCTCCAATCGGCGTACCAAATGTTCACTAAGAGAAGGAAGAATACTTGAATTTTTCCGTTGTTTCTGGAAGTGGGAGTTCGAATAACTACTCTCATGGTCTCTGCAAATGTGAGTTCGAGGAAGAAGACCATTGAAAAAAAATAATGATAATAAGTATTCATGATTTGTTGGGGTATTTTCATCTTTTCAACAAAAATCAAGGTCACATGATGGGCATGTGATGAAAATCAGTTAAGTTTTAAACGTCTGTTAGAGTTTGATCCCGTTTTGCACCTTTTGTAAGAGTTTAGCGATTAATCAATCAAAAAAAAAGTTTGAGGACCAAACGACACCTTCATTAAAAGTTCAGGGACCATTATAGCTCTTTAACCATTTTATTTTAAAGGTGCAGAATTCAAATGCTCCACCCCAAGTGCGCAAAAAAAAAAATGATGAACAAATCTATATCTATATCTATATCTTATTAAATTTATTATCAGATTTTATTAGATTTGTTTAAAAAAAACTAATTTTCAAATAACTTTTTTAATATCTATCTAAATACTATTTCAGAAGTACAACCTTTTTTTTATAATTAAAATATATAACATATCTAAACGTTATTTCAGAACCAAAAAAAAAAAAAAAGAAGAAAAAGAAAAAGTGACTTCTCATTTCAAAAATAATAAAAAATTTCATTTCAAAACAAAACACACAAGCCAAACGACCCTAAAATATTAAGGTAATTGTACTCCTATAGTGTAGCAGGTATCGTTGTAGTGTGCAAAGAACCAGGAGCACTAGTAATACACAAAAGTTCAAGTAGCAACATGCAAAAATTCTCACATTGGAAAAATATAAACATGCAAAATGGTTTAAATGAAGGTGGTCTTTTTTTTTTTTTTTGGTACACAAGGAAAGTAATCATGCAAAACCCACTGGCAGTTCGATCACAAAGGACCTTTAAGAGGAGAAACTAGGTGGACCTATAAGTGGATCCCATTAAGTTACAATTTCTAGACAATTGCCGACTAGAAGAAAACTCATGAGCACTTATAAACCATCCTATCTCCTCACTATCCGTCGATGTGGGTTTCGCATGTTATACTTTCCTTGTGTACTAAACAATAAATGGTAACCACCCGGGGAAGGTGGTCTTTCTTGTCTCTACGTTGATGACATTTTATTTATTGGGAACGATGTAGAGATTTTGTCATTGGTCAAAGTTTAGTTAACCAAATATTTTGACATTAAAGACTTAAGAAAAGCTAATTAGGCATCCGTCTCTTTAAAGATAGAAAGAACAAAATAATAGCGTTATACTAAGCTTCTTATATGGACAAAATAGTAGAAGTATGCAACGCAAAATTCCAAGAAAGTAGGGCAACCTTATAGGGTTGGAATTGCACTTTCATTGGAAGATTATCCATAGATATTCAAGAAAAAGAGTACATGAAGAAAATACCTTGGAAGAGAGAGAGAGAAAGAGAATACGTCTGATATGTGAAGGAATGAAAGGAAAAGAAAAGGAAGAAGGGGATTGAGCCTATCAATTTGGGCCTCTCCAACTAATAGGTCACATTTTGGTTTTCTAAATGATAACTTACTTGATTGTCTAACACGTTTCCCTTATTTCTAGCATCTTTACTTTAGTTTATTTTCCATTATTAGGGATACTAGTAACGTTCATTGAACAACCAGTGAGTAAAGTAAGAGAAAAGGAGAAGTTTTCCAGCAAAAAAAAAAAAAAAGAAGTAAGAAGCAACTGCTATAAACTACAGTTCAAACATGGAGATACAAAAACATAGATGCAAAAAATAGTTCATTTTGTGCTTGTTTTGTGGTGATACAAGCCACATTGTTTATATACATAATGAGGTAAGACATTTGATAGTTAAAAAAAAAAAAAAAACGAGTAAGTGGTTCGTGCTAGGTTTGAACAGGTAACGAAAACGTGCTTGTCGGATGCAGTTGAAGTGGATTCATTTGGAACATGAGCTGATTTAATTGCAGCATCAAAATAGTGAATATTGTTTTAGATGCACCTTGTTGTTGATACTTTGTGCTTTTGATGAATACAATGTACTCTTTGTTCGTTAATAAGAGAGTGTTTTGAGTATTCTTGATTACCTAGCATATAAAAGAACAAGGATCATTATTTTAATTACATAAAATGTGCCTTTTGTTCTATAATTAAAACAATAAAATTTTACCAAATCCAAAACCATTAGCAGCTCAGTTTGAAGAACATTATGAAGATACATATTTAGCACAAAACAAAGAATGTTTGAGAAAAACAATAAGGACTATAATTAGTGAATCATGACTCGAGTTTTGAACAAACAAACCTAGTTTGATTGTGAAATAATCATCTTAGTTTTGAGATATAATCATCAGGTTAGATGCTATATGATGAAGAAGATGAAAATATGATACCTCGGAAGTGTTATTCATCAGCTCATTCGCTGAACAACAGATAGTTTTTCTTCAGTGTCACCAAGTATAGATGCTGGTATCGAGCCAAAAGAAATGGTTGAGTAATAAGTACAATGACAGATTAAAGATTAAAAATTAAAAAAAAAATTGTGTTTTTTCACCTTGGCGTTCCAATTGCCTCCTTTTCGTTGCAGAAGAGGCATTCGAAGCTTTCATTGTTAGAATCACCGGCTTGTGACGTTTATTGCAAGCTATGTACTAGAATTGTTGTGTCAAATTTGTGATTGAGATGGTTGCTTTCAGCCAAAAGCTTGTTTGCTTGTTAAAGATGGTCAGTGAGTTTTAGTAAAAGTGTGAGAATATAAAATTTGTATAGAATAAAGATCAAATAAGGGTGAATTACCATTTCTGGTAGACTTGGAATGCAGCTAATTTCTAAGACGTCATTAGTTGAAGGACTTGCAAAGGTAATTGATGATTTGATCAAGGATTGCTTTGTTTTCTATTGCCCTGTGAATTAGATGTCAAAATGTGAATATTAATTGATTGGAATGCAAATATAAAGAGAGAATGACTTGCAAATAAGATGATACAAAATACTGAGGGATTCTGCTTGAGGAATGCCTGGATTTATCATGAATGTGGATGATGGCTATGTAGAAAGATATAAACCAAAGTTTAAATAAATATGTTAGTTAATTAAATGATAAATAACTATACATACATACATATGTGCATATATACTAATCAAAATAAATTGATAAAAAAAAATGAGTATTTTACCTTTGCATGGTACAACTTTCAACTGCGTTCGAATGATAATTGGTTTGGTGCGTACGGTTTGCATAATGGCAAGACATTCATTTTGTACAAAAATGGTCCCACATAGTTAGAGTTATTGGGTTCAATTTGAAAATAAAATAATCAATAATAAGTTGGTTTAGTGTAATGATTCTAATTATTGATAAATGTATATAGGTTGTGATAGAAGAAAAAGTGTTACCCTTGATTAATGATGATCACTTCTTGAAGTGTTTGTTGTCCGTTCTATGAGTGCTTTTCTTTGACAGGGAAGAGATCTATCGCTATGCCGATGATATCTATTAAAGAAATAAGTAATAAACATTAAAAAAAAAAAAAAAAAAAAAAACAACACCTGTGTGAGATATAAATGTTTTGATCATACTTTGTTTTATGAAGCTAATACAAGTAATAATCTAAAATCTCTCCGGCTGGATGTTGTTTAGATTTTCCCAAGTGCTTTTGAAGTTCTGATAATGGAGTAAAATTAATCGTTGGTGTGATTTTTTTCATGCTCATCTATCGCTGTTTTAACCAAGGTAGATTTGTTGATGATCCATTGACATTCATTCTCAATAGTGTGGTACTTTGGTAGTATATCTTGTACCCATGCATTTGAAATGTAATAACATTTGTCGATCTCCAATTTTTCTCTGAAGATTTCAATATCCTGATCAGAGATTATGGCTTGAATTTTGGTTCCCTATTTTAAACAAAGTGATGTTAGTTTATTTTAAAGATAAAGAAAAGAAGGATAAAACAGAATGTGGGAAAAAATTTTACCGTTGAACCGACGAGGATAGGTCTTTGATACATTTTTGCATTTGTAGGTGATGAATGTGGCATAGCTTTGTCTTCCACAAGGATTTTGATTGTCCATGGTCTAGTTTTAGGTGTGACTTCTCTTATGAGTTTGCATTCTATTAGCGTGCTATATGAATGGTAAAGATAGTGGACAGTTATCAATTCCCACAAAAAAAAGATGTACAGTCTCACATCATTTGAGAATATACGATCGTTTATAAGTAAAGAGACTACCTCTTAATGGTATGATGCATTTTGGGGTGAGTCCAAGAGCAAAACCGTGCGGACACGAGATCCAAAAAAGATAATATCATATTAAATGGAGGCATGAGTTGTTACAAATGGTATCAGAGCCTATACCCAACTAGAAGTGTGGCCAACAAGGACGTTGGGCCCCAAAAGAAGGGGTGATTGTGACAGTCATCAATTCCTATAAGGAAAATGATAAGCTGTGCAGTCTCATATAACTTGGGAATAGACGTATGTGATGGTTTATAGGTAAAGAAACTACCTTCTAACCTTATGAGGTATTTTGGGATGAGCCAAAAAGCAAAACCGTGAGGGCACGAGGCCCAAAGCAAAAAATATCATACTAAATGAAGGCACAAGTCGTTACAGATAGCCATTATGTTTGGATGTGGTTTTGAGTAAAGTGTTAAAAAAAACAAAAATGAAAAGTAAACATATTAAAGAAAGATCACATGGGAAGGACAAAGAAACATGGGTGAAATTGATAGAAACGTCTATACAACTCAGAGATGTATCCAAAAAAGGACAAAAAAAGAGAAAAGGGGGGGGGGGGGGGGGGGGGGTGGGGGGGGGTTGGGGGATGTGGAAGGAAAATATTAGAAGCAAAACTCAAGTAAAAAGGGCAATCAAGGATGCACCAAAAATCAACCAAAATGAAAAAATTTGAAAGTGTTTATATCAGCACATATGATACAGAATATAGTACTATTCTAAATGAATTTTAAATGTCATCTATATAGATTGGTATATAGAGATGACATGTTCATGTTATTGCTAACCTATATATTACACTAAAATGTGTAAAAACAATAGGTTCATATATTATTCTAAGTTTTATCCTGCTATTAAGTCTTAGGCAAAAAAAAAAAAAAAAAAAAGGGTTGGGTTAAGTGTTGTGGTAGAAGAACCAATATATTAAAAATAAATTAGCAAAAGTAAAAAAAAAAAAAAAAAAAAAAAGGAGAAATAGCACGTGCAGGATAATATTGCGAGAAGGATTAATACTGCGAAGTAATATAACAGGACAATTAGGTTTAAGTACTAATTCATGAGAAGGTATTCCATTTGGTGTTAAAGTATTCAAAAATTCTTCTTGAAAGCATTGGTCGGTTGTATTTTCGGTTTCATCAAAGCTATAATAAGTAATAGGATCTCCTCGAAATTGTTCTATTGATAAGTTGTTAATTATTTCGTCGACAGAATCATTTTTTGGTGTGAGTATAGCTCTATTGACCATTAAATTTATACAATTAGGATAGCTAGCTATATATGGAAATACAAATTTTATTAGTTCTTATAATGAGACGATATCGTCTTCATAAGGTATAACGATATGAGGTGGCAATTTAATATTTCTGTTAGTTTAACAATTCATCTCAAAATCTTAAGCTATTAGGAGTTGGGCTAATAATAGTTTTATATTTCAACACTCCCCCTCACGTGCAGGCTAGACAATGGGCAAACGTGCGGACATATATTAATTTGAAAGTCCAATAAAAATTATAAGAAGCCCGAAACATATTAAAGGCCCAACACGCACTGATAATAAATGGGGTTAAATAGTGCAATTATAGGGGTTCGAACTCAGGACTTTCTGCTCTGATACCATGTTAGTTTATCAATTCTCCCAAAAGCTTAAGCTGTTAGGAGGTATGCCAACAATAGTTTTATATTTCAACAATTTCCATCACTATTTTTTTTTTTGATCAAGTCTAAATCTTGTATTTTCAGTTAGTTTTATTTTTTATTAATATTGGCCACAAATAAGATGTTACTAAACTTGTATTTATTATGTCATCTCTTTTACCTTTAGGTATAACAGGAAGAACTTGACGAAAATCACCACTAAATACTATAGCTTTTCCTCCAAAAGGTGATTTTGAATCATTCACATCTTGCAACATTCTATCTAGAGCTTCAATTGCTTGTTTGTTTATCATTGGAGCTTCATTACATATTATTAGTTTTGAAAATTGTAGTAGTGTAGCTAGTCCTGATCGTTTACTAATTATACAAGTAGTACTATTAATTAAATCAAGTGGAATTTTAAATCTTGAATGTGTTGTGGGACCACCAGGTGATATAGTTGCAGCAACTGGCTGTTGCCAAAACAATGAAATTTTTAGATCTTATAGTAGCAATTATAGCTTGATATAAATATATTTTTCTTGTACCTCCAGGTCCGTCAATCAAAAAAACATCAAATTCATTGTTGAAAACTTTTTCTAATATCATATCATATGCATATTTTTTCTTGCGCATTTAATGTTGAGCTAGCTAATATATCTTCCTCAGAAATGATAGCCAGTTCTTCATTTATTTCTTTCATGTATTTATGATGTTCAGATAAGTTAATTTTGTAATCAACTAAGTGATAATTATTAATATTTTTTCCCATTGACTCAAATATAAAACTAAGATGTTCTAGTACCTTATTTCTCACATCGCATGAAGATGTATTCAATCGATTAAAATCTTCTGATAATGTTTTTTAAAAATGTTTTCCATAATCGTTTTGGATCATTTGGTTCACAATAAACCAATATCCTAGCAAATAGACGACCGTAAAGTTTATGGCATTTGGTATAAAGAAGTTCTTCTAGACATAATTTTAAGTTATTATCTGTGTTTAATAATCCAGTAAAAGAGCAGCTTTATGATAAGAAGAAGTTAAAATACCATTTATAGTTCTTAAATTTTCAAAAGATGTGGCAGTTTTATATGATTTAGTAATAATTATAAGTAATATCTTTCTCCTTCTTCGGGATTAGTTGTAACAATTCTTCCAATTACATTGCCTTTTTCTACCGGAGTCCATATTTTGCCTCTTTGGTTCCAAACAAAATATTGAGGAAATTGTTTATATAGTTGAGTTCTTGGTTTTTCATTTATTTTATTCACATGAAAATATTCAGTTAATATAGTTTTTGTTGCGAAATCATTATTTAATGCTTTCTTAAGATAATCTGATTTCTTAAATGTAGTAAGTTGTTTATTAGGAAGATGTAGTTGTAATGTCATCACAGATGGATAAATTTAATTCAGAAGAAAACTATAAACTCTCCTTATTACTTCTGATGGCGTAATCCATCTAGCGGATTGAAAATTTTCGATCTCATCTATGTCATTTATTTCATTGTTTGGATTTATATGAATTGCAATTCGGCCATGACCTTTGTAAATATACTTGTATTAGTATTTTACTGCTTTGTATTAGCGTTTTTTTTTACCTTATCTTTCCAATTGCCTCCTTTCGTAGCAGAAGAGGCATTCGAAACTTTCATTGTTAGAAGCACCAGTGAGTTGTGACATTTATTGCAAGCTATGTACTAGAATTGTTGTGTCAAATTTGTGATTAAAATGGTATTGCTTTCAGCCAAAAGCTTGTTTGCTTGTTAAAGATGGTAGTGAGTTTTAGTAAAAGTGTGAGAATAGAAAATTTGTATAGAATAAAGATCAAATAAGGGAGAATTACCATTTCTGGTAGACTTGGAAAACTGCCAATTTCTAAGATGTCATTAGTTGAAGGACTTGCTAAGGTAATTGATGATTTGATCAAGGATGCTTTGTTTTCTATTGCCCTGTGAATTAGATGTCAAAATGTGAATATTAATTGATTGGAATGCAAATACAAAGAGAAAATGACTTGTAAATAAGATGATACCAATACTGAGGGATTCAGGTTGAGGAATGCCTGGATTTATCATGAATGTGGATGATGGCTTTGTAAAAAGAGATAAACCTAAGTTTAA
>BKCH01002043.1:0-25460 GCA_008635985.1 Ficus erecta | reverse complement strand
GGGCGGGGGGGGGGGGGGGGGGGGGGGGGGACGTTTGAATGAATTTTTCTCTTGCGTTCTCTTTATTCATTTTGTTGGATTGGTAAGTTTTGATTTTGGAATTTTTTTTTCTCTATCTCCGAGGCTAATTTTTAATTTTTTAGTGTTTATTGTGTTGTTTTGTGGTTCATTGTTGTTCAGCTGATAAGGACTTTACTTATGATGGTGAGAAGAGCTTATTTACTGTTGGCTTTCTTGCACGAAACGAACTTGAGTTCACTGTTGTGCTTGATGATGTTTCAGCAGAGAGATGGATGTGTTGGGGGTTACTGAATGATTTCTTCCCTATTATGGCTTGATTAGTTTTTGCTCTTTTTTTTTTTTTTTTTTGCTTCGTTTTGGTATAAGAGCAATGGAAACTGTAGTGCTGACGGTTATGGTAGTCCATTTGAGAATGACTGAAAGAAAATGCGCCGACAGTATCAGTCAAAAACTTTTAAAAGTGGAAATTAGCTTTGCTGGAAAAAATTCCCATGCAAGCAATTGCAAATGCTCTGTGAGGTCAAGAATCTGAGAACTCCCAAGAGGCATTAAGAGTGTTGGATATCATATTAAGGTAACATGCATGCAGGCTGCGGGTGATTGTTTTTGGCTTCATTGTTGCTTCTGTTTCGTTTTTTGGAATTTTAATCAAATTTGAGTTTGTCTTTTTACTCTTGAAACATTTTTTGTTTTTTTTATTACGAGTATTCTCTAATTTGTTTTTATCATATTGAAAACAAAGGCAGAGTAAAAAATGTAAAGAAAATATTGGGTATGTTGAAACTTTTCTTTTCCTTGGGTTTATTTGATTTCGGTATTGTTTCCCGTGTTTTGTTTTTGTTTATTTTTTCTGAGTGGTTTTTGCAGATTGGGATGACAATGCTGATAGAATGGAGAAATAGACGTATGGAGAGGAACATTGAGTATATTTTGCGTCTTGATTTTTAAATATGTAATTTTTTAGCTCTTTTCCCTCCCCGGGTAAAATTTCCCTGAATTTCTTTGCAATTCTAATATAATTGGCTTAGTGTGTGTGATGTTTGGTATCATGAATTTTTACTCTGTTTTAAGTAATCAATGAGAAATTTAATAATTGGTGGTATGTGATGATATAGTTAGATTCGAGCCAATTCCTAAATGTTTTTACTGTTTAGTTGTGTGCTTATGATTACAGTTTGCAAAATCTGTCTTTCACATTTAAATGCTTTTATATTATCTGTTTTTTTCCCCCTGCTGTAATTTTGTGATTTGTTAGGGGTTTGTAGGTTACTGTTCATCATAACCTTGATTGAACTTTTTCCCGGTTGGACTTCTGTCATTAATGCAAGTAATTATGTTAATTTTTTTTGGCTTATCTGTTCTCTCCAAATACTTTTCCTCACCGTCTCTGTCTCTTGCATCTACTCTTTTCATTTAATCAGCTCTCTTTTCTAAACAATATATGTTCATTTATTGCTTCATATCCGTTCTCTTCACTATTAATACTTATGTAAAATCCTCCTTAACTGCTTTGGTCTGAATCTTAATTTATTTTTGTTCAAGCCTGCTCTGTTCTGTTATCCATGTACTGTGTTTATTTAAGATTTTAATCAGTTTTGATTGTTGTTTTCATTTTTTATATTGTTAATAGTTTGTTTGTCGGTTTTTTTATTGAGTTATATATTATGTCAATATGTTTATTATGATGATGATACTATTGTAAACAGATTTAATTTTTTTCCATTGTGGTTTTTTTCCCCCCTGTCTTTTTTTGTTTTCCTGGCTTTTTTTTTTTTTTTTTGTGTTTGCCGTTTTATGTGACAACTTGACTGTTTTCTATTCTATTCCTCTTTTTTTTTTCCTTTTTCTTTTGTTTTCGTCCTTCTCCGATTCCCGTCCTTTGTTGGTGTGAATATTTTTAACAAAAAGTATTGGACCAGAGTTTTTATATGCTATGATGATCTCTGTTTAACTCTGCAATGATGCATATACGTACCATATTCTTTTTAATTTGGTATATGATGTTGAATATGGTATTATCGATTGTATGTGTTGCATAACTATCTGACCATCTTTAGGGTTGCCGTGGGTGTTTGGGACTTTGTGTTGAATTTCTTTTTGTCATCCTGTAATAGTATTCATATTATATAATTCTGTTTCCATACTATTGTAATATTTTGAAACTATTTTTCCTCTTTTTATCTATAATGACCGTTCTGCTATTCTATTTGTTCTCTCTGTTTGGGGGAAAACATTTGTAAAGTTTGGATCCTTCCCCCCCCCCCCCCCCCCCCCCCCCCTTTTCTTTTTTTTCTTTGGACACATTTCCAAACATCACACTTGGTAGCCGTGGAAGATGATGTTGAATTGTATTATGGTTAGCATTAATAGATAATATTAATGAGATCTGAGTATAGTATAAAATATATTATAAAAATTATTTTGTCATATTTTGTAATATATATATTTATGTATGTTTGTGTATTTAGTTATGTATTTAGATTAGTGTATATCATAGTTTAATGCATATTTGAGTTTCTGTGTTTTTTATGATGTTTTATTATTGTTATTATCCTTCTCTGATTCCCATTTTTGTTGGTGTAAATATTTTTAACAAAAAATTTTGCCTCATAGTTTTTATATGCTATGATGATCTCTGTTTACCTGTGCAATGATGCATATACCGGATTTCTTTTTAATTTGGTATATGATGCTGAATATGGTATTATCGACTGTATATGTTACATATACTATTTGACCATCTTTAGGGTTGCCGTGGGTGTTTGGGACTTTGTGTTGAATTTGTTTTTGTCATCCTGTAATGGTATTCATATTATATAATTCTGTTTCCATACTATTGTAATATTTTGAAACTGTTTTCTCACTTTTTATTTGTAATGACTATTTCTGCTATTCTATTTATTGTCTTTGTTTGGGAAAAACATTTGTAAAGTTTGCATCCTTTTTTTTTTTCCCCCTCTCTCTTTTTTTCTTTTCGACACATTCCCAAACATCACACTTGGTAGCCGTGGAAGATGATGTTGAATTGTATTACGGTTAGCATTAATAGATAATATTAATGAGATCAGAGCATAGTATAAAATATATTACAAAAAGTTTTTCCTCATTTTTTGTACTATATATATTTATGTATGTTTGTATATTTAGTTATGTATTTAGATTAGTGTATATCATAAGGTAATCCATATTTAAGTTTCTGTGTTTTTATGGTGTTTTATTATTGTTATTATCCTTATTTGATTTGTTGTTCTATAATTTGATTTTTTTCTTTCCCTTTTTTTTTCCCCTTTCTATTACCCGGGGAGCTTCCTTTTTTTTTTTGGGCAGTATGTTGTTGTAATATTTAAATTTATTATAAGAATTTCTATATTTAAAGAGTTTTATGATTAGAAATTATTGTAATTTTAATTGTATGATTTAAGTTTTTTTATTATGTAATTGTATAGTTTTTTATTTGTATGGATACATTTTTTTGCCTATAAGATATTTAATGGTTAATTAACATCAGTTTATTTATTCATTATTTGGTTTGATTAATAGGAAATTTTAGCAAACAAAATAGAACTTGAGGTCTTCGGGGGGGGGGGGGGGGGGGGGGGGGGGGTGGGGGGGGGGGGGGGGGGGGGGGGGGGGGGGGGGGGGGGGGGGGAAACGGCGGTAACATTACTTAACAATTTAGTAAATTAGGTTTTTTTATTGATCTATATTAAATTTTTTTTTTCAGTATAAATTCATATTTTGTTATAGAATATAATTAAACATAATTTGCTCATTATTTAGTCAAATAAATGTAAGTTTGATATTAAAAAAAAAATTAAACGACTAGGTTACAAAATAATATTTTCATAAATTATTATATAATAGCAATAATTAAAGTTTGAACATAAACTTTTCCAACACCCGTGCGGAATTGTATGGTTAAAACAAATAATAGAAAGTTTGTAATTACAAACATATATATTAAGAAGGTTAAAATAATTACTCCAATTAATTTTAAGTAATATACTATTATAAAACTGTAACAATACATAGAAATTACAAAATAGTAAATTGAGCAAATTATAAAAAGGGAAAAAAATTTAAACATATAGAAATTACAAAAACTGAATTGAAAGAAATTTAATGCGGCAAAAAATTAAGCACAGTTAACATTATAAGAGAATTTAATTTAACAAGTACATAAAATTTTTAATAAAACAATATCATACGTATTAACAAAAAAAAAACTAAATAAATCAAAGTATAAAATAAAGAGTAATATTTTATTCATTCAACTTTATGTAAAACAAAATTGCTGTAATGAAATAATTGCTAGAAATTATAAAATGTTAAATTTAAAAAATATATATATATATAAAAAAAAGAATTAAATTAACTAATTTAAAAATTAAATTAATATAATTTATTTATAATATCAAAAAATTAAATAATAATTAAATACATTCAAACAAAAAAAAAAAACTAAATAAAGTAAACTATGAGGTAAAGAGTAATATTCTATTCATTCAATTTTATGTAAACTAAAATTACATAAATAAAATCATATCTAGAAATTATAAAATTTTAAATTTTAAAAAATTTTACATGGGAAAAAAAAATTTTGGAACTAAATTAACTTATTTAAACATTAAATTAACACAATTAAGTTATAATATCAGTAAATCAAATAGTAATTAGATATAAATTTGGAACAAAATAGATAAATAATTTTTTCTTTCATGAATACTTACTTTAACATAAAATATGCGAATAAAAAGAAATATTTATTCTATTGAATAACAAATAGAAATAACTATTTTTTCAAAATGGATTTTAAATGTTGGTAATGGAACAACAAATGGAATAAAAGATCCAGAAAATGAAAATACTATCTGGATTAAAATATCTGAAAAATAATTAATACAATACAATACAAATTCTATTAAAAAAATTTGCACAATAATATATGTTCATTTTCATAATAATTTTCAAGCTATTAATTATTTAAAACAGCGAGTGATTATTACACCTAAAAATAAAACAACTGATAAAATAAATAAATATATATTATTATTAGTACCTACAGATACAAAAATTTATTACAGTTGTGACACTATTCTTTCATCATCTGGAAATATCGACGAATTAAATCTTTTATATCCCACTGAATTTTTACATACTCTTAATTTCAATGGTTTACCTCCACATGAATTAAAACTTAAAATTGGAATTCATGTTATGTTAATGCGAAATCTTAATCAATCAATGGGTTTATGTAATGGTACTAGAATGATTATTACACAATTAACAAATAGAATTGTGGAAGGACGTGTAATTAACTCTAATAATACAAATGAAAAAGTTTATATACCAAGAATAGAAATGACAGTTTGTGAATCAAAATGGCCATTTACTTTAAAAAGACGACAATTTCTTTTAAAAATTTGTTATGCAATGACAATAAATAAAAGTCAAGGCTAATCTCTAAATAAAGTCGGATTATATTTAGAAGATGAAATTTTTAGTCTTGGCCAATTATATGTTGCTTTATCTAGAGTGACTTCACCAAATGGATTACATATTTTAATACATGATTCAATTAATAAATATCTAAATTATGTGAAAAACATTGTTTATAAAGAAATATTGCACAATATTCATCAAAAATGATATATATCTATTCAAAAAAATAAAATAATATTGATTTCATTTTAATCAGCTTTACAACATAATAAAATTGTATTCCTTAAACTTTAAAACATATATTTGCATATATATTATTCCAACTTATAGAAAATATTCAATCCAATACGAGTACTGAAACCAGGAAAGACACATCAAACAATATGTGATCGAGTGTGCCGGCTATGGAGAAACAGAGATTACAAAACTGGAAAACTAATAAGCCTTAACTGCTTACTACTTGACAAACAGGTAATTTATTTTATTTTTCATTAATATTATCATATTTATAAAAAATATGTTTACTTATTATTTAATGTATAACTAATATATTTTTTTATTTTACAGGATGACGCAATACACAGCTTTATTTCTACAAAAGATGCTGAATTACAACAGATAAAATAAAAATAGACAATATATATGAAATCAACAACTTCTTCATCACAGACAACAAACCAAGGTACAAGATCGTTCCTCACGTTGCAATGTTGCAATTTGCAAGATCCACTATTTTCAAAACTGTTGAAGACGATATACTAGAAATACCTCAACTCAAATTCAATTTTGTAGAGTTTGATCAACTTACACAAAAAGTCGACATTAATAATTTTCTATTAGGTAAATCATATTTAATATTCATATTTGTTAATCTATAGTTAATAATCAATAAATAATTTTTTATACAAATTAATAACTAATGAGTTCTTAATTATTATATTCTGTTAGATCTAATTGATCACATTATCTCCATAAGGAGTATAGAAGAATCTATTATAAATGATAGATCAGTAAAAAGACAAAATGTCACTATTCAAAATATCAGGTAATTACAAACAGTATATTATTAAAAATATATTTCTAAAAATTTCATAATTTATTATTAATATATTATTTATTTGTACTCATTTTGTTCAACAGAGATGAAATGCTTAGTGTCACCCTTTGAGGAGAACTTGGAGGAAATTTTTATTAAAATGCAATCCAAACAATGTTCGAACCAGTTGTAGTCGCGTTTCCAACAATGGTGGCCAAACAATATATAGGTAAGTATATATGCAACAAAAAAAAAAAATTCTCATTCTCTTAAATTAAAAAAATTTATAAATTTATATCACTAATCACTAACTATTATAATTATGCATATACAGGTGGACTTTATGTTGCAAACACCACTGGTAATATACTAAAGGAATGTAACTTTTACTGTTTAATAAACAGTGCGCTACAGTACTTTTTTTTTTTTTGCCCCCCCAATTTTTTCAGCTTGCTACAATATCGCAGCACTTTACTTTTCAATAAACAATGCACTACAATGATTTTTTCCGCTTCATTTTTTCCGTTTTGCTATAGCATCTACAGTCCCAAACAATGAATTGTACAGCAAAATAACGCTTTTACCTTTCAAATTTTCCTGCTTTTAATCGAATACACAGTAACTTACCGGTTTTGCCCTTTGGCATTATCCGGTCATTAAACAGAGAGAAAGAGAGAGAGAGGAAGAGAAAAAGAAATCCAGTCATTAGAGAAAAAAAAGAAAAAGAAAAATAAAGATAAAAAGAGAAAAACTAAAAAATATCTATATTCACATTAAAATAAATTTTAAACAATAAAGATAAAAAATTAACCATAAGATAAAAATTTATATTTTATTAATTTATTTCCAATTACAAAAAATAAAATATATATATTAAATAATATTTGAAAATTTTAAATTATTAAATTAAAACAAATTTAACAGAAAAAAAATACATTTAAAAAATAAATTAATGCAATTAAATTATAATATTCAAAATAAAAAAAAGTGACGAAAAAATTTGAAATTAAATAATAATTTACAAAAAATCCAAAATATAAAAAAGTCTATAAAATTATAATAAAGATAAATATCGATAAATATACTCTAATAAAACATATTTATCAAAAATGTATACTTATATTTATTATAGCTATATTATTATTTATGTCATATATTAATATTATTATTTAAAATTAAATTTTTAAAAAATATTTAATCCATTTCTAAATTTATTTATTCATTTATTTAATTTTGTTTAAGTTTAATAAATTTACCTCAATTATTAAATTTTTTTGACTATTTAAGTTTAAAAGTTTTTATTTTTATTTATTCTTTCTGATTTTTTAATAACAATATATTCTCATATTTTATTCTGTTAACAATTATTTTTACACTTAATATATTATTTTAATATCTAATTTTTTTTTCCTTTGACTTCTTTTATTTTGCTTTCTTTTTTTTAATACAAAATGTTCAATAAATTTCTTTTATATCTATATCTATAATCTTTAGAAATAAATTTTTTAAAATTTCCATTCATGTTCACGTTTATTTATTAATTTAATTATATTTTTTAAATAAATTTATCCCACAATGTTGTTATTCTTTTAATATTTCAAATTTTTTTCTTATTTACTATTTGAACTTTTTTATTTCAAGAAAATTACACTTATAAATATAAATATATGTACTTTAATATTATAATAATAAATACTAAAAAAAATATACTTATTATAATTATAATCTATATCTTAATTAACTGTTTTTATTATATAATACTCAATTGTTTTCATTTTTGTTTTTTCTTCATTCCCCGTATAATCTATATCTTAATCAACTACTTTTATTATATAATACTCAAAAAAAAAAATTTCTTCCATCCCCGTGCAATGCACAGGTATTAAACTCGTTCAATACTAAAAAATCTCTGACGATGTAAACTTGCAAACTTGAATTTCAGTTGGAAATATGAATTCATGTAAAAGAAAATATATAAATAGATTTATTTTTTTTAACATTTTTTTATTTTAATAATATTATTAATAATTTTAATAATTATTAATAATATTAATATTAATATTCATAATATTATTTATTTTTAATATATTTTATTTTATTTTTACTTATACTTCCAAGTATATCCCATACTCATTATATAAATAAGATGTAAAATAAAAAAAAAAATTCACATTCATTGTAACTAAATTTTCTTTTACATGAATTTACATTATTAATGTAATATCCGGAAAATTCACAATGTTAATTCCTAAATTAATTAGGAATAATGTTATGAATTTTCTATATTAAGATCATTTTTTTAAGTGTTATCGTAATTTTAGACTATAGTATTATGAATGATTAATATGAAGTTATGTTATGCTAGAAGAAATTGGTGCGAATGGTTTTTGTACTAAAAAAAAAAAAAAATTGATTGGAAATTTTTGAAATTTCCATCAATTATGTAGTCACATAAAAAAAAAAAAAACCGGAGGACGTGATTTATAATTTTAATAATCACATCAAATGCACAAATTTCTGAATTAAACATGAATCAAGACAAATGTTTAACTATTCATGATAATAATATCATGAATAGAAAATTTTATGTTACAGTATATTTGTTAATATATTTGAGTAATTTTTCATATTACGTGATTAATGTGAAAAATTAAGAAAGTCCATAAAAAAAATATATAGTAGTAAGTGTGATCTCATGCAAAGTGATTTTTTGGATTTTGTTGAACTTATCAAGTTCACGAGTTAACATAAAGAATGACACTATAAATAAGTATTTCTGAGACGATTTACAGGTGACAGAATATAATTCTGAACCATAAAATTGATTCAGAAAAATGTTATAGCTGATCAAGTGAATTAGTGGTACAAGAGAAAAAGATTATATTCTCGACATGAATTATGAACAAGCTTAAATTTCAGTCGAGTCTATTGTCTTAAACGATTTAAGGGATATGCAAATTTATAAGTCAAAAACATAGTCATCTTTCAAAAGGTACACACAACAAATGTATATCTGTATATAGATATATATTTGATGAGTTATTGTAATTATGGGTGCCCAAAATATTTCTTTGACAAATGGATAAATGCAAGTGTGTAGTGTGTAAGTACACATATATATATGTATATATATATTATATATGTCTGATAGGGAGTTCAAAAGAAACAACAAATGTATATGTGTATATATACTATATATATATATATATATATATATATATTATGTGTGGTCAGTCCACACACTTGACGCGTAAATAAAAAAAAAAAAGTAAGGTAAATGGACTTCTCACCGTATATATGATATATATCTTATAAAGTATGGGTTTAAGGTGATATGATGAGGATAAGAATAAATCAGAAAAGAGGAGGATAAACATAAAAACCACCTCCTTCTCTCTCTCTCTCTTCTTTTTCTCTCTTCTCTCTCTCTCTGTCACGCACGTTGCTGCCTTCACAAGAAAGCCCGACTCCGGTTAGCCACCTTTGCACGCGCCGGTGATCCATGCAACCCATCACTCGAGCATCCAATATCCGGAGTTTGGCGACCGCACTCGCCGCTGTTCGCCGGAAAAATGCTTTGAAAGTTTCGTTCACATAAGCTTTCAAGCAAGATTTCGGTGTAATCCAACCTCTATTTTACGAGCCGTTGGTTTCGTTGAGTTCCACTTGTTGAGAGGAACAAAACCCATTCCATCACCACTCTAATCATTGCCGGAAATTTTCCCGATCCACCGCCATCTTCAAGTACGTTTTCTTACATTTTTGAGAAAAACCGAACGCCGTTTGAAGAAATCAACACCAGAAATGGGTTCCTCTTGTCGAGATCTTCGAAGTGGTGCCCATCTCTGTCCCTTTTGCCGCCGCGGTCAACGCCGGTCAACGATGGTCAACACCGGTCAAACCGTCTGACCTCGTCGAGAAGTTTTAGAAGATCGCCTTTCCGATCTATTTTCGATGTTCCGGACATGTTTGCGACTTCGGATTTGCGAGATGGAATCTCGAAGGTTAAGGATGGCGATTAAAAGTTCAGCCGCTCGAAATCAAAAGGTGTTTTGAGCGCCAACTAGGAATCGTTTTACGCACCCGAACGTCATCGAACGATCTCGGTAGTAATCTTGATTGCTTTAAGTCATTTATTGGATTGATTACGTGCCTATTTATGTACTTCGAATTGAATATCGATATTAAAATATATATAGATATATATATTTGATGTTCAATTTAATCAAGTAAAGTTAGATTAAAACGAGATATGTTTTATGTTAATATGATAAATTTGTTCTGGATGGCATGTATTGCGGTTATGGTGTGCTGAAACTTTTTATAAACTGATTTAATTTCAGGTTTAATTTCCGGTTATTAAGAAAAATGAGCTGTTACGCTACCGGATTTTTATTAAATTCAACCATAATTGGTGATTGAACTTATAATTAGTTTTACAAGTTACGCTATCAGAACAATTTTATAATCTAGAGTTCATGTCTTGATTTTAAGTGGAAATGATATATGGAGTAATATGTTTTATGGTGTTTATTTTTCTCACCAATAAGTTTCGTATATTTATATGCCTTGTTGCATATGATATGAAAATAGTAATAATGGACACTCCTCCATATTCTCCACTGATTAATAAGAAGCATTCTAAATTGATATTCATAAGAATGCCTAGTTTTAAAGTAGTTACATGGTTTAGCGTTATGATGTTTAAAATGAGGGGAAAGTCATTGTTTTTCCCAGTTTCATTCTTGACTTTGAAGTCGAGTCTTGGCATCTATAGTTGCTCTATAATTTTCAAGTTTAAATGAAACAGAATCATGAGATTAAACTAATCTTTGAACCATTTTAAATGGGGAATGAGATTTAAGAACTATAAAATAGTATATATAAAAAAAAATGGGTGGTTTAATCACAAATATGATAAGACCACATTCTAATTGTCGGGTGTCGATTTAATTAGGATACAACACCGGCATTAGCGAGGTTGAGGATTAGTCGAGGATAAACGCTAAATGCGGAATCCAGGTAAGTACAAACCTCACCTACAGCATGAAACTTGTTTGTTGATGTGAGCACATCTGTGAACAACTGATGTGTGCATGTTTAGAATACTATGCTTGTGATTGAACATGAAGAATGATGCTTTTATGCAATATGATTATATAGTTGCTTGATATGCTTTAGTGAGCATATGTTTTTATGCCTTAATATGTTTGAATTGATGACGATGCCTCTATATTGTGTAAAACTGCAATATCTACTCATGAGTTACGAACATAATTTCATGCTCATCCTAAGGAAGAGATTAATGAAAGTGAAAGATAAGTTCAAGAAAGTGTCATACCACTATGGGGCCCAGGATAAGAAGATAATAAGCATAATTTAATTATGCATAAAATGTAATGCATTATTATGTGCATCATGGGATTTTAATGTATGTTCATAGTATCAAAATCATAATTACATGCTCACCTTAAGAAAGGAAGAGACTAATGAAAGTGAAAGATAAGTTCAAGTAAAGTGTCATACCAACCTCCCACAGATCGTGGAGGATCATGTATGTTTTTAAAATTCTAAAACCTTCCGTAGATCGTGAAGGGTTATGTATATGATTCCCAGAATTATTAGGGACCTTGCAAACCCTAGCTTTCTGTGGTTACGCACAATGGGTACGTACACATATGGGGCCCAAAGTAAAAAGTTAAGTAAGAATAAGTATGAAACAAGAAAATAAGAAACAAGAAGCAAGCATAATTGTACGATTCATAAAATATCATACATTATTATATGCATTTTGTTTATGTGAGATTTATGTTTCTACTTACTGAGCGAAAGCTCATTAATATTTGTTCATGCTGTAGGCAACACGGTGATTCGATGGACTGATGAGCTATGTCGAGACAATAGAGGCATGGGTTATGGATACCGCCATCAAAATGTAAATTCTGCAATAAGTAATTCATTTAAATTATGATAAGCTTTAAAAGATTTGTATCCTTTTAGAATAATTATTTTCAAGTAATTGGGTTTTAAGGAACCCATATGAAATGAATGCTGAGTTTAATTTTAACCAAGCAAGGTTAAGAAAGTTTAATATTTTAAAATGTATTTTTATTCTTTTGGTTATACGTATTTGAACGATGAAAAGACCTCTGCTTGACCAAGTAGTTTGGTTTACAAGAAACCATACTTAAGATATGCATATACTAAATATTAGTTATGAAAGTTTGACATGTTGATATTTTAAACTTTAGATTCAGTTTTTACTATTTAATTTATCAAGTTTAGATATCTAAAAAAAAAGAAATGTGTTTCTGAGCTGTAAGTCTTTTTGAAAAAGTTGTATTGTGTTTTGATTGAATATAAAAAAAAATTAAAATGATCATAGACTTCATGAAATCTATGAAATGTTTAGACTGAAGGGAAAAAAAAAAAATTCCCCTGAAATTTTGGGGATCAAGTTTAAGGTCAAAGCAAGTAATCATGTTTATGAAGTTAATTAACGGCCACGATTAGGTGGGGTCGTTACAATTAACAACTGAAGTTCATATTTACAGTAACTAAAATTCATATTACCGGATACTATACGGTATCGAATATAAGACTTGGTACATATACATGTGTACAAGACGCAATATATATATATATATAATGGCATTGGTAGGCGTATAAATGATTATGTTCCTTTTTGGTTTCTTGCTTTGGGCTATGTTTGGCAAGAGGGATGCAACAAAGAAGGGATGGAGAGAGTTGGAGGGATGGATATGATTGTATGAATCCCTCATGTTGCTTTGTAAGAGAGATGAAGAATTAAAAGAATGGATGATAGTTTTTTAGTTAATTATTATATTATCCATTTTAAACCTTTTTTTTTAGTTACTAACAAAATTGTATTTTTAATTGAAAAGGGAAAAGAGAGTGCATCATTTCAAATGGAAGGACATTATGGTGGGTCCAAAGAGAGAGATTCTTCCTCCATCCCTCTTCCTCTCTCCATCTCTCCTTCCAACTAAACACACCTTTAATATACGTGAATTTGTGCAGATTCAAATATTCTTATATATTATATATTTATATTCACACACACACATATATATATATATAAACAAAAAAACAATAGTAAATCAAAAAGTAGTTTATCTATGGATCTTTTTCAAAATTTTTTACATTTAATATGAGGGATTCGAACTTTACACATTTTAATAAATTTGAATGTGATATTACATTCAATTATATCTATAACTACTTAATTTTTTCAATTTTAATTTTACATATTAAAACTGTTTTGTTAACTTTTTCACTCTAAAATAACTTTATCTTTTAAATAACAAGCATGAAGTAAGAGAAAATGAGACGAGAAGCAACGAAAAAAAAAAAAATAGTTATAAAGAAAAAGCTGGAGAGAGATTTGGGATAAGAAAATAATGACATTTGACGAGCAAAGTAAAAAATAAAGATGGAGGATGAGGAGAAGAAAAAATATTTAATTAAGAAAAAAAAAAAAAGCGTAGTGATATAAAAAAAATAAAACAAAATTAAAATTAAAAAAAAAATGAAGGGGGGGCTTCTGGCCCAGCTTCCTTCTATGAAATTCCCCTTGGAAAGTATGACTGTATATGAAAAAAAAAAAAAAAAAATTTATAGGCACTGTGTGAGCGAGACATTCACGTTAGTCCTAGCTAACTTCAAAGAAACTTCCCAAAGGAATTATAAGGAAAAGTAGTAGTTATACTTTAAGCACTTTCGGCGAAATATATGATGCATTGTGTATTAATTTGCAAACTTTTGGCTTGTTAAGTGATACAGTTCAAACCTTTATAATTATTATTTAATTTTTATTTTTTTCTCTCAGTTTTATTTTTTACGCAGTTTTTTAACTTAGATTTTAAAAATCTATAATTTTACATAGACAAATTTAAATGAGATTATTTTTTTTTAAAATTACATAAAATTTCGAGACGAACGAAACAAGTTCCATATTAATTTTTTTCTAAACATATTTTAAGTTTTTACAGTTTTTAACTCTAACAATTCAAATGTCTCCAGAAAAACATAATTAATTTAAATCCAAATTCTACATTCTAAATTTTAACACTAAATGCATGCTTTATTTCTATATATTTTTGTTTTTTAATAATATATCTAGTCTGAGAAAGACCGCGTTAGCATATTTTTGAGTGCTATGAGAAGGGTTTCACATTGACAGAAATGTTACACTAGTACAAAATATGGATATCACGACGGTTTTCTAACCGTCGTGGAATCCAGGGTCGTGGAATCTTTTCAGATTTCACGACGGTTTTTTATCCGTCGTGGAATAGGCAAAAAATATGGCCTAAATGTGGACATTTAGGAACATACCACGACGGTTTCAAGAAAACCGTCGTGATAGGCGAACCTACCACGACGGTTTTTCAAGAAAACCGTCGTGGTATGTCTACCTATCACGACGGTTTTTTAAAAAAACCGTCGTGGTAGGTTCCGCCGAAAAAAAAAATTTTTTGAATTGATTTCATTTCCCACGGGTGGCAAATCCGGAAAATTTAACTCACAAAACCAACATTTTTTTTCTGAAAAATTCCCAAATCCATGTCTTACCCAATCAATTTTAAAGCAATCTAAATCACAACGACAATTAACAATCACCGAAAGGACGGATTTTGGACAATTTTCTACTGAAAATTCCCAAATCAACATTTTGGAAGGAACATTGTGGATTTTTGACATTTTGGACGGAAATTTCACAAATCCGTGGCTTACCCAAGCAAGATACATTTTAACTTACCGGATTGTCGAGCGTGGGTACGGGTGGAGTGGTAGAGAATGTAGGGGATGGAGGAATGGCTGCGAGGGGAGAGGGAAAAAGACTTGGAGTTAGAGAGAGAGGGAGGAATGGCGGCTAGAGATAGAGGGAAAAAGGCTCGGGGTTAGAGAGAGAGAGGAATGGCGACGAGAATGTAGAGAGGGAGTGGAGAGCGATAAATGGAGGGAGGATATGGGGGCTTTGGGTTTGGAGTTAGAGTTTGTATTAGAGAGTGAAAGAGGCTCGGAGTGTAATGGGGTGGGAAAGAGGGTATTTTTTTGGGTTTTAATATACGTTCCAAAAAGTTGAACAACTTCAAAAATTTTCAAAATTCCCGCATTCATACCTACCACGACGGTTTTTAGAAAAAACCGTCGTGGTAGGTTGAAATTTTCAAAAAAAAAAAATTGACCTACCACTACGGTTTTTTCAAAAAACCGTCGTGGTAGGTCACTACCACGACGGTTTTTCCGAAAAAACCGTCGTGGTAGGTAAAAAAATTTTTTTTGACCTACCACCACGGTTTTTTGGAAAAACCGTCGTGGTAGATCTACCACCACGGTTTTTTTGAAAAACCGTCGTTGTAGGTCAAAAAATTTTTTTTTTGACCTACCACCACGGTTTTTTGGAAAAACCGTCGTGGTAGATCTACCACCACGGTTTTTCCAAAAAACCGTCGTGGTAGGTCAATTTTTTTTTTTTTTTTTGAAAAAAAAATTTTTTGAAAATTTTTTTTTTTGAGAAACCGTCGTGGAAGGAAGCCTTTCCACGACGGTTTTCGTAAAAAATTTTCCGCTCCGTGTTTTTGCAAATTTTACACGACGGTTTTTTTAAAAAACGGTCGTCGAAGTACCGTCGTGGAATCCCATATTTGTAGTAGTGTTACAAGCAAATTCCAGTACTTGACAAAAACTTAAAAAAAAAAAAAAAAAAAAAAAAAAAAAAAAAAAAAAAAGCTTCTGTCTCAGTTTTCTTCTATGAAATTTCCCTTGGAAAGTATGAATGTATATGAGGGGAAAAAAAAAAAAAAAAAACATTTATAGGCACTGTGTGAACGAGAGTTCCACATGAGTCCTAGCTGACTCCAAGGAAACTTCCCAAAGGAATTATAAGGAAAAGTAGTAGTTACTTTAAGCACTTTCGGCGAAGCATACGATGCATTATATATTAATTTGCAAACTTTTAGTTCGTAAGGTATTACAGTTCAAACTTTATAATTACAATTTAATTTATATTTTTCTCTTAGTTTTATTTTTCACACAGTTTAATAATTCAAATTTTAAAAATTTATAATTTTGTATAGACAAATCCAAATTAGATTATTTTTTTTAAATTGCAAAGAATTTTGAGACGAATAAAACAAGCTTTATGTTGATTTTTTAACACATTTCAAGTTTTTATACTTTTTAACTCCAACAATTCAAATGCCTTGATAAAAACACAATTAATTCAAATCCAAATTCTACGATTTAAATTTTAGCACTAAACGTATACTTTGTTTCTACATATTTTTGTTTTTTAATAATATATATAGTTTGAGAAAGACCGCATTAGCATATTTTTGAGCGCTATCAAAAGGGTTTTCATAGATATTATTAGAAATGTTACAAGCGAATTCCAGTACTTGACAAAAACTACAGCACTTGAACCTCACAGAAAATGTTAAATGATAAAAAAAATCTAAAAACGTGATACTAGATACTTTAAATCGAATATTAAAATGACAAGAAACAAGCTTTTATAATTAAATTGTCCAAGATTATCACTCAGCTTTTGTATGGAGTGCAAGTTACCAAGTCGACCTTTAAAAATCCCTTTTTTATTTTTATTTTTACGGGTCGACACTGAAGTAGCACCGGGCGCCATGGCTATATTCTTTTTCTTCATAGCACCACGGCATCCAAATATAGTGTTGTGGCACTACGTACTTTTATACGTAGTGCTGCAAGCCTGTTTATTAGTGTTGCAATGCTCAGTGCTTGAGTTTTTGACTCAAAAGAGCCCCCGGAGCGCCATGGCACCCCTATGATGGCATTGCGGCACCTGAGGCTTGATCAAGCCTTTAATTAGCATCGTTCAAACTCATCTATTCATGTTTTTAGCATATTTTACACCAAATCATCTATACATGGGCAACCTAGCATCCTAAAATCAGCATAAAACTACTATAAAACTTCATAATTCTTACTTTACTTATCTGTCACATGAAACATGAATTTTTGAGCGCATTAAAGCCTTTGTCGCCATCACCTGCAATATACTTAAAAAAAAATGTAAGTTATACCAATTTATACTATACTGTATGATCATCTAGAACATTCGAGCGTTACAATTTAGCACTCGTGCCCCGTAACTCGTTATCTTTTGGTAACGTGTCCCCAAACTTTTAATTTTGACAATTTGACCACTGAACTTGTTAAATCATTGTAATGTAGCCATTTTAGTTAATTTTTCACTAAATAAAAGATTTCAAATTGAAACTTAAATGAGGCATACGTGGGATTTTCATAACTAATTTAGAATATATAAAATTAATTCATAGGGAGTACATTAAACTAATTTGTGAACAAGTTCAATTGGCAAATTGTCAAAATTAGAAGTTTGGAGGAGGGGTAAATTGTCAAAAGATGATAACTTTGGGAGAAATTAGTACTAAACACCCAAACTTAATGATGTAGGCGTCACCTTTGGTGTGGTTGTCCATGCTGGATCATCCTATTGGAATTGTTTTAATAATCACCTTATTTTTAAACTATATTAATAATTCTAATTTAACTGATCATATAAAGTGAGTTTGCACTAATTTAGAATTCATTAATTTCAAATTAATCAATTCAATTAAATACATTGGGTTCAAGTAATATTGTGGAAATGATATGTTGAACAGTGGACTTATAATTTCAAGATATACTTTATTGAATATATCAATTTTATTTATTCCAAAGTTATTTCACTAAAAATTTGGAATTGCACTAATCTTGAAATCATAAATGTAAGTTGTTCAAAGAGTTTGAGTGTCCATTGATATAATCACGACATATAGATCAATTATCCATTAACAATTCACAATTAGAGCTATATTTATTAGTTAACCTCTTTAATTGCATTTTTCTTCTTAAGTATCATTGATTTGGTAATGAATAATATATTTATGATCTTATTATAAATTGACGCTCTTATTATTCAATACAAGAATCAACAATTAACGAAGTTATCCATCTACTTCATAATGAAAGAATGGACTTCATGATCCTGTTACTTTAACATTCTCTACTATTTGCTTTGTTATGGATAACAGGAATGAGATCCAACATCTTGTGAATCTATATCGAAAAAGTTAAAAGACATAACACCATAGATAAGAGTTTGTTAACAATGCAGAATTAAGATTGTTCTTTATATGATCATCGTCGATTAAATTTGAGGGCCCGTTTGGCGGACTTATAGAGATTGAGTCTTGTCGTTGGGACTTTTGGAGTTGAGGAGTTTTTATGTGAGTTTGGGCTAAAAATTTTTTGGAAAAAAAAGTTGTTTTGGAGTTTTGTGTGTTTAATGGAAGAATAATTGGAAAATTCGTTGTTTTGATATGCGTATTTTGTTTATTTTTATATATAAACAAAATTGTGAATTATAGTAAATTTCTGGAAAAGACTTTTGGAAACCAAAAGGTTCCCCAAATGCCTATTTGTAAACTAGATGATATTCCACCGTTTGGAAAAGTGTTCCCAAACAGGACCTGAATACTCTATATACTAACGGAGATATATTCAAATTCAAAGTGTTCTCATCTTATATAATCATATTATATAAAGTGTTGGAAACAATGGATCCGGTATCAGAGTTACGGCACAGCGGAAGTTTTAAAATTTTTATACTGATTCGGAAAAGAAGCTCATGATGCATATAACAATAAATTAAATTCATGATCAAGCGTACCTTATTTCTTGGATTCCGGAATTACTAGAGCATTTGACCAACGTATCTTCTCTACTATTCTCGAGTTCCACGTCTCAGAGTGTGTGTGGGCACACGTTTTATGAATCCAAGCGACCGGTAATGCTTTCCGAATTCTAGATCCCTCCTTCTCAATTCCAATGTTCCTCGTTGAGAATATGCTCCAACTTCTTTCTTCAAAACTACAAAACAGGAACCGGTTAACCTTCTATGAAAATAATCACTCGGTTTAACCTTCCTCACAGTTTTGATTTAATGGAATTTTCTCTCTTTTTCTCTCTCACAAGATAGCCGAATTTTATGATGTAGAAAAAACCTAATTGGTTTTTCTTTCTACTAAAAAAAAAAACGTTTTCCTCTTATGAATAACCAAAGGTTGGTTTTTCAAGAATTCCTAGCCTTTATATAAAAGTCCAATCCTTTTCAAAATTTATCTCCTTCTTGAAAAATAATTAATAATTATTTTTCTGGATAATATTTTGAACCAAAAGATCATACAACTTTAGGGCTAGATTCATTGAACCTAGAAACGTTTTTCCAAGGGGAGATTTATCCCTTAAAAAATTCAGCCACTAGGAGAATTAATGTTGATTGGTGGTTCAAATTTTAAATCAAGAATCTAGACTAGTCAAAAGATCCTAATCCTATCTAGATTCAAATTTCTTTTAAACCTTTTTGAATTTAAATAAGATTCACTTATTTGAATAAATATTTTCCACAAACATCAACCATATTAATTAATTTAAATCAATGGAAAATTTCAAATTCTCTTTCCTCACAAAAAACCGTGCACCTCTTTTAAGGAAAGGAAAATTCATCAAATAATTTTCATTATTTAAATCAATTAATAATTAAATGTTAGAAATATATTTAAACAATTTTGAAACAAAATTTTCTTCCCTCCATTCAATTAAAAACTGTGCACCTCTTTTAATTAGGAGAGAAAAATTTTGTTTTCCAAAATTAAATAATTCAAACACAATCTTATTTCCAAAATTCAAATTAACCAATCACATGTTGACAAATCATTTGTCTACAAATTTAACGTATTCAATTCTTTCTAGATTGCATGTTAGAGAGTACCATGTCTTAATAGGCATTACTAAATTCTATTTAAATTTACCGATCTCATTAGGAACAAATCCTGATACGCTATATGGAACTATATGAGCTAATAGAGGGACCCGATGGAAATATGTAAAGAGGCTCCTACAATTGTGAAAAATTAATCCCAGATTAATTATTTATCAATTATCAACTTCAAAACTATTCCACTAAAAGTTTGAAGCTGAACTCCTATTTACATACCGTATTACGAAAGCTCTCTCACATAGTGCTTCTTCCATGATTTATTCATCGCTTGCTTAATCACCATATGTTATCCATGATTGAATTAAGGACTTTTTCCGTTTTACCTTTTCAATCTTTTTAACTTAAAGTTCCATTATTCTCCATTGAAAGAATCACCAATTGTAAAACCATACAATTGGTAAACCACCAGAGAACACAAAGTAAACAGATGGCCAAGATCTTGTTATATTATCTTTCAATCCCCAAATAATGCCTTTAAGTAGATAACATGTACTATCGTTAAGATAATAGTAATTCCGTATCTATGAATCTTGATTTCTCCATCCATAAGTCATGCACTCAAAACACAAGTATATTGACCATGATTTAACAGTGTCTCACCTTTAGTGCATCAAAGTACATAAATCATGGATACAAACTTAAGTAATCATTTCAGGATTAAGATTAATGCATGATGATAATCAAAGCGTCATTGATTCTTATAAACGGAAATATTAAACCAAATCAATTGACACTTTAGGTCCAGTCCAATGTCATACCTCAATACTGGTATACATGAAATTTTCTACTCGGAACCTATCCGATGGTCAAGACAAACCATCCCTCCGAGGAAATAGACAACATTTACAATCTTATTATGAATAAGATCCCCAAATCTTATTCCATCGATTGCGGACTATTTATTTAGACTGTTATCAAATTATCACGTCTTCTATGTATACCCCGTATACATATGGTAATATGATATATTACCAACAGCCAAGGAGTATTTTATTTTTGCTCAAAATAATCATACAATCAACAAATGAAAGTAAATAAGACAAACTTATTAAACATGAATAACCTCCTCTTATTAATATCAAAATGTCATATTTACAAAAAATCCATAATATTGATTTTCTATCCTTAGGCATCAATCCTAACAAAATTTTCTTATCCTCTCCTTTTCTCAATCCTTTTCTTATCCTCTATTTTTTTTTTGGGTAATTTTTAATTTATGTGTAATTTGGTTTTTTAATTTCTGAATTTTCTTAAACTTTTGGAGTTTTAAATACTAAAGCAACAATGACAAATGAAGTACATAAAGTATTGTGTGTATACAACAAAGATCCAACCTGTACTAAGAAACAACTGCATCAATGGGAGTCCATTTTCAAAAAATGGGCAGCAGAAAAGTTCTCCTCTCGATAATAGTCTTGCTCATTCAAAAACTATTGAAGGATTGAACAATGTCCAATTACTTTTGTTTGCCACGCAACACAACATCTAAGATCTTGTGATGACTGATGAGGAATCATACATGCTTTCAAGACGCATCATCTTCATCGATTTTATCATAATCTTAAGGTGGTTGTAAAGAAGAGTGACAAAATCTAGAAATTTTTTTTAATGCAATATGCATCTTCCATTTTGGCTTGAAAAAAACAATTGTAACTTGTTTTTGGCATTGCATAATTAGGTCCATGGATAACATGGCTACTGATAATTTGGATGGACCAAGCTTGCAAGGTTAAGGCATGCAAAAACAAGAAAAAGTAATCAAAGAGTTGTGGTGCAGTGATGGAATGGATGTTGAATATATACCTCTTTTATAACTACCCTGTGGAAAATGACACAACTTCATAGATCGTCACACGCTGTCTTTCCTCCGTCTCTTCTCTTATTTATATAACCATATTAAAAGGGTAAAGTTTTTTTAAAATAAAAGATACCATTCAAAAACTTGTTTACTTTATTTTATCTTTTGTGATTTTGTCTTTTTTTTTTTTCTTGATTTGTTACTTTATTATATTTGTTCTCTCTCTCCCTCTCTCTTTTTCTTGATTTGTTACTTTATTATATTCGTTCTCTCTCTCTCTCTTCCTTCAACTTTTTCTAAATTAGTCTTTTTTAAGCTCTTATTTTATATTTTCATAAAAGTCTTTTTTTTAATGAATTTATTTTCTTAATCAAAATTTGTGTATTTACGTTCAAATTTTTCTGTGATAGCCTAGCATATGTGTCAAAAATTATTATATCGAAAATTTTAACATTTACTTTTATAAAATAAATCTGTAATAATTGTAATATATATGCATTTCGTATATATAAGGCTCGTGATTTTAATTAGTATAAATTAGTATGTTTATTGGTTTCTAGTTGATCATAAAGTCCTTTAAAAAAATAATAAATAAAAGTTGATGATAAAGCCAAAACGATAGACTACAAAATGTCGTTGTCTCTCCAAGTCCTAGTGGTCGGAGGCTCACAAGTCACTAATACGCAGTCATGAAATGGAGCAGTGTCACTTGATGGCCCACGTCGAGCAGCTCCATTCCCAAACCATCCGTCTCAGCTCCAATAACGATCCCATGGGTTGCCTCATCAAGTTCAGTGCACTCTCTCAATATGGCCATTTGAGTTATAATGCACTCAAGTTGTTCGACGAAATGCCCAATCAGATACCTTCCTTTATAACACCATCACGAGAGACATGTTGAATTCTTAGTTGCCCACAAGCTGCCACCTCTTTTATGTCAGCATGTTGCGCCGCTCCAAAGCATTGAAGTTCCGAACTGCTTCACTTTCCTTTTCATTGTTGGCGCGTGTAATAACTAGATTTTTTCAACGTTACAATTTCTTGTAAAGAAATTCAAGCTGTACCATGAAGGTATTCATGAGGAAGCCCGACTAGGGTTTTTGTTTAATTTTGTGAGTGCTTATGACTTTATAAGACTCAATAATGAATTGCTTAGTCAAGCAAATAGCCTTTTGGGTGAAAAGGAATAATAAAATCCATGATTTCATGTTGGTCAAAGTTTGACCGAAAAAGTCAAAGTTGACCAAGAAAGTCAAAGTTTGACTAGAACGGTCAAAGATATGACTATACAGTAAAATGAAAAGCAGTATGAGAAATATACTGCGAAAACCGTCTTTACGGACGAGATAGCGTGAATAAGACTTAAAACCACCATAGAAAAATCAAGCACACCAAGTAAAATATTAAGGGCAAAAGGG
Organism: Ficus erecta; assembly: GCA_008635985.1. Taxonomy (NCBI): domain Eukaryota; kingdom Viridiplantae; phylum Streptophyta; class Magnoliopsida; order Rosales; family Moraceae; genus Ficus; species Ficus erecta. The sequence goes on along the minus strand of BKCH01002043.1, from coordinate 1,899 downwards.
CTTTAAGAAATAAGAAAAATTTTATGCAGTCCATTTTTACACAGATGAATTTTGGACTGTAGTATAATATAACAGTACTGTGTATTAGTGAGCACAGTATTGGGAATATCTGTGTTAGCCTAAAAAATGGACTGCATATTAAGTAAAAAGACCAAACAAGCCTTAATGAGGCTTACATCATCTAATCCCCAAATTATGACATCATAATTGAATTAAACAAAAGATGGAAAGAAATATGGAGTGTTCTAGACCATGAGTTGGCCGGCCACCTAAGCTCCCCTTTGTGCAAATTTTTATTTCTTCAAGGGCTTTTTGACAATTTTGAGAAGTTTTCCATCACCTATAAATAGGTGGTGGGTGTTGGCCATTTTATTCACAAAAATTGGAAAAGTTAGCCAAACCATGCCCAATTTTCTCCTCTAAAAACCAAACCCAAGAAAGGAAAGAAAGAAGAGAGAAAATTAAAAACTCAAAGGGGAAACCTTAGGGGGGTGGTCGGATTTTACCAAGAACCAAGCCAAAGTTTGAAAAAAATTTTGGTACCCATTAGGCAAGGAGGCCGGTTGTGGGAAAGAAAAAGGGGAAAAGAAAAAGTGAAGGAAGGAAGTGCTTGGAGGTGTGGCCGGACTTGTGGAGGACTAATCAAGTGGCCGGTTGTGGAGTGCCAAGGAGAAAGGGAGAAATAGTAGACCAAACCCTAACCTAGCCTTGTGTTGAATCAAGGTAATTTCCCTTAGCCCTAAACTTTTAAATTGAGCTTCAATTTGAAATTTAGGTGTATTTCAAGTTGAATTTGTAAGAGCATAAGCTCAATTTAATTTTATGCCCTAGTTTAGAAATAATTAGAATTGGTGCTTGATTTAGGTGTAGGGTGGTTTATGTTGCTAAGTATGCATGATTTTATGCTTTGAATGTATGAACTTAAGGTTTGCATGTTAGATGCTTGATAATGTTGTATGTCCCCATATATGTTGAAGCATGTTTTAGAATGGCATGTTAGGTTGCTAGGTTAGAACCTTGAATGTTGAAATGGTTTGTGCAACCTAGAACAACCATGCAAACTTTGGTTGATCCAAAGTCAATGAGGGTTTGCATGGGAATGATGTAAAATGTGTTTAATGAAACCTTACGTTAGAAAAGCGCTACATGTGTGATCTTAGGCTCCCGCGGTGGCTGGTTGAGTTAGATTACGCGATTAGAACGTAAAACCAACCTAAAACAAGAAAACTGCCAGTTCGGGTACAATCTGGCCAGTTTTCTGGAAAGCAGATTTTGAGGCCCTTAGAGGCCGAATTTGATAAAACTTAAAACATGAAAGTTGTAGGGAACGGTTTTTCCTAGGGGACATCGTGAACCGTTTTCCAAAATAAGGCTCCAACGGCCTCAGTTTTGACAAATATCCGAGCCTGACCGTGCCCAGACTTCATGCACGGACATGTGAGTTCAAAAGAGAAAACGAAGGGGTTAGATTCCGAACTGGGTTTTGTGAAAACATGAAAGTTGTAGGATTTTTCGAGATCTAAAACTTTCGTGCAGACAACTTTTTAAAATTCAATCCAGATTTTTAAATAGAAATGGATTTTAAAAACTATGCAGGAAAATGACATTCTTGCACAAACACTAAGAAGTAGACTGTGGAAACTGTTCCAACGGCAGTTCCAACACTTAATGACGTTTTCAAACCCCACTCTAAGAATCCCAAAATTTTATAAGTAGAATAGAGGGTTTTTGTATGAAAAAGAGACATAAAATGTTAAGTTTTTCTAAGGAAAGTAAAAAAATGAATTGGGCTTTAATAACCCAATAGGAATGGACCTAAGTTGACCAAGATTAGGTCACATCTAGGGTTACCCAATGTAATCCAACAAGGTACCAAGCTTAATAATGGACTAAGACCTA
>BKCH01002042.1:0-139125 GCA_008635985.1 Ficus erecta | reverse complement strand
TTCTCTCTACAATGAATTTACATTCTTAACAACTGAAGTTCATATTCACAGTAACTGAAATTCATATTACCGAATACTATACGGTATCGAATATAAGATTGGTGCATATACCTATGTACAAGACGCGATATATATATATATATATAAATGGTCTTGGTAGGCATGTAAATGGTTATCCTTTTTGGTTTCTTGCTTTGGGCTATGTTTGGTAAGAGGGATGCAACGAAGAAGGGATGGAGAGAGTTTGAGGGATGGATAGGATTGTATGAATTCTTCATGTTGTTTGAAGAGTTAAAATGATGGATGATAGTTTTTTAGTTAATTATTATATTATCCATTTTAAACTTTTTTTTTAAGTTAATAACAAAATTGTCTTTTTAATTGAAAAGGGAAAGGAGAGTGTGCATCATTCTAAATGGAAGGACATTATGGTGGGCCCAAGGAGAGAGATTCTCCCTCCATCCCTCTTCTTCTCTCCATCTCTCCCTCCAACCAAACACATCCTTAATACACGTGAATTTGTACGGATTCAAATATTCCTATAGATTATATATTTATATTCATATATATTTATATATATATAAAAAAAAAAAACAACAGTAATTCAAAAAGTAGTTTATCTATTGATCTTTTCAAAAAAATTATATTTGAGGTGAGAAATTCGAACTCTACATCTTTTAATAAATTCAAATGTGATATTATATTAGATTATATCTATGACTACTTAATTTTTTTCAATTTTAATTTTTACATATTAAAACTGTTTTGTTAACTTTTTTCGCTCTAAAATAACTTTATCTTTTAAATCGTGCATGAAGTAAGAGAAATGAGACGAGAAGCAACGAAAAAAAAAAAAGTTATAAAGAAAAAGCTAGAGAGAGATTTGGGATAAGAAAATAATGACATTTGACGAGCAAAGCAAAAAAATAAAGATAGAGGATGAGGAGAAAAAAAATATTTAGTTAAGAAAATAAAAAAAAGCGTAGTGATATAAAAAAAAATAAAACAAAATTAAAATTAAAAATAATAAAAAATAATAATAATAAAATAATAATAAAAAAAAGCTTCTGGCTCAGTTTCCTTTTATGAAATTCCCCTTTGGAAAGTATGTCTCTATACGATACGAAAAAAAAAAAAAAAAAAAAACCAACTTTTATGGGCACTGTGTGAACGAGACTTCCACATGAGTCCTAGCTAACTCCAAGGAAACTTCCCAAGGAATTATAAGGAAAAGTAGTAATTATACTTTAAGCACTTTCGGCGAAGTATGAAGCATTGTGTATCAATTTGCAAACTTTTGGCTTGTTAGGTGATACAGATCAAACCTTTACAAGTAAAATTTAATTTTTGTTTTTTTTTTTTTCAGTTTTATTTTTCACACAATTTTTTAATTTAGATTTTAAAAATTCATAATTTTGTATAGACAAGCACAAATGAGATGATTTTTTTTTTAAGTTGTATAGAATTTCGAGACGAATGAAACAAGCTCTATATTGATTTTTTTTTTTCTAACACATTTCAAATTTTTACAATTTTTAACTCCAACAATTCAAATGTCTCGATAAAAACATAATTAATTCAAATCCAAATTCTACATTCTAAATTTTAACACTAAACGCATGCTTTGTTTCTACATGTTTTGTTTTTTAATAATATATCTAGTCTGAAAAAGACCGCATTAGCATATTTTTGAGCGCTATCAAAAGGGTTTCACAGATATTGATAGAAATGTTACAAGTAAATTCCAATGCTCCAAAAAAAAAAAAAAAAAAAAAAAGAAGAAGAAGAAGAAGCTTCTGGCTCAGTTTCCTTCTATGAAATTCCCCATGGAAAGTATGACGGAAAAAAAAAAAAAAAAAAAAAAAAACTTTTATAGGCACGGTGTGAACGAGACTTCCACAAGAGTCCTAGCTAACTTCAAAGAAACTTCCCAAAGGAATTATAAGGAAAAGTAGTAGTTATTCTTTAAGCACTTTCGGCGAAGTATATGATGCATTGTATATTAATTTGCAGGTGTTACAGTTTAAACCTTACAATTACAATTTAATTTTTATATTTTTTTTCTTAGTTTTATTTTTCACACAGTTTTATAACTTAGATTTTAAAAATCTATAATTTTATATAAGCAAGTCCAAATTAGATTTATTTTTTTTAAATTGCATAGAATTTCGAGACGAATGAAACAAGCTCCATATTGATTTTTTTTAAACACATTTCAAGGTTTTATACTTTTTAACTCTAACAATTCAAACGCCTCGATAAAAAATACAATTAATTCAAATCCAAATTCTACACATCTAAATTTTAGCACTAAATGCATGCTTTGTTTTTTTAATAATATATATAGTCTGAGAAAGACCGCGTTAGCATATTTTTGAGCGCTATCAAAAGGGTTTCATAGATAGTGATAGAAATGTTACAAGCGAATTCCAGTACTCGACAAAAACTATAGCACTTGAACTTCACAGAAAATGTTAAATGATAAAAAATTCTAAAAACGTGATACTAGATACTTTAAATCGAATATTAAAATGACAAGAAACAAGCTTTTATAATTAAAATAGTCCAAGATTATCACTCAGCTTTTGTATGGAGTGCAAGTTACCAAGTCGACCCTTTAAAAATCCCTTTTTTATTTTTATTTTTTTGGGTCTACACTGTAGCAGTGCCGGGCGCCATGGCGCTATGTACTTTTTCTTCGTAGCACCGCGGCATCCAAATATAGTGCTGGCACTACGCACTTTTATATGTAGTGCTGCAAGCCTGTTTATGAGCGTTGCAACGCTCTGTGCTTGAGTTTTTGACTCAAAAGATCCCCCGGAGCACCGTGGCGCCCCTATGATGGCAATGCGGCACCTGAGGCTTGACCAAGCCTTTAATTAGCATCGTTTAAATTCATCTATTCATGTTTTTAGCCTATTTTACACCAAATCATCTATTCATGGGCAACCTAGCATCCTAAAATCAGCATAAAACTACTATAAAATTTCATAATTCTTACTTTACTTATCTTTCACATGAAACATGAATTTTTTAGTCCATTAAAGCCTTTGTCGCCGTCACCTGCAATATACTGAAAAAAAAATGTTAGTAATACCAATTTATACTATACTTTATTATCATCTAGAACATTCAGGCATTACAATTTAGCACTCATGCCCCGTAACTTGTTATTCTTTGGTAACGTGTCCTCAAACTTTTAATTTTAGCAATTTGGCTACTAAACTTGTTAAATCATTGTAATGTAGCCATTTTAGTTAATTTTTCACTAAATAAAAGATTTGAAATTGAAACTTAGATGAGGCATATGTGGGATTTTCATAACTAATTTAGCATATATAAAATTAATTCATAGGGAGTACATTATACTAATTTATTAACAAGTTTAATAGGCAAATTACCAAAATTAGAAGTTTGGAGAGGGTAAATTGTCAAAAGGTGATAACTTTAGGAGAAATCAGTACTAAACACCCAAACTTAGTGACGTAGGCATCACCTTTGGTGTGGTTGTCCACGCTGGATCATCCAATCGGAATTGTTTAAATAGTCACCTTATTTTTAAACTATATTATTAATTCTAATTTAACTTACCATATAAAGTGAGTTTGCACTAATTTAGAATTCATTAATTTCAAATTAATCAATCCTATTAAATACATTGGGTTCAAATAATATTGTGGAAATGATAATTTCAAGCTATACTTTATTTAATATATCAATTTTATTTATTCCAAAATTATTTCACTAAAAATTTGGAATTACACTTATCTTGAAATTATAAATGTAAGTTGTTCAAAGAGTTTGGGTGTCCATTGATATAATCACGACATATAGATCAATTATCCATAAACAATTCACAATTAGAGTTATATTTATCAGTTAATCCCTTTAATTGCATCTTTCTTCAAGTATCATTGATTTGGTAATGAATAATATATTTCATGATCTCGTTACTTTAACATTCTCTACTATATTGCTTTGTTATGGATAACAGGAATGAGATTCGACATCTTGTAAATCTATATCAAATAAGTTAAAAGACATAACACCATAGATAAGAGTATGTTAACAATACAGAATTAAGATTGTTCTTTGTATGATCATCGCCAATTAAATTTGAGGGCCCGTTTGGTGGACTTATGGAGACGGAGTCTTGTCGTTGGGACTTTTTGAGTTGAGGAGTTTTTTGTGAGTTTGGGCTAAAAATTTTTTGGAAAAAAAAAAGTTGTTTTGGAGTTTTGTGTGTTTAGTGGAAGAATAATTAGAAAAATCGTTGTTTTGATATGCGTATTTTTTGTTTTTATATATAAACAAATTGTGAATTATAGTAAATTTCTGGAAAAGACTTTTGGAGACCAAAAAGTTCCCCAAATGCCCATTTGTAAACCAGACGATATTCCACCATTTAGAAAAGTGTTCCCAAACAGGACCTGAATACTCTATATATTAACGAAGATATATTCAAATTAAGAGTGTTCCCATCTTGTATAATCATATTATATAAAAGTACCTTTATTCTGATGACACTTTAACAATAATCCGGCACTACTACAAAATGTGGATTCCATGATGGAGCTTCCAAGACCGTTTTTTAAAAAACCGTCGTGGAAAATGGGACAAAAACATGGAGCGGAACAGAGTTTCCAAAAACCGTTGTGGAAGCCGAAGCTTCCACGACGGTTATTTAACCGTCGTGGAAGATTGTAAAAAAAAAATAATAATAAAAAAATAAATAAATTTAGCTTCCACGACGGTTTACGTTAAACCGTCGTGGAAGAATCGTGGAAGACATGCTTCCACGACGGTTCTAAAAACTGTCGTGGAAGCTAAAAAAAAAATTTATTATTATTATTATTATTTATTTTATTATTATTTTTTTTTGCAATCTTCCACGACGGTTATTAGAAATCGTCGTGGAAGCTTCGGCTTCTACGACGGTTTTCGAAAACTCTGTTCCGCTCCGTGTTTTTGCCGCATTTTCCACGACCGTTTTTTAAAAAACGGTCGTGGAATGGTCTTTTTTCACAAATTTTTTTTAATTTTTGGACTCTACCACGACGGTTTTCCCAAATAACCATCGTGGTAGGTACTAAGACGGGAATTTTGAAAATTTTTGAATTAAATTCAATTTTTTGGAGCGTGTATTAAAACCCAAAAAATTACCCTCTTTCGCACCCCATTACATTCCGAGCCTTTTTCACTTTTGAACTCTCTAATACACACTCTAACTCCATACCCAAAGCCGCCCAATTTCCTCCCTCTATTTCTCTCTCTCTACTCCTTCCCTACTTAAAATCTCCAAAAACTCGCTCTATCTCACCGCGCATCCTCTCTCTATCTCACCTCTCAAATTTTTCTCTTGGCTCCATTCTATGATGGCCTCCTCCACCACTCACGCGGCCTCCTCCATTCTCCGACGGGTCCACCAAGGAACTCACGCGGCTTTCCCTTTCTCTCTCGCCGCACTCCGCCCGTACCCACACTCGACAAGCCGGTAAGTTGTAATGTATATTGCTTGGGTAATGCACGGATTTGGGAATTTTTCGTTCAAAATGTTGATTTTGTTGATTGTGGTTGTTGATAAAAGGTTTAGTCCAAAATGTTGATTTTGTAGATTATTGAGTTGGGAATATTCCGTCCGAAATGGCCAAAATCCGTCCCCTACATTTTCGGTGATTGTTCATTGTGGTTGTGTTTTAGATTGAATTAAATTGGTTGGGTAAGACACGGATTTGAGAATTTTCCGGAAAAAGTGTTGATTTTGTGATTTAAATGTTTTTGGAGAAATGAAACAAATTCGCAAATTTTTTTTTTGTTGTTACCTATCACGACGATTTTTTGGAAAAACCGTCGTGGTAGGTTCGCAAATTTTTTTTTTTCGTTCTTACCTACTACGACGGTTTTTTGGAAAAACCGTCGTGGTAGGCCAACTAACCATGACGGTTTCTCAACGAAACCGTCATGGAAGATTACCTTACCACGACGGTTTTTTGCGTAGAACCGTCGTGATATGTTCTTAAATGTCCATATTTAGACCATATTTTTTTCATTCCACGACGGTTAAAAAACTGTTGTGGAATATGAAAAGATTCCACGACCCTAGTTCCACGACGGTTAGAAAACCGTCGTGGAAATGTTACCACAACGGTTAAAAACCGTCGTGGTATCCACATTATGTAGTAGTACGTATAGAATTGTCCCATTCATAATGAGATGAACTATGCCAGTAATAATTAATTAAAGATCTAAATTTTAGATATCTATTAGGGACGATTTTAGAGTATTATTCTTAAATATTACCCTCTTAACTTATATACGATAATTAGAAAATTTTATAATATTTATTAAGTTTAAAACATAGATGCATATTAGAGTATAATAAAACATAAAACTAATTTAGCTAAATAACAATAAATTTTTGAACATCATATGCTTTTTAGGCATCAATCCTAACAAAATTTTCTTATCCCCTCCTTTTCTCAATCCTTTTCTTATCCTCTATTATTATTTTTATTATTTTTTAATTTATGTGTAATTTGGTTTTTTAATTTCCGAATTTTCTTAATCTTTTAGAGTTTTAAATATTAAGGCAATAATGACAAATAAAGTGCATAAAGTATTGTGTGTATACAACAAAGATCCAACGTGCACTAAGAACAACTGCAATTCAAATAATGAACGGAAAAAAGTTCTCCCATCGATAATTGTCCTGCTCATTCAAAGATCAAAGATCTTGTGATGACTGATGAGAGATCATACGTGCTTTCAAGACTCATAATCTTTATCGATTTTATCATAATCTTTTGGAGGTTGTAAGAAGAGTGACAAAATCTAGGAAAGAAAAAAAATAATTTATTGCAATGCATCTTCCATTTTGGCTTGAAAAATAGACGTATAGGCAAAAACAATTGCAACTTGCATAATTAGGTCCATGGATAACATGGCTACTGATAATTTGGATGGACCAAGCTTGTAAGGTGAAGGCTTGCAAAAACAAGAAATAGTAATCAAAGAGTTGTGGTGCAGTGATGGAATGGATGTTGAATACCTCTTTATAACTACCCTGTGGAAAATGACACAACTTTCTAGATTTTGAGTGACAAGTAAATTGTTGAAAAATTCATGGATAGTGATAGAGAAGATGAATTTGAAGGTGATAGTTTTATTATGGAGCCTGTCTCACACAAAGAAGCACTTTAAGGCGATAATGACTTTGAATTTTTTATTTTTTATTTTTATTTTATTTTTGCACTACGAAGACCGGAGCTTCTTACTGTGTTTCAAAAGTTGGAGATGAAATTCAAGTCGATACCAATTTCAAGAAAAGACAGACAACAAGAGACAAAATATCCTACAAATTAGGCCTCCTAATTTAGTCATATGTATTTAATTTAGTACCTTAATAATAAATTTTACATATTTAGCTGGTTCTATAAGATATTTTTAAAATGCATTATCTTATAAATTTATGAAAGCATTAATTTATTACGTTGACCTCAAGTCGAGAGTGACAAAAAAATATTTTTAATAGTTATTATTAATTTATCAAGGTTATATGCTTGTGCAAATGAAGTGGAGTAATAGATCGTTGTCTCTTCTCTTATTTATATAACTATATTAAAAGGGTAAAGTTTTTTAAAAGTAAAAATTACTATTTAAAAATTAGTTTACTTTATTTTATCTTTTGTGATGATGTGGTCTTTTTTTTTCTTGATTTGTTAATTTATTCTATTCGTTCTCTTTTTTTTTTTCCTTCAACTTTTTCTAAATTTGTGTTTCTTTAAGCTCTTATTTTTTTTTTCATAAAAATATTTTGTAATGAATTTATTTTCTTAATCAAATTTGTGTATTTACTTTCAAATTTTTTTGTGATAAAAAATTATTATATCGGAAATTTTAACATTATGTTCATAAAATAAATCTTTAACAATTATAATATGTATGCACTTCTTATATATAAAACTCGTGATTTCAATTAATATAAATTAGTATGTTTATTGGTTTCTAGTTGATAAAAAGTCCTTTAATAAAATAAAATAAAATAAAATAGAAGTTGATAATAAAACCAAAACGACAGACAACAAAATGTCGTTGTCTCTCCAAGTCCCGGTGGTCGGAGGCTCACAAGTCACCACTACGCCGCCATGAAATGGAGCGGTGTTACTTGATGGCCCACGTCGAGCAGCTCCACCGCCAAACCATCCGCCTCAGCTCCAATACCGATGCCATGGGTCGCCTCATCAAATTCAGTGCACTGTCTCAAAATGGCTATTTGAGTTGTTCCGCACTCCAGTTGTTCGACGAAATGCCCCAATCAGATGCCTTCATTTACAACATCATCATGAGAGACATGTTGAATTCCTAGTTTCCCACAAGCTGCCTCCTCTTTTACCTCGGCATGTTGCACCGCTCCAGAGCACTGAGTTCCGAACTGCTTCACTTTCCTTTCCGTTGTTGGCGCATGCTGCCTCGCCAATGCCACATTCTCACAAAACAGCTTGATCAATATGTACGTCGGCTTTTGAGCTTTGGATGATAAAAGGAACGTGTTTGGTGAAATGCCCATGTCGGACAAAGTGTCTGGTACAACTTTGATAGCCGGATGCTCTCGGTGTGGGATTTTCAATGAGGCGTTTCACCTCTTTTGAGTCAAATCTTGAGAGAAACTCAGTTTCTTTGAAAGCCATGTTCGTGCAGAGTTACTGCTTTCACGAGGCATTTGCTTTGTTTGAAACATTGCGGGATGAAAAGTTGAGGTTGGACAGTTCTTGGTGGCAAGTATGCTCACAACTTGTACTGAATTAGGTACTCTAAATCGAAGGAATTGGTTACACAGATGTATAGAGGAAAGTGGAATCGAATTAAGACGCGTCGACGAATTGTTTATTTATTATTGCAAATAAAGTTGGTTGGAGAAGGCCTATAGAGTTTTATTGTATGATTGCTGGGCTAGCAATGCACGCCCAAGACAACGCAGTCGTCAAGCTCTTTAAGAAAATTGCAGAGGGAGTTGGTGGCTCCTGAAAACATCATGATGGAGGAGCATACTTAAACTTAGGAGGTGGTCTATGTGGTTTGGGCCTCGAAAAAGTGCATGAACCCGCCTGTTAGGTTTGCCTATAAATTCGTAAGGGATTCCTTGAAATAACGGCCCAAAAGGATATTGTTTGGGGTGGATTACCGAGTCTGTAATGGGTGATGTTTAAAGGAGTTGATTGCGCATCTCCCATATTGTAACTTTTGGGAGGAATGGTTGCGTCTCTTACATCATATCACTTCATTAGTCCCCCTAGTGCTCGCACTCACTCGGGGTTGGTCGAAGAAGGGCATCATGACTTCTTTCAAATGACAGAAGTTCATCGAGTTGAGTTGAGAACTCAGAACCGAGCATTGTGGATGCATGGATGATTTGCTTGGAAGAATTGGGATGTTGAAGGAGGGAAAAGAGATTATATAAAACATGCCAATAAGCCCAAGGGAACGTGGAAAAAGACCAAAAGGCCCTTGCTTGATGCAGTGCATCAACAAGCAACTAATGCCCTCCCTTGGAAAAGCAATTTGCTTTTCTCCCTATAGAAGCAACTGTTGGAATTGTACTTTTCCCGAGTTCATTTCTTGTTACCATTCCTATATCTTTTCTATTTTAAACACATGTAGCAAGTATACTTCTAATTTCCCTTTAATGTTAACTAATTTGAGTATTTTATTCTATCACCATTATTTCTTTTATCTTTAATGATTCTTGCTGTCTATCCTTTTCGTTTATTTATTTCAAGTATTCTGTTTAAACTGGTCCATTTTTAAGTTTTCAATATTTAGTTATTTATTTATTCATGCTCATTTGGTTATTTCTTACTTGTTGCAATAATTTTATTACTGTTTACTGTTGGTTATTTGTTAGATAAATTGTTGAAGTTATTTATGCTCAGCCTTTATTACTGTGGCCCATTATTATTTGCTTTATTATTTAGATCACTAATTGTTGTCACTTATTTTAACACGCTTAATTTATCACAATGAGACTAATCTTAGAGTCTAAGGGGGTGTTTGGTTGGACAACTCAAATCATTCAACTCAAACTTTTTTTGTCTTTTTCCTAAAAAGTTTTTGTCTTTTTCTCAAAAAGTTTTTTGTCTTTTCTGAAAATACAAAATTTTACTATTTAAACTTAAAAATCTCAACTCAAACTACTCCACCAAACTCCCCCTAATAAACAAAGTATTTTTAATCAATTTTCTTTATTTCAGAGAGTTTAATAGATCAATTCTTATACAACACACTAATCATAAATAAGTACATTTATTATATTTTTCATATAGTCAAATCTAAAATGGCATTCATAAATAAAGCACTTAGGAAAAAACACTCTCATCATTTCTAGAATATTATTTTCATCATTTCCCTAAGTAGTCTTCAAAATATGTTATTCACTGATTTAAACACATGTTCCCCACGAACCTGGGAACACTTATCAAGATTACTGAGAACGTGGTATTCACATATACACCTTATAGCATATAGAAATCAACTCCTTCATTTTCTTTTCTTTCCAAACCTATTATCTTTCTCATCATATTTCATTATGGTAACATAAACATGGTTATGTTTCTCTCAGTTCTTTTTAAATACTACAAAAGAGGTTTCTAAAGTGTTTCTACAATGGATTTTACTTTGGTCTCTTATGAAGTGGCAACTTAATACCTTCTCTCCTGATTGATGTTTATCATCGGTTCATATTTATTTCTCACTCAGGACATGCTAGTAACTCATTTCTACAAACACAAAGGGTGTTTTAGGTATTTGGATAATAAGAGGGCTAAAAGTGGCATTTAGACTAAATACAAATAGACCATTTTGGGGAAGCATCGAATGGAAACATATGAATGGAAAATTTTGAACATAAACATTTGAACTGTTATCTAAACTAACGTTTGGATTGTAACATTCTAAACACAACATTTGAACATATACATCTAAATATGTATTTGCATGTAGCTATCTGAAGAGACATAAAAAAGATAGGAAAAGGACATATGAAATGATTTTTATTTTTTTTTTTTCGAAATCACTGTAGAGTATATATCAGAATGAAGGAAAATTTTGGGGAGGACTTTTTGCCATTTAAGAATAAAAACCTAAATGAAATTTAAATTTTTTTTCCATTTGTTCGAATATCCAAATGTTCTCAAATGGTAAATGGATGCAAAGGTGTTTTGGGTATTTTTCCTTTTCATTGTTGCTCTAATGATCCGAGATTAAAATCAATTTTGTGGTGTGTATGTACCGGGCAAAAGATGCTCACTTGTAAGGCCCATAAGTTTGGTTTCATACATTTCAAATGGTAGTAGTTTTTGAGCCTATATTTCTGGCCTTGCCAAAATCAAAAGAAAATAAATTTGTCTGGTAAAGAAATTACTCACTTTAGTACAAAAATGAAAAACTATTTTTTTTTTCCTGTTGTTCATAATACAGAAAGCATACATGATTTTGAACTTCTCACTCTTGATGGTAATATATATATATATATATATATATATATATTTATTTATTTATTTATTTTGAACAGCAAGTTATAGTGCCTTTACAATAGGTCCATAATCTTGGCAAATCAACCTAGGACATATCATAATTTTATCTTTGCATTGAAGAATTTTCATTTAGAATAACAAATTAAATTCAAATTTGCGTCTGATTTCCCCATTCACTTCAATGTACAAGACAGAAATGAATTACATGAGAATATCAGTACCTAAACTTGAATGAATGGTTCCTAATCTAATTCTTTCATCACTAACCAATTGTTTGTATGGTAGTTTTTTGCCTCCTAACCAATCAATGTATCTTGATCAAACCCCGTCTTCGATCGCCATTGTCAAGATTTCGGCAATTCTTTCCCAGTCAAAAATTGGAATAGAACGAAGGCTCGTTTTGGCTTAAAGAGCGGAACTTCATGGCCAGCTCCTCTCACAGTTGCAAAAGTCAAGCCTTTGTAAACCTCTGTCCATCCTCCCCCTATAGAACAACGAAAATAAAAGTTTTAGGGGGGGGGGGGGGGGGGGGGAAATTTTAAAAAAAAAACTTTCAATCTTATAAGGATAAAAAGAAAATTTTGTAATTGATATTTTAGGTTTTGTAAATACCTGTCCCCTTGCGTACCATGGATACCACCTGGTTTTTATGGGGAGATTGAGATGGCTAAGGGAGAACCTAGTAGCTGTCACTGGAACTACTGAATCAGTATCTCCACTGCAAAGAAACAAATACATGTTTATGAATATTAAATTTGATTAAAATCACATCTAGATAAAAAAAAATGCAAAACTTATAAAATTTGATACAAATCCGACAAGTATTTAATACAAAATCCTATCAATAACGTACTTTTCATACTTTATCGTAAAATTTTCATAAGTTAAAAGGTACATATAAAAATATGGAGGCCAACTATACATGATTTCCAATGACCAACGGTACAAAATTAAGCTAGGTATAAATGAATGTACTAAAAAATTAGTTATAAACCGTTAAATTTTTATCGAATTTTTATTACAAATTTACAAAGAGTATTGATTTCTATCAAGTGTTGGATCAAATACATAACAAGAACATCGAAAATACATTTAAAAAAAAAAAAGAGTAATTGTTTAACCGGAGTTCAACGTCATCCAGACTAAAGCACAGTGACCGACTGACTAAAGAGATAGAGAGAGAAGAGGATATAAAAATTCAGTCAAATACTCAACTTAACGTCAAAGAAATCTGTTGCAGCAACAAATCTTCATTTATGTGATGATTGGAATTTAGGGGTCACAATCGTGTTAATTTTTGACAGTCCATTTTGACTCGATTCAATGTAACAGCTAGCCTTTCGGGAGATTGCCTTTATTTTATTTTCTTTATATATGTTTTTTTTTACTTTGAATGATGGACTTAATATATTAATTAATTAAACACTGAGATTAGCTTTTTATGAGAGAAAAAATCATAAAAAATTAAATAATGAGTTTGCATTTATGATTCAAAGAGGATTGAGTTATCCGAAATTAATAAGTTGTCAAAGAATAGGATTGAAAGCCTTTTTGGAAAATGGACGTATTATTTTTTTTTTTCCCGAATTTTCATTCATTAATACAGGATTTTTTGTTTTAAATTTATATGTCGGCATTTCAGTCTTTCTATAAAAAAAAAAAAACAATCATTTCAATCAAATCTAACTGTTAAAGGAAAAGTAGAGGCATGGAGAAACAGAAACGTAATCACATCATTCACACGATTACTTTTTTTTTTTTTTTGGGGGGCAAATCACACATCATAACTTACCTATTATAAGTGTCACAACTATCTAAAAAGGTGTCTTTAAAATAATAATAATAATAAAAAAAAATATAAGGCCCCTTCAACTTTGAGCTCAACCATGCAAAAGACAAGAGAAGAAGAGAGGGAGGGAAAAAAAAATCCCTCCTAGAAAAGAATTGATTTTTTTTTTAAATAGAAAAGAATTGAGTTTCTATGACTTGCTCTTGTTTTGTATTATCTGTGAAGGTTACTATTTTAACTATTAAATTATTATTTCAAGTTTCAACAAGTCTTAGGGGTAGATTTTAACATGAACATTTATATATCATTAAACAAGAATGTACATATAGTATATAAATAAATACACACATTAGTTGTGATCATATTTAATTTAGGCCAGTGCTTTCAATGTGTATGTGTGTGTATATATATATTATTGGATCCTATAATAAGGCGTGATATCACGTACGAATTATCATGCAAAGAAATGTGTCCTAGCAAAAAGGTAATGGTCAGTGTAAAACGCTATATATTAGTGATTAATACTATTTCAACTGCTCCATATTATAGAAAAGATTACGAGAAAGTCAGAAAATCATAAATTTATTGTAATTGTTAAAAAATTAATTTACCTGAAAACCCATATTCTTAGACCAGCTGAAATCAAGAACTTGTACGTGGGCAACACAGAATTCTCTGAGTCCTTCCAATTCTTGATCAGGACATCACTGTCAAAAATAATATGCTTGAATACCAATATGATCTGACAGTTAAAAATTACGTCTCACTGATAGAATAATTTTTCATTTTGTATCACAAAGTTATTTATTTATCATTATTATTTTTTTTTTTCAAATAATCACCTGCAAGCAGTCCACTTGTAAGGAATTGATCCTGTGGTGTTTGCATGCATTGCTTTCTGAACATCTTTCCGGTTGTAATACTTCTCGGCGTAGCTCTCGGTACATGGGTCGTACCCGGAAACCCTTCTCCTCAAAAGAGAGTTCTTGAGCCTCATACGTGGCATGGTGTTGCTGCTGTTGCTAGGCAATAAGGCCGTGCATGTTGGGGTGTAGATGCTGTACTGATCGATGTCGCCGAACTCGTGGTTCATCACGTAATACACCGCGTGGTCGCAGGGCTTCGTGGTCTTGTCCGATGAGAAATTGCAATTCTTGAGGATTGACTTGTAGGTTTGGTCAGAGATCATGGCGTGAGTCCACCAATATGTTACGGTTCCAATGTTGTCGTAGTCGTTGTCTGTCACAATTCTCCACCTGCATGTAAATATATATACACACACACACACACACATATATATGTTACATAATTAAGTTTATACTATGCGTATGCTAATTAAATAACATATGCATGTTACGTTATCTATGAGGCAGAATAAGAAACAATTTCGAAATAATCATAAAGATTAAGAATCACGAGGTTGACTAAATTACTAAAAGATAAGATATATTTAGATTGTTAAGTTGGTTTTTTTTTTTTTTTTTTTTTTTTAATTTAAATTTTGTCCAATTATGTGAAAAGGAGGATTTTTAACATGAAATTAGAAATACAGAAATGACCGTGACATTCTTAAAAATAAAGAACGAACGTGTCATTTAGATAAAACACAAGAGGCTTATTATCCCAAAATGAAATTAGAATTATAGAAATGATTACAAAATTCTTGGAAATACAGAATAAACGTATCATTGTGATAAAATACAAGAGACTTAGATGTTTATACCACAAATAATGTTTATATAAGTTGTGTCCAAAAAATCGCGACCGTTCAATAATTACAAAAGAGGTACGACTAATCTATGATCCGGGAATCTGGATATTTCACATGAAGAGTGTCAAATTATTGTCAAAAAATAATATAATTTCAGCTCAATTATAATCACAATTTATGAATAGTCAGGATCACGAGCAATATGACTGCATTAACTAACAATGAGGATCGGACAATATTAGTTGTGTTAAGAATAGTTACGACAAATCAATAATCAAGAAAGGACAATAACTTTTAGGTAAGTTCATTTTGTCTCTACCTCATAAAATCAGAAATCACAATCTAATTCAAGGTGTAATTAGTTTTTTTTTGTTTTTTTCCTAAATATGTCCAAGCAAGTGAATGAGGTCTAATAGTCCTATATATTTCTCTGTAGCAATATAAGTTTCAAATTGTATTTTGAAGTATTTAAAAAAAAAAAAAAGACAAACTTAATTAGAACTAATTATAAGTTTGTAAATGAAGAATAATAGACTTACAATGAAGCCTTTAAGGTTGATGATGGAATTTGAATGTTCTTTGTTGTAATTGACGATTAACATTGCCAACTGTGGAACATAATGCCTTACACAAAGCAGTAAATAATTAATAAATAATAAATTAAATAATTTTATAGAACTATACGTGATTAAATAAACAATTAATTATTTTTTGCCCAAACATACATATTTTTTTATATGAACAAAATAAGAATGTACCTGCGTAACTCTCCCCAGCAATGTAGAATTCTCTATATTTGTATTCGGAAATCTTGACATCCATCTAAGAAGAAAATTAGAGCATCCTGAGCTGTAAAAATATTTACATAATCAACAAAAAAAAATACAATTTAATTTGTTGATACTAATTATAAGAAATTAGAAAGGGCTTAAAAATTGTGATTAAGATATTATAGTAATTAACTTAATACCTGTTCTTTTGTCCCCTGAATTTTTGAGGTCGGAGCTTGTATTTGTATAAGAGAATCCCACACCAGCAGGTGATTCAAGAAAGAGAAGAGATTTGCTTCTGCAAACCAAAAAGAGAAAATCAAATAAATGGTATTTGATTATAATAGGGCTAGTTTATGGTCTTTTCAAATGGACGACTTCTTTTCTTGCAACAAATGAAAGTATTTTAACACTGATATTAGAAAGTCATAATAACATAGTAAGGGAAAATTAATTTTTTGATGTTATAGATTGTTGATTATACACATATATAGGTTTGAAAATTTAATTTAAATTTGTATTTTGTGAGGAAAAAAAAACTCTAATAAATGTTTTAAATAGTATCCAAAAATAGTCTTTAGATAGTAATCAAAACGACCATATTTTTAAGTAAAATGTGTGTTAAATAATATCATGTTTTACTTCTCACTTCATACATAATGAGGGAGAAGGACGCCATAATATATTCAAAACACTAACAAAAGCAGTAAATAAAATAAGTGCAAATTAATTAATATGGTAGTTAAAAGTACCTCTATTCCAAGAATATTTATTGAGAAAAAGAGAAGAAGCAGTTTTGTTAATCCGAAATGGTCCAATCTCCTCTGATGCTCCATATGCTACTAGGAACAGCCTGGTCCTGCACAGTCACGTCACCATTCAATAATTACCATATGATATTGAGAAAATTGAAAAAGCTGGGTCCAAATTAAAATTTGAAAGACTTTACCAAAATTCAGTTTGCCGGCCAAATTAATCAGTAATAAAGATATTTATAATTAAATCGAAATATATAATCAATACTTGGAGATAAATGGCATAATTAAAAACAAAATTATTGATACAATTATAAATGTAGCAGATGAGGATGTTTTGTACTCATCTCCAAATTATGTTAAATCATTGTTTTTGTCCAAAACAAAAATTGAGATCCTCCAATTTTAATGTGGGTCTACATAATTAATATCAACAAGAACGAACAAACTACGCATGAAGTCAATATTTGCTGATATTTTTTGTACATGTTCTTGTCCTTTCTTTGAAATGTTAGCTCATGATATATTAATACCCAAGATAGTGACCCCATTTATATATGTATATATATATATATGCATTTTTTTTTTCTATACTAGTTTGTTTGCTTTTATGAAAAAATCCAAAAAGAGGGAGACCGATATTAGCATATCTTCTTTGAATGTTAATTAAATTTAAAACACTGATAAAATTGTTCGCCAAAGATCTTAACGATAGGCCTTATCCCTAGAATGCGAAGTGCATAATTATCGATGTGCACATGGTATTAGTCAAAATAAGCAGCATAATTCCAAATACACTGAATCGAAAATTGAGTTGAAAAGAATAAGGGGGAGTTTGGCTCTCAAGTTTAAACTTGAGGTTTAAACTCAAATTTTTGTTTTTTTCTAAAAAATTTTTTGTCTTTTCTGAAAAATTTTTTTGTCTTTTTTTAAAAGTCAATAAAAATTACTATTCAAACTTAAAAATTTCAACTTAACTCAAACTCAACCCAAACACCAAACATCCAAGTCTTTATATTTAAACATCTTATAAATACTGCATAAGATTTGAATCTTAAATAAAAAAACATAATTATTATAATTTTTTATCGTTAGGATCATTGGCTGATATTTTTTATGCGACTCAAATTTCTACTAACCAGTTATAATGTAGAATCTTAAATAATTTCTTATTTCTTAACAATTGCAAACGCACATAACAAACATGAGTGTTAAACTGTTTCTTTTTTGTGGGCTAGAAAAAAAATTCAAGACTCCCACGTCATTATCATCACCAATAATATCAACTCTTTCTGAACACGCGTGCAGTTCAAAGCAAAAGAAGCAGTGGATATAAGAGGGCAAACGACACAAGAGAAAGAGAAGGAGAGAAAAAGTTATTTTCATTAGACAACATGGATTTACACCACTGCAATAAAAAGGAAAAAAAAAAAAAAAAGTTGATTCACTTTTTTTTTGTTATTTTCAGGGTTATACTGCAAATGCAATTGAAGTGGAGTGACAGATTGGCACACACTGTCTTTTCTCTGTCTCTTCCCTTATTTATATAACTTTATTAAAAGGGTAAAGTTTTTTTAAAATAAAAATACTATTCAAAAATTTGTTTACTTTATTTTATCTTTTGTGATTTCAATGAGTGTAAATTAGTATGTTTATTGATTCCTATAAGATCAATTTCAAGAAAAGATAAACAACAAGAGACAAATATCCTACAAATTAGGTCTCCTAATTTAGTCATATATTTTTTAATTTAGTACCTTAATAATAAAGTTTACATATTTAGCTGGTTCTATAAGATAAAATGCATTATCCTATAAATTTTTGAAAGCATTGATTTATTACGTTGACCTCAACTCGGGACTGACAAAAAATATTTCTTTAATAGTTGTTAGTAATTTATCAAGGTTATACTGCATATGCAAATGAAGTGGCGTGACAGATCATCACACGCTGCCTTGACTCTTTGTCTCTTCTCTTAATTATATAACTGTAAAGAATAAAATTTTTTAAAAATAAAAAATTCTATTAAAAAATTTGTTTACTTTATTTTATCTTTTATGATGGTTTTTTTTAATCTTTATTTAATCTTGGTGATGTTTTTTTTTTTTGTTTACTTTATTCTATTCATTCCTTTTTTTTTTTTTACTTTTTCTCGATTAGGTACTTTATTCTATTCACTCTTTCACTCTCTTTTTTCCCTCAACTTTTTCTAAATTTGTCTTTTTTAAGCTCTTATTTTTTATTTTCATAAAATTTTTTAATGAATTTATTTTCTTAATCAAATTTGTGTATTGATGATACGAGGAGCGTATTTGATGAAATGCCCATGTGGGACAAAGTGTCTAGTACAACTCTGATAGACGGATACTTTGGGTATGGGTTTTTCAACGAGGTGTTTCACCTCTTTTGAGTCGAATAGCTTAGTTTCTTTGAAAGCCATGTTTGCGTCTTTTGTGCAGAGCTACTACTTTCACGAGGCATTTGCTTTGTTTGAAACGTTGCGGGATGAAAAGTTGGGTTGGACAGTTCTTGGTGGCAAGTATGCTCACAACTTGTATTGAATTAGGTGCTCTAAATCCAGGGAATTGGATACACAGATGTATAGAGGAAAGTGGAATCAAATTAAACTCCAAATACGTGTCGACAATTAATTGTTTACCTTTATTGCAAATGCAGTTGCTTGGAGAAGGCCTACAGAGTTTTATTGCATGATTGCTGGGCTAGAATTGCACGCCAAAGACAACGCAGTCGTCAAGCTCTTTAAGAAGATGTAGAGGGAGTTGGTGGCTCCTGAAAACATCATGATGCAGGAGCATAGTTGAACTTGAGAGGCAATCTATGTGGCTTGGGCCTCAAAGAAATGCTCGAGCCCGTCCCCTAGGTGCATATACAGATTCGTAAGGGACTCCTCGAAATAAGGGTCCAAACGAATAATGCTTGAGGTGAACTTCCGAGTCTGATAATGGGTGATATTTAAAGAAGTTGATTGCGTTTCTCCCACGGTTATAACTTTTGGGAGAAATGGTTGCATCCCTCCTACATCACGTCACTTTGTTAGTCTCCCTAGTGCTTGCACTCACTCGAGGTTGATTGAAGAAGAGCGTCATGACTTCTTTCAAATGATAGAAGTGCATCGAGTTGAGTTGAGAACTCAGAACTGAGCATTGTGGATGCATGGATGATTTGCTTGGAAGAGTTGGGATGTTGAAGGAGCCTAAAGAGATTATAAACAACATGCCAATCAGCTCGAGGGAACGTGGGAAAAGACCAAAAGGCCCTTGATTGCTGCAATGCATCAACAACTAATGCCCTCCCTTGGAAAAGCAATTCGCTTTACTCTCTATTAAAGCAACTGTGGGAATTGTACTTTTCCCAAGCTCATTTCTTGATACCATTCCTATATCTTTTCTATTTTAAACACAGGTAGCAAGTATACTTCTAATCTCCCTTTAATGCTATCTAATTTGAGTATTTTATTCTATCACCATTATTTCTAGGGAAAAGTACATGAATGATACAAATTTAAAGATAATTGCACCAATATGATACAGAAGAGTAACATTAAACCAATATGACGCAAATCAAACTAAAGTAAATTATAGTTTGTTTTATGTTGATCAATTAAAAAAATGTGGTTATTTAGGTAATTTTTTCTTATATCTTTTATCTTTAATTATTCTTGATATCTATCCTTTTCGTTTATTTATTTCAAGTTTCCAGCTTTCAATATTTATTTATTTATTCATGCTCATTTGGTTATTTCTTACTTGTTGCAATAATTTTATTATTGTTTACTGTTGGTTATTTGTTAGATAAATTGTTGAAGTTATTTATGCTCAGCCTTTATTACTATGGCCCATTATTATTTGCTTTATTATTTAGATCACTAATAGCTATCACTTATTTTAACACACTTAATTTATCACAATGAAACTAATCTTAGAGCAACAAAGTATTTTAATCAATTTTCTTTATTTCAGAGAGTTTAATATATAGATCAATTCTCATGCAACACACCAATCATAAATAAGTACATTTATATATTATATTTTTCATACAATCAAATTTAAAATGACATTCATAAATAAAGCACTTGGAATAAAAACACTCTCATCATTTCTAGAATATTATTTTCATCATTTCCCTAAATAGTCTTCAAAATATGTTATGCACTCATTTAACCACTTAAGTCTTTGACTGCCTTTTTTTACCATCAAAATTTTGAATTTTTGATTTTTTCATTGTGCAAAAGTATACACTTTTTTGCATGATTAGGCACAATATGACCGAGCAATACTCCTGTGCTGAAACAAATATGTCTTTCGCTTTTTTTTTTTTCTCAACATAATTTTAAATGTTTTCCTCCAAATTTGGGGCACGTTTTACGTGGAGTGCAAACGTGTATCCTTTTTGTGACGATTATGCACAATAGGGCTGAGCAATATTCCTGTACCGAAACGATTATGTTTTGTGTTTTTTTTTTTCCTTCCAAAAGTTTGAATTTTTTCACGTCCAAATTTGGGGCATGTTTTTGACGCCGTGGAAACGTGTACCCTTTTGCACGACGATTAGGCACCGTAGGCCGCGAGCAATATTCCTACAAAAAAAAAAATGTTTTTCACTTTTTTTCTCACAAATGTTTTGAATTTTTTTCCCTCCAAAATTGGGACAAGTTTTCGTGTCGCAGAAATGTGTATCTTTTTTCACGATGATTAGGCACCATAGGCCACGAACAAAATTCCTGCGTCGAAATAACAATGCTTTTGATTTTTTCATGCCAGCCTCGAGCAATATTCCTGCTCTGAAACGACTTGAATTTTCACCATTTCACGGCCAAAATTTTAAAATTTTCCCCCCAGAAATTGGGGCATGATTCTCACGTCGCGTAAACTTATAGACTTTTTCATGACGATTAGGCACAGTAGGACTGAGCAATATTCTTGCATTGAAACGACTATGTTTGTCGCTTTTTTCTTTTTTTCCCACAAAAGAAACGTGTACCCTTTTTCATGATGATTAAGCACCGCAGGTGTCGACCAATATTCTTGCTTCGCAATGACATGAATTGTCACCTTTTTCTCTTGCTAAAATTTTGAATTTATGATTCTTGTGTCGCGCAAAAGTATATATTTTTGCACGATTAGGCACAATAGGACTGAGGAATACTTCAACGCCGAAACAAATATGTTTTCACTTTTTTTTTTCTCGCAAAAATTTTGAATTTTTTTCCCCCAAAAATTGAGCCACGATTTTCGAGTCGCATAAACGTGTACCCTTTTTATGACGATTAGTCACCGCAGGCCTCGAGCAACATTCCTACTCCGAAATGACATGAATTTTCAACTTTTTTCCTGCAAAAATTTTGAATTTATGATTCTTGCATCGCGCAAAAGTATACACTTTTTTGCACGATTAAGCACAATAGGACTAGAAAGTTTCCGGCAATGTAAACTTCAATTATTGTAAATGTGAATGTCAATTAGAAAAGTGAATTCATGTAGAAGAAAATGAAAAATAAAGAAAATTCACATCCACTTTAATTACATTCCATTCTGCGTGAATTCACATTATTAACAATTGAAGTTCATATTTACAGTAACTGAAATTCACATTACCGGATACCATACGGTACCAAATATAAAACTTGGTGCATATACCTATATATAATACGCGATATATAATGGTATTGGTTTGCGTGTTAATGGATATGCTCCTTTTTGGTTTCTTGCTTTAGGCTATGTTTGGAGGGAGTGATGGACGGAGAGGATTACATGAATCCCTCATGTTGTTTGAAAAGAGAGAGAAAGAGTTAAAATGATGGATAATAGTTTTTTAGTTAATTATTATATTGTCCATTTTAAACTTTTGTTTTTTGAAAAAAAAAAAATTTAATGACAAAATTATCTTTTTAATTGAAAAGGAGAAAGAGAGTGTGGATACTTCCAAATGGAAAGATATAATGGTGGGCCCAAGGATATAGATTCTCCCTCCACCTCTCTCACTCTCTTCATCTCTCCCCTCCAACGAAACACACCCTTAATATAAGTGAATTTGTAAAGATTCAAATATTCTTATAAATTATAAATTTATATTCACATATATTATATATATAAAACAACAGTAATTCAAAAAGTAGTTTATCTATCTTTTTCAAAATATTTTTTACTCACGATGAGGGATATGAAATTACAACTTTTAATAAATTTGAATGTGATATTATTTAGATTATATTTGTAACTACTTAATTTTTTCAATTTTAATTTTTACATTAAAACTGTTTTGTTAATATTTTTGGCTCTACAATAACTTTATCTTTTAAATAAAGAGCATGAAGTAAGAGAAAATGAGAACAGAAGCAACGGAAAAAAAAAAAAAAAAAAAGAAAAAAAAAAGTTATGCAGAAAAAGCTGGGAGAGAGTTGGGATGAAGAAAATAATGACATTTGACGGGCAGTGCAAAAAAATAAAGATAGAGGATGAGGAGAAGAATAAATATTTAGTTAAAAAATCTTGATCATCAGATCAATTTTAACGATATAGATCGAAAAGGCACGTTAAAACTAGAATAGTTTCGACAGATGGGATTACACTTTTAAAAAAGGAACAATTCTCCTTCCCTTTGGTCCAAAAACAAGAGATGGACGTTAGCCGAATCAGAAAAAGCTCGCGAAAAGGTGGGAGGAACTGGTTTGCCGGACCGAAAAAATCTCGCGAGGCTGTGGAAGGGACGGGCGGCAACGGAAATCCGAGCTTACGATGTTGTGGATGCCGGCAAGCTCGCGATCTCAAGTCTCCGAACGTCGACGCCCTCCGGCAGCCGCCCTCTCCACTAATCACCCAGCCACCGCCTGTCAACTCATCTTCTCAGGGACCCAACCAGGGTTTGCGAGCGGCGTTATCGTTGGTACTGGGTAGCATAGATCTGGCGAAGTTTTAACTCAGCACCTCCCTTGCTTCCGCGACGGAGTGGGCTTGATGGCTACTGAGTGGAGGGGGCTCGAAGGCTAGCACGGCGGAGTGGGCTCGCTGCGGCGACGGAGGTGAGACCTGTGCCGGATCTGGACGATCGTGAAAACCCCTCACTCTCCTCCGCGGCTCCGCCCAAACACCGGCCGAGTAGCTTCAAATTGAGACTGTTCTTTGGCCATTTGCGAGCTGGGATGGGCGGTCGACGATCGAGAATGCTGGCACCGTCGTCACTATGGCCTCGCCGGGTTCGCTCCGAGAGCCACCACCACCGATGCTCTTGCTCGGTGTTCATGGAGAGTCGGCGACAATGGTTTTTATATATATATATATAAATATTATCATACACATGTATTTCACAATAATTTTGGTGAATGACGGTCTAAAATTTTTACCCCCATCATGTCTGATTGTAAAACTCCTCAAATTTAATTGTTATAATATCGTACAAAATAATTAGAAGTATTCCAATTCATTGCCTCTCTATTAAATTAAGGGCCTACTGTAGGTATGGACACAAGATTCAGTCTCTAATATATTCAACTGAATCAATCTATTTTTTTTAAAGATATTTAATAGAATTAAATTTGGATGATAATATTACTCATCGAATTGAATTATACTAGATATAAGATGTGAATTTTGAAAATCTAATAAATCTAATCCAACCCATATATTTATATTAAATTCTTAAAGAAGTTATATATCATATATCATACAAGATACTTTTTTCTAGAGGCTGAGATGTTTTGATTATATCTAGACATTGTTGCCTTTGAATCGACATTTTCTACTTGTTGTCGTGTCTTTCCATTTAGGAGTTGTTTATCTCCTCTATATATTGTGTTTTGGTTTTGCATGTTTTTATCTTTATATTTTCTTACTCTTTTTTTTTTCCCTTCTAATTTTTGTAGAAATCTTAGCTGGAATTGAAGAACCCAAGAGAGATTGAAAAATTGGAAGATGCTTTTTTCTTGGAGGGCTTATCATGTCAATGTGCGATGATATCTGTTTTTGAGTTTATCTTTTTTCCTAGTATTGTTTAATTTGGACAAGGATTAAGTTCTGTTAAGTTTTACTTCATTTACTGTGTTGGGTGATTTTAGTTTAATGTTGTATGGTAAATGGATGTTGGAGAATTAAAGTGATGTCCAATCGAACGGCTTAGATTAAAGAGTTGTATTAAAACATTCTAAATTTCAATAGACAAGTGGACAGAAGATTTCAGGGGCAATTGCCTGATGTTAGTTTTTGAATGAAAAACAAAAGGATGGACTATTGATGCCACTTATATCAAGTTTAGGGGTGTCGTTGCCCATTGGCACATTTGAAAAGTCAAGAGGTAAGTTGATATTAATTTCAGTCGAGGGGGTGTCTTTGTAATTTGATTTAGATAGAGATGGCTTACTTACAAGTTTGCAACCTCATTTTCAATAGACAACCTCATTTTCATTTGAAAAGTCAAGAGGTAAGTTGATATTAATTTCAGTCGAGGGGGTTCTTTGTAATTTGATTTAGATAGAGATGGCTTACTTACAAGTTTGCAACCTCATTTTCATTGGAAGTACTTTTAGCTGCCTCCGGAGTTTTCTGTTGGAATATCTATTGAATAATATGTTAAAATTTTGGTTTAAATTTTTTCTATTTTCCATTTAAACAGCTAACATAAGCTCAACTGCAAACATAGCTGGTAAGCAGGTTCCGTGGTATGGGTGTTCATATATCAGGCATAATCATAGATCTCTTTGTGTATACAGTCTATTTGGAGGGAAGAAGGAAAATAATGAGGGAGATGATACTTCTTCAAAGGTTAACCAAGTGCCTCTTATTCCTGTATTTACTTAACATTGTGATTCAGGCAGATTTTGATCTATGTAAGCAAAATTCATAGCCCTCGTTGACCTTAAGTTATATTGACTTGGTTTATGTGCGAAATAGTTGATGAGGTTACATTCTAACGAACTTTTTCCATGATTCCCATTTCTTTGGTTTTTACTTGCTATTTTCAATATCCTGGCCTGGATAAATTCATGTAATAATATGGCAGTAAAATTTTGGGGCCAATCCAATATCAACATTCGTCATCAAAGTATTTGTATTCACATTGATTTTGTTATTTAACTTGAGAAACTTTAGATAAACATAAATGTTAAGAGCCATCTTAAGCATTTCTGTCATGCCATCTATCAAATTGAATGTTAGTTTTGTAAGGAAAATGCTAGATGGCTGTTTTGTTTTGTTTTGTTTTTTTTTTTAATTGGTTTTTGGGCATCATGAATAATTTCTACTATAAGATGGGGCTTGTGAGTTATGAATCATATTCATCATCACCGTTATTATTGTGAACGCATTTTCATTGTGGAACTAGTTTCTGGTTATTTTGCCTCTCAATTTCAAATCTGTTAGTTGAGATTAACATTTTGTTATGCCAATTTGTTTTAGGCAGGGGTTTTCGGAAACATGCAAAGCCTCTTTAGACTGTAAAGAAGGCACAGATGGTTTTCCAAGTTGAGGCAATTAAAGTATGAAAGAACTGGCCGCGTATGAGAAAATTACCTTCGTTTGAAATGTAACCTTTCTACTTTTTCTACCTGCTTTAATTCTTAAATTTTCCTATTTTTCTTGTTATGTTTGCAGAACAAGATTGATGGTTACTGCGAAGGCGAGAGCTAATAAAGGTATCTTTTTCTTGCAAGTATTGCAATTTGTTTCTGGTGCTAGAAATTGTGTGAAATATCATTCTAGTAAATCTTCTTTTGGAATTTGGAGATTAATTAGTGAAATCGTGGAGTTAGTTTTCATGAGTTCAATCATTTGATCTTATGCCTGCCATCCTCCCTAAACTTTCCGGAAGTCTACATTTTTATTCTACAAGAAGAACAGAAAATCCTTGTAATCTTTGACTTTAACTTTGTTTATAGGCACTAGGACCTGCTTGTTTCATAAGCATAAATAAAGGTTTGTAACTTGATCACTACCATGTAGGTGACACCATCTGGGAACCAACAACCCATACGCACCGAGATCACTGAAGCAGCAATGGAATTAGGACCAGAAGTGAGTGT
Source organism: Ficus erecta (assembly GCA_008635985.1). Taxonomy (NCBI): domain Eukaryota; kingdom Viridiplantae; phylum Streptophyta; class Magnoliopsida; order Rosales; family Moraceae; genus Ficus; species Ficus erecta. The sequence continues at coordinate 112,542 of BKCH01002042.1, read as the reverse complement.
ACACAATTTACTTCACCTCGTTTGTTGCTTTGGATGGTTGATTTATATACATATATATGTGTCATATATTATATATATATATATATATAATATACTTACATATAATCTTACTTTATGTCTTTGTTGACAAATGAAAATGCATGGTCCTTGTGTTTTATCCCTGTTTTTTTTTTTTTGGGGGGGGGGTACTTTTGGTAGTTCTGGATTGATTATCAATCAAGTATCATGAAGATCCATTGTTTTGGCTTATAGAGTTCTACTTTTCTCTAGTGTTTCCCCTTTCTCTTGGTGTGTTTCCTGGTTCTTTGGAATAAACGTTTAAATTAAACTTATATTCCCTATTGAGCCAATGATCTCAAATAGTTATTTAATATGCACAAAGACAATTTAATATTTAAATCGATGAGATTCTTATTCCTAAGTTTTGTAAGCACTTTAAGACGGAATCAGATGTTTAATTCCCCATCCTAATAGATAAGCAAACCTTTGAAAGAGAATTAATATAGATACCCATTCTTATTCCTTTTCTTTACTGTTCAAACCATTACTTTTCGCATTGCGTTCCATTCTGATTTGGCAAACATGCAAATATAACTCTCAATTCTTTGTAAATAATAAAATGGAGGTTTTCTAAGTGTTTTTACAACGGATTTTACTTTGGCCGCGTCTCTGAGTCCCAAAGTGGCAACTTCATACTTTTCATTACTGATTTTACCATAATTTTTTTCCTTTCTCATTTGGCATGTTAGTAAACTCATTTCTACTTCGTCATCACTAATTTACCACTTATTTTATCATCATCTGGGCATATTACGTGCAAGTTAACTCATGATCAGCACCTTGCTACTCCGAATTTGGCGGTCTGGCATGACAATTGGAAGATTTCAGGAGGTGCTCAATAGGGAATGATTTTTACATATTCCCGCTTTGTAATGCAGAAACTCTCTTTTGATTACTGAGGCATACAAGGATGCACACCAAAAAAGTGTTCAGGTGAGAATTTCTCGGTTTTATTCAATCAAATTAAAAAAAAAAAGAATTATTGTATTTTGCTGCTAAATGTAATACTTCACCTTGTTGATCCTTAGGCTATGAAGGAAAGGATGAGTGATCTTGCCCAGAGTCTCGGAATGCCTCCGGGTTCTCAACGACGCATTGAAAGTAATCTTATTTTTCTTAATGTAATGGTCTGAGATGAACAATTTTGTGTATGTACCAGGCAAAAATGCTCACTTTTATAGGCACTTAAAGTTTAGTTTCATTTTATTTACGGTAGTAGCAAGTTTTTCGATCCTATATCCCTGGCCTTGCCACAAAATCAATAGACTATAAAATTTTTCTAGTAAAGAAATACTCACTGAGTATACTAATGAAAACTTGTAGTCCTTGTTATTCATGGTTGTTATTTATTTTGAGGAATTCATGTCTTTACAAGAAAGTCCATAATCTTGGCAAATACAATCAATAAAACATTTGTAGATCCTAATTTATCTTGCGTTGAACAATTTTCAAGTAGAATAACACAATTTGTCTGTATTCCCCAATTCACTTCAATCTTCAAGACAAATGAATTTCATGAGAATATCGGTACCTAAACTTGAATGTTCATTTATATGGTAACGGTTCCTAATCTAAGTTCTTCATCACTAAGCCATCAATTATATGTTTGCTTTTTCCCTATCCAATCAATCTTCTTGATCAAACCCCGTTTTCGATCGCCATCATCAAGATTTCAGCAATTCTTTCCCCAACAAATGTTGATGAGAACTACCAATTAAACCTTTTGCTCTATGTGACAAAATGCGGCAAAGCCAATAAACCAATCAAAGCAACAATTAATAAATCAAAATAATCAACCACACAAGGGACACCGATTTTTACATGGAAAACCCTTCAACACGAAAGAAAAAACCACGGGACCGTAGGCCGATATCAACTTCCACTATATGATCAATAAATTACAAAGTTTTCTTTAGATACCACTAGATGCTCACAATCATTAAGATAAATACTTAAAAAAGAAAAAAAAAACCTTTAAGGACTGTTGGGCTTGGCCCCATTAATTTGTCCAACTACGAGGCGGACCCAACACCAAAAATTATCTTAGTTGAAAACAAAAAAGAAAAAGAAAAAAAGAACAGAAGCAATATTTTCACTTGTATTTGTTGAATGAAATATCGTTGTGGTCGAAAGATTGGAAATTCATGGCCAGCTCCACTCACAGTTGCTAAGTCAAGCCTTTGTCTACCTTTGTCCATCCTCCTACCTTTAGAATGAAAATTTTACCCCAAAAATTTTAGAAAAACTTTCAATCTTATTAGGGGTAAAAGGAAAATAATGTCAGTTTTGTAAATACCTGTCCTTGAGTACTGTGGATTCAACTTGGTTTTTATGGTGTCATTGAGATTGTTAAGAGGGAACCTTGTGTCAATTACTCCACTGCAGAGAAACAGAAACAAAATGTGCAACTTTTTGTTAAGAGGGAACCTTGTGTCATTTAGATGGGCTTTCTACATTATGGAATCTCGAGCAATATAATATGCTATAAATGTTAGATTTGATTAAGATCACATCAAAATGAAACTAAATGAAAATTGATAGAATCTAATATAACTCTGACAGTTTAAACAAAGCTCTACTTATATGAATGTGGAATGTCATAATTTAGAAGCTTTTTTTCTTTGATTAGATTGCAATTGTCATGCACAAGTTATAACAAGAACACAACTATTTAGTCTCGAGGATTTTTCTTTTGCATTATTCACTAACTAGATCATGATCAGCATTGAACTCAATTATATCTTCTTCTGAACTCCTCCAATGGAGGATAATAAACATCAACATAAACAACTATCATAGAATGGCTCTTTTTGCACAAATAATTATCGAATCTCCCCTTTGTTTCCGACAGCATGCAAAGGATAATTTACAAGCAGGCATGAAATGGTCAATTGCCTAGAAGATACAGCCTTCGGTATTTACTTTTTTTTTTTGTTCTTTTATTCTGGTGAATTATAACTAAGAACTACAACCATACTAACAAAAGTAGTCCATTTCTAAACGGCAAACATTCAAATTTGTGTATTCTACTCTAAATATCGGATGAAGAAACTTACGCAATAAATTAACTTAAATTATTTCCCCCAATGCCCAAAATGAAAATCAAGAGTACAAATCTAGCAAAAGGAAAGAAGCCAAATCATTTTCCCCCTATGAGAAAATTACCCAAAAAAATCAATCATTTTTTTTTTTCATAAATTGGACTAACATGATACTTAAATCTCCACTCTTGACCCAACATGACACAATTTTAGCTAACTTTAGTTTAATTTTGTGTTATATTGTCTCAGTGCTAAATTTTTGTGTCATGTTGGTGTCATGGTCTTTAAATTTGGATCGTTTAGGTGCTTTCCCCTTTTCTATTAGACACAACGGACTAAATCAAGAGAACTAAAAGAACAATAGAGAATTGTAATGACCCAAATTTTAATTAACAATATTGTTACAAATTAGATGTTAGGAATTAACATGGGTAATGTAATGGTATTATATTTAATTAATTTTAATGTTGTGTTAAATTGTTTTTCACATATACACGTAGTGAGTGCACAATGTACAAGAAGAAGTTCATGCTATTTAATGAAATTTTCTGTAATTTCATGTTTTGATATGATGAATTATGATATGATCATGACGTGATGTGTTTTATGTTATAAAGTATGGAATTAAGTATTCTAGGAAAATTCAAAGTTTTCCTTGATCTTTCCTTTTATGAAAAAAAAACCCATTTTTCATGACGTTTACTTCACACTTAATTTTGTATCTCTCAATGTCCGAAATTATTTCTCTATTTTATATAAAATTATAAAGCGCTTCATAATTGTTCCAACGCCTACTCATTAACATAAATTTGACATATGAGTAAGAAGTTATGGCTTGTATACTCTCCGGAAACTTGCCAGTCACCAAACAGTTTACTGTGTGTGAAAATAGGAGCGGAAATTCTAGAAGTTTGCAAAAAATTCGTTCTTTTTCTTTCACACGTTTTCACACTCTAATAACAGCCATCCCCCACCTATTAAGAGCCAATTTCCTAAATTTAATTTCCAGTTAATCCCAAAAACTAATCCTCTTAAATTTTTTCTATGCATTATGAGCCATCTCCCTCTCTCTATCACTATTCTCTCTCTCTCTTTCCCTTCCTTCCTCTCACAAAGATCTTTGGTTTATTGTTATTTTTGGTTGGAAGATTATTTTGGATTTCCTCCAGTTTTATTTCCTGATATAGATTTTAAATTTTATATTAATTATAGAGGTTATTTTATAAGATAAAAATAATATTTAAAAAAATTTGAAATATATATCATGAAATAAACTTAAGGAAATTCATCAAGATTTCCTATGTAGTATTAAAGCTTTTGTTATAAATTTAACCTAAGTTATGATATGCTAAATTCTAATGATGTGACAATTAAAAATATATTAAATTTTAATTAAATAATATGTCACAATATGAGGTTGCAATAGTGTGACCCCAATAGTATGAATTATGATAAGATAATAATATAATCTTATTGTGTTTCTTTTTCAACCCAAACTTATTATAGGTATATTTTTATTTTTACTTAGTAAAATTGGGTGAATTTTTTTGGTAGAAGGTAAACCTAATTGGGACGTCCTATCTTAGATCGATACCAATTAAACTATTAATTTGTTAAAATCAATTTGATAATTTGGAATTGAATTTGTAAAAAAAAAGAAAAAAAAACAAAAGAAAAAAAGGCAACCATTACCTTTTTTGGGGCTTCAAAAAGCAGCTCTTCCTTAATTTCAAACTCCACTTCCTCTTTCTCTTGCCAGTATCCCGAAGAAGCTGCCAGCATAGTATCTTGTACCAGTGGTTTAAGTTGGAGCTCCATATTTTCTCACAAAGTTTCTTTCTTGATGAGGAAACTTGAAAGTGACGCAGCTGCTCTAAAATACTCTCCCAAGATAAGCTCGGTCCGCCCTCAACGTTGACAACATTTGATTTCCTACATACATATTGACTGCTGATGAATACCAAATTCCATTGCGTCTTGGAGTTGTAGCAAGCGGACCCCACACCTTTTTATTTTTTTACATCTGCTTCCTCATCAGTTCCGAAGTTAAATGACATCTCTACTGCAGGGTTAAAAGTTTACTACATCACACATAAATGTAGTCATGAACACATGGTTCTTGTCATTCGAAGGCAATAGCTTCAGGGGAAGTGGGAGGTGCCTTTCATCGCCGTCGGATGTTTTGAGATATATTTCACCGTCTAAGTGCAATGGCGGCAGGCCCCATTCGTTGTACTCCTCGCATGAGAGAATAAAGCAAAATGCAAAGCCCATGAAGTTGGAATTACAAGGAAGCCGAATATTAATTGAACGTCCCATGTTTTGATAGCTGAACCACTCCGGAATGTTATCCCCTGGATAACACATTATAGTACGTGGAAAAAAACCTGCTGCAAAGCATGAATAAATCATGGTTATATTTAAATAAAAACATCAATTTATTTGTTACAAGAAATAGCGAATTTGGGATAAAAAGCTTATAACTTGGCAGGCTGTGCCATGAAAACATCACAATTATTTCACATATAGATAAAATAAATTAAACATTTTACTTGAATAAAAGAAAGAAGAGGCATACCTTATCCGGAGATTTTCTCATTGCAAATTCTGTTGCAATGAGCGAAGCTCTCATCTGAAATTCAGACATTAAGTTCTGGTGTTCCAACTTTAAGCAATTCATAAATGAAAAAGCGACCCCAAGATTAACATGATCTGTAGGTGGTTGTGTGAGTGCAGTCAATGAATTTGACACCATTTTCAGTTGACGTGCATCCACTTGCATTAACTTTCTCTACAGTCAGTGGAAGCTCTGGTAGAGACTCGAGAACCCTGCAACGACTTATGTCAGTTCACGCAGCTTAGAAAATTTGATGTTTTTAGGAATTCTCCTAATATTTGTGCCTGTAAGACATAATTCTTGCACCAAGTTCGTGCCACTTGATAAGGGACGAGGCAAGCTTTTAAGCTTTAGACATCCAGTAATATCCAGACGAATCTTATTGTAGATGTTGCATGGGATAAGCTCGAGATTTTTGCAATGTCTAAGGAGTAATAATTGAACCTTAGGTAGATTTTCCAATAATGACGTTGGTAACTTTCTGATCCCCGAGTTTTTGAAATTGGAGGTAAGCATAGATTTGGCATTGGCTCTAAAATTTCTGGCAAGTACTCTAGTTTTGGGCAACAAACGAGGTTAGAATTAAAAGAGATTTTAACTTACAAATGGTGGTTGGAAGACTCTTGAGATTTTGGCAATGAGTAAGGGATAAAAATACAATCCCAATCAGATTGTAAATTGACTCTGGCAAATCTATAATCCCTGAATTTGATAAATCAAGATCCATTAGATATGGCATTGGCTCTGAAATTTCTGGCAAGTACTCTAACTTTGAGCAGCTTTTTTAGATGAAGAAGTTGCAACAACTTCAGCTTGCAAACGCTGCTTGGAAGATGCTCAAGACTTGTACAACCAGTGAGATAGATCTTCTCCACATTTAGTGCTTGAGAGAGGTTTGGAATTTCAATCAGGTTCTCAGAGTCTTTAAGATCTAGAACTTTTAAGCTCCCAAATTCTGTCACCAAATAGAAATGGAATAAGAAACTTATATTAGATTCATTACACAAGATATTAAAGCTATTGGAACTAAATATTACCTGATCGCCAACCCAAAGTTTCTCTAGCTTACTTCCCTGCAAGCGCAGCTCAACAAGATTTTGTGGCTTAAAATGTGGAGGCAAAGTTCTTGAAGGGTAACGGTTCCAACAAAGATATCTAAGCTCATCAGGAAGAGACTGTGGAAGGTTTAACTTTTTGGTAAGATCATCAAAATATTCATCAATGGACAAATATTTTAAATTGATCATGGCTTCGAAGACTAGAGGATTCAAGTCTATGTCACTTTCAAGTTCATGAATATTCAGAGACATCCTTTGGACTTTGTCTGTCCCCTGAAAATTGAGAAGAAACAGAGTCATGAGCATATATGGCATACACAAATTGCAAAATGTAAACTCATATAAGGTATAGAGACGAGCTTGTAATAAACTAGAAACACCACTACAAACGCACACATTGTAGGTGTTTGGTATCTGATTATCTTAATTTAAACATACTAAAATCATGCTAAATACTGACATAACATATGTGTGCATGGTTATAGACAAATTAATTGAAATGGTTTTGTGCCTTTCTATTTTTCATGCAGACAGTTTACTCAAATTTTAATGAAATTTTATTGTAGGTGCTACTTACAGTATTATATTCAAGACATGGTAGATATCCTTCCGCCAACCACAATCTACTGCGCTTTCCAGGCTCATTATAAGATTCTTCACGAACAATCTCCCACCCCATTTCTTGTAGCAAATCATGCATACGTAACCTGTTTTCCTCGAGAGTTAAAGAGACTGAGCGATGAGAATATCAATTCCTATTGGCACATCAAGATCAAGAGCATGTAGTTTTCTTTCTACCAATTCTTTATGCTCACCATTGAAGAAGCATGCTATATCAAGAAACATCTCCTTCTCATTGCGTTCTAGACTGTCATAACTGATTCTCAGTACTTCATGGATTTTGTTGTTCGGACATTTTCTTCAATTTATTCAATGCACTTTCCCATGACTTTGGGCTCCTGGAATGTAGGTGAGAACCCAAAACTTTAAGAGCCAATGGAAGGCCTTGAGCATATGTGACCACCCTATGCGACAAGCAATTCATAATCCTCTGGGGGAGAGTTTCGTCGAAAAGCCTCTGAGCAAAAGAGTTGAAGTGCTTCTTCGAAATTTAATCCTCCAACTAGGTATTCTTCATGAGCAATATTTTTGAGCAATTGAGAATCTCTGGTTGTTATAATGATTTTACTGCCAGGATGAAACGAAACTTGTTCAACTAGATATTCTAGTTGTTCAGCACTATCTACGTCGTCAAGAACAACAAGAGCCTTTGTACACTGAAGCCTATATTTGCAATTCGTTGACTTCTATCGAACTTTCTTCCCCCAATAGTTTAGAAAAAGTTGTTTTTGTAAATTAGTGAGCCCACTTCTTTTTGATTCTTCCTTGACGTTTTCAAGAAAGACGCTACCTTCAAATTGAAATGCAAATCGGTCGAAAAAGGCACGAGCCAGGGTTGTCTTACCAATACCGCCAATGCCCCAAATGCCTACAATGCGAACTTCTTGTGAGTTGATGTTCAACAATGATTCAAATTGCTCAATTCGTTTGTCCATTCCAACCAAGCCCTTTTCCTTCAAATTATTGCTTGGTGATAAGCGATTCAACTTCCCCATAACATCTTTGACAATTTCCTCAACTAATTCAGCTTCGGACCTACCACCATGCAGAGTAAATAGCAATGAGTTATGATAAGAAATCAAAGAGACTTATGGCAAAGACGTTCTCATTTAATGTTAATGTTGCTTATAAGATCTATTTTTTTGTTTTCAATTCATGTTGTTGTCTAGCCATTTGAACAAATTAGGCACGAACAAGTTCTTGTTTTGAATTGTAAGAGATAATTTGAAGATGAAGGATTATTATCTGAACATACTATGGGTTGTCTTTACTAATGCATAATCAGAGTGAGCATTCCTACTGGCCTGTCGATGCTTACCCCTTATATTTAACCTCTCAGGTAGTGTTCAGTGCGACTTATCCAGTGAGGAGTAAGTCGAGGGATTTTGCTGTGGAGATCGTAGCGGAGTATTTTATAGCAACAATGGGTCTTTTACATTTCCATTTAATTATGAACTTATCATTGTGGACTGTATCAAATAATGTTTGACTTGGATTATTCCGATGATGACGGATTTTTACGTACTTAAAAAAAATTTATGGTTGCTACTCTTACTGTGGATTGATGATGTATAACTGTATTTTCAAATTTTCTTTCAAGTACCATGGACAATGTTTTTAAGTATTTATGAAATTATCTCATCTTGTTTATTTTAATTAATTTATTACTACTAATTAACCCCCACTTAGGGGCGTTACAAGTAAAAATATTAAGACAATAAAACTTAAGTTGTGTAACTTTTTTTGGTTTAAAAATAGCTAAAAAGAATAAAAATAATTGAATAAAATAAGCAAAATAAAAAATAGAGCATAAAAATAGATACATATATATTATGATAAATTAAGTTATTTATTCATGGTAATAAAGTTAATAATAATTAGGACAGTTATATAATATTAAGTTAATAAAAAATATATATTATATTAGTTAATAAAAAATTAATATATGTGCTATTATTTTTAATATAATAATTTGTAAGTAAACAAAGGATAAGATGATAATTTAATACTAATATCAAGATTAGGAATCACAATCCAAAGGGGCATGGACTACTGCCAATACGATTCTTCAATCCCAAATTGATGTGTGGCCTATCATCCCACTCACCTTTTTAGGGAAAAAAAAATGAACAAGTAAATAAGGGATTACTCTCCCTTTACTCTCCCCATAAGTAAACCTTAAATAGGATGATATGAGCTATCTCTATGTCATTTGGGCTCTCTTATGTCTTTAAATATGAACCATTTGTTTTAAGGTCCAGATATGTGTTGACTAAACCATCTTGGTTGTTAATAATAATTTTCTCCATCTAGAGGAGGCTGGACGTGGGTCAGCAAGACCAGGCTTTTTATACGGTGATGGATCATCTCAAGGTTAAAATAATACACATTTCTAGTTTTCAGAAGCTTTGTGACAGTGTTAGATTTGGGAGAAAAAATTAGGTTTTTTTTTTTTGGTTTTGGTTTTTGGTTTTGTTTTGTTTTTTTTTTTTTTTTTTATGTGTAGAGAGAACCAATGACCAAGACTGGTGACATTGTATAGCCACAATGTGTGATGTTCAACATGACGTTTTTTCCTTTTTATGGTAATTTTGTTTGGGAATAAGTTAGACCTAGGAATTTTGAATTCCCATTCTAAATAGCATTTCCTTAATCTTTGAGTCCAATTGGTACGATTTCCTATTCTTGTTCAAATTTTCCTTTTCTTGAAAAATTTTGCATTTCTTTATTTTCTAATTATGTTTTAGACCGTTTTTTCTAAGTTATCCATTGGTGTTTTATCATATAAATAAGTGCGCCCTTTTTATTAGTGCAGAACAATCCTTGCTGAATGAAATTGAACTTGACCATGGATTTTTATCTCTTTCAATTTTTGGTATTATTTTAGGAAACAATGAATTTGAAGTTGTTTTCTTGATATTTTGTCTGAATTTAAAAAATTAAAATTAATTTGTTATTCCATTTTTTAATATACACTACTGTTACTTCATGCCTATTAATTGGAGTAAATTTTGTTGTTTCTATAAGCCTTTGGGCATGAACTTTCCCTCCTTTACGAATCTTTGTAATTCTTTTCTTTTTTTTTTTTTTAATAATTATTATTATTTAATAAAGATGGTGGTTCATTTTCATCATAGGATAGAGGTTTTGATTGTGGTTAACTACAAGAAAATTGATTTTTAACGGCGACAAAAGTGGTCGTTAAACATTAGAAAGTAGTCGTTGAAAGTTATTAACGACAAAAAATTATGTTTGTCGATAGTTGTCGCTGTTACATATGTGTCATTGATTATTTCAATGACAACTTTCTTACATTGTCATTGAAAGTGTATTCAATGACAAGTAATTGTCATTGATTAAGTACAATTTGCATCGTTGATTACTTTTAGACGACAAGTAGCATTTTGTCACTAATGAATACAACGACAAGGTAGTCGTCATTAAAAGTGAAAATTTTAGTGACAATGTACTTATTTCGACAACCCTAATTATTGTCGCAAAAAAATTTTTTTTTTTTTAAACCGACAAATATATTTTTAACGACTTACAATATTTTCTTTTTTTTTTTTTTATAAACGTACGCTTCCACAACAGCCAAAAAATGTCGTGAGAAAATCTTCTCACCACATTTAATTATTGTCGTGAATTTGAATTTTAGTTTTGGTTTTTTTTTTAAAGATTTTAATATCCAGAAGAAAATTTGGATTAAATATAATATTTAATATTAGAATTCAAAAAATTTATCCTATTTAAAATTCAAAAAAATATCGAAATTCAAAAGAAGAAACATTTCAATGTTATTTCCTTGCAGCTATACAGATACAAATTAATTCTTCTTTTGGCGTCCTCTTCGGCCTTCTCCCATGGACCCATAATACAGATGTAGAAAAGAGGAAGAAGAAGAAGAAAAGAAAGAAAAGAAAACAACTAAAACCGCCCCTTTAAAAGAGGGGGGGGGGGGGGGGGCGGCGGGGGGGGAAAGAGAGAGGAGAGAGAGAGAAAGCATCATTGTTTTTGTTCATCATCTTCCATTTGATTTTAAACTGGCGCATCTCGGACGGATCGAAGAGGGCTAAGCATCACCGGAATCATCAAGATCATAATCTTCTAGTACTTTAATCCCAAACACGCTTCCAATCGTTCTCTCTCTAGCCTTCCAAGCCGACACAATTAAGTCATTGATTTTGCCTTTGTTGTGTTCTAAACATATTGATGCCTGCACAATCAAGAGCCCAGGGAAAAAACAATTAAGCCACTGTTTAAGTGCCCAATAGAAGGATTTAGAAAATAAAGGTTGCCCAATAAAAAGGCGACCTCCATGACGAAGGAGAAACATTTATAGGGAATTACTGCAAGAATTTGATGCATACGCGGGACGAAAACCATAGTGGAGGCTCTAATTCGGAGGCAATCATGGCAAGATATGTGTTCGATTTAAAGATGACGGATGAAACCGTAGTGGAGGCTCTAAGTCGAGCAATTGGATGGCAAAGACTAGTGTTCGATTCGAGCCGACGGACAACTGCGTCAAAGAATTGCAAACCAATACGATGAATAGAACGCAAGAATAAGACGAAAACATAAATTACCTTTCAGTACCAAGTTGCCTAAGGCTTTTGTATGAAACAGAAAGAAACGATGGATGATGAGCAAAAAGAAAAAACTTATTTTATGTTAGTGGAACTGAGTTGTTTTGTACGTGGATACAAATTACTATTTAACTAATAATGCAAATTCAATTGAAAAACAAAGCGCCAGTTTTTGTTGTTTTAAAACCATTTTTAGCGCCAACTACAAAATTTTAGTTTGCCGCCTCTTCTTTTAGCAATTTGCCGGCTTAACTATTTTAAGTTGGAATTTTAATATTATAAATGAAGAGATATTTATTATTAATCGGTGTATTGTAGGTAGTTTTTTTTTTAATTATTTTTTAAAATTTTTGAGAAACTGTGTAGGTAGTTATACCCATCCTTTTCTTCAGGATATAGATATATTTTTTCCGGAAGGAGTTATCAAATAAATATTACTTAATATTTGTATGTAAGGTAAATATTTGATCACCACTTTCAACCAAAAAAAAAAAGTGATCACTACTCTTCTGTAAATATCTACACCTTTTTTCCATTTGAAAAAGTTTTTGAACTTCACATAAGTTTAAAGAATTCCAATTTAAAATAAAAAGGTACCTAAACAATTTTTAATTTAATTTTATCACAAAGGCTAGTTCCTAATGCAAGTCCATGTAAAATTTTTTGCTAAATTTTTTGGGTATAGTGAAAAAAAAACTATTAACTAGGCTTTTAAGGTAAAAATCATTTTAACATACAGAAAATATGAGAAATTTTTTTAGAAAAAGGTGGAAGGAAAATATTTAAGTGAAGTGGTTGCAGTAAAATCTAATGATAATTATACATCTGATTCCATCACAAGATATATAGTTTGAATCTTTTCTAAGTTTAAAAAAATAAATAAATAAACAAGAACATATTAGACAAAAAAAAATTATTGCCGAATAGAGATAAGTAGGAGGAAAAAGTATTTGGTGGCATAATATAAAATACAGAGATATAATATTAAATAAAAAATTAATAAAAATAAATGTAAAAGTTTTACTATAAAAAAGATTTTTTTTTTTTTTGAAAAAACTTCAAACAAATAATAAAAAAACAACAACGTAGACCCAAACAAAAATATTTAGTGCAATTAGAAAAAAATTTAATTATGAAAGTCATCTTAGATGAGATAATATTACAAAAGACGTAAGAAATTTATTTAGGTGGGCGTATTTTTTTAAATAAAATTATTAATTTAACAGAAAACTAGAAGTAAAAAAAAATAGTTAAAAGCAAAAATATACATTTTTTTTTTAATTTAAAGCTTTCAATGACAAAAATTATTACTCCTTTATAAAATTTAGACTTTTAATGATGACAACGGCCCTTTGTCGTTTAAATGTAATTAGACAACTCTTTTACTGACAATTTTTAACGGCGACTAATGTATCGTCACTAAAAGTTGATAATTTATGACAAAAACTGGAAAATTACTGACAAAATTGATTATCATTAAAAATCCACTACTTCATTAGATTTTCAATGACAACGACATTTGTCGTTAAATGTGATTGGACAAAGCTTTTATCGACAACTTTTAACGACGACAATTGTATCGTGATTAAAAGTTCATAATTTACGACAAAAAGTGTTTAATTAACTGCAAAGTTAGTCATCATTAAAAATCACTAATTCTGAACATATTCAACGACGACATATGATTGTCACTAATTTATATAAGTTGTCGTTTAAAAGTTTACCCGCCAACATGAGGGTTGCCAAAGCTAGTTGCGCCAAAAATCTCAAATTTTTAGCGACAATGTGAGAAAAGTGTCGTCAATAAAAGTTTTTTAACGACAATAGTTGTCGTGATGCATGTATTGCATCTTGTCGTTAATAGCGCAGTAGTTTCACGACAACCTGTCGTTTGAATGTCACTTTTAACGACAAAGTTTTAGTCGTCACTAAAATTGTTGTCGTTGATTCTCACTTTTCTTGTGATTTATCAATAAAAGTTTTCCCAAAAAATTAATTTTACCAATACTAATTTTTACCCTATATGTTCTTAAATATACAAACCGTAGTTGATGATATTAATATCTAAGAGTTCAATTATGTACACGAATCTCTGAAAATGTGGAAAAATATATACGATATTGTTACAAAAATAATCCGACTAATTGGACTAAACCTTTGTTAGTGTGATAATTCAGTCCTACACCTATAGACAAGTTTCAATTTTCTAACAAATTGATATCCCAACCATGCCAAAATAATCATCAGACAACATGGAAATTAAGTTTTTCCTCTTACTAACTGTAATGAAAATAACTGCAAGAGCAATAATTCTAGTGGCTAAAGCATATAATTATAAAACCATACAGAGTATGACATCTAAGTTTATTAGAAATTACCCAGTGGCTGATGATGAATGGAATCCAGCTAAATTGCCCACTGTTGTCAAAGCATTCTTCCATTTCTGCACCTTGTCCATCTTATCGCAAAAGTGTTGTTCATGAGCAGTAAATGCAGTTGCATAACTCTTTTCCTGATATCGAACATTTGATGGTTCGACGTTGTAAAAAACTGGTATCACAATCTGTTTATCTGTCTCCTTGCACTGAAGAATGTGACAGAGTTCCCTCCAAACACCAGGAGGAAGTAGCATAATTTTCCGATAAAATGACTACGGAAATCTTTGATTCTTGGATCGCTTCCATAAGTGCAGGTGAGATTTCATCTCCTCTTTTTAGGCTCTTCTTATCTATGTAAGCTTTGATATTTTTATTAACAAAAGTATTGTATAGATGACTAGTGAAAGTTTTACGAGTATCCACCCCTCTGAAACTGATGAATACATCATTAAGCTTTTTTGAAAAGTAACAGGAGAACTAGCAGCCATGCCTAGTTGATGATTCAGAGGGGACCTGTAGAAATCAATACATATAAATTAACAATATTAGGCTTGGCACTGATAGGAAAAACAAAAACAAAAAAAAACAAAAAAAAGAAGAAGAAGAAAAGAAGAAGAAGCCTTACAGAAACACAGCTCTTGTATGATGTAGCAGTGAATTAAGCTTCTTGCTCAGTTTTCTTATATGAAATTCTCCTTGGAAAGTATGACAAGAAAACAGAGAACTTTAATGGACACCATGTGAACGGAGACCTCCACATTTTCCAAGAAAGAAATGAAAGGGAAAGTGGCTTTAAGCACTTTCGTCGAAGTTTCAAAGGATATTAATTTTTAAATACATGTTTTTTTTTTTTAATAAAAAGTCTGGAAACGACTGACACTAGCGTATTCTTTGAGTTTTATCGCAAGCGACAAGAATGTTAGTCCAGTGTGGTCCTTCTCCTTCACGAGGAAACAGTCTCATCAAATATGTTAATTTGTAAGGATACTCTATTACTATTTTGATAAGAAGAATGAAAAATAGAAAGAAAAAAAGAGTAAAATTTTTAGGTGATAAAATGAGAGATATTTTCTTTCATATTATTTGAAAAAGATAAAGAAAACAAGAAAAAAAATCTAATGAAATAAATTTTTATAAAAATAACTTTATATAAATTAAGAGATAATTATAGATTACGGTGAAATATTTATTATATATATATATATTTATTTTGTCAAAAGTTTTTCATCTACTTTCTTCTTAAGTTAGAAGAATTAAAAAGCAATGGGACGTATGAATTTTCAATTTCCTTTCTTTCTTATTTTCCTCTCTATTAAACAATTAAAATTTTATTTTTCTCTCTAAGATCCCTACTTTAATTTCCTTCCACTCCCTTTTTCACTCTACCAAACATAGGCATACAAATGTGATATCAAACACTTTAAATAGAATATTAGACCGACGAAAAACCAAATTTTAATACTAAAATCCTTTAAAAATATCACTTATCCAAATTATTATTATTTTATTGATAAAACTATCCACTACCTACGAAAATATTTGGGTGAATTTGTGCTGGGATTAATTAGTAGGGTCTAAAGTTAGTCCAAAAAAAAAAAAGGTAGGGTCTACCGTCCATGTGAACAGCTTTTTGACTCTCTTACTCCTTGGTCATTGAAAAAATATCTATTACCAACTCTCTGTTACATGTATAACATTACATAGTTTAAAAACAATACATAGATATATATATAAACATTACATATATATACATATACACAGGGTTGGTTTGATATTGGTTCTAGAAAGTCTCCAACAATATAAATTTTTAATTATTATAAACGTGAATTTCAGTTAGAAATATGAATTCATACAGAAAAAAATATAAATAAAGAAAATTTGCATTCACTTTAACTACATTCTCTTGTACATGAATTCATATTCTTAATAACTAAAATTCATATTCACAGTAACTGAAATTCACATTATTGAATACCATATGGTATCGAATATAAGACTTGGTGCATATACCGATGTACAAGACGCGATATATATATAATGGTATTGGTAGGCGTGTAAATCGTTATGCTCTTTTTTAGTTTCATGCTTTAGGCTATGTTTGGTATGAGGGATGCAGAGGAGAAGGGATGAAGAGAGTTGGAGGGAGTGAAGGATTGATATGATTGTATGAATCCCTCGTGTTGTTTGATAAGAGAGAGGAAGAGTTAAAAGGATGGATGATAGTTTTTTAGTTAATTATTATATTGTCCATTTTAAACTTTTTTTTTTAAGTTAATGATAAAATTGTCTTTTTCATTGAAAAGAGGACAGGAGAGTGTCCATCATTCCAAATGGAAGGACATTATGGCGGGCCCAAGGAGAGAGATTCTCCCTCCGCCCCCTCTCCGTTCAACAAACACACTTTTAATGTACGTGAATTTGTGCGGATTCAAATATTCTTATTAAAGATATAGAGTTCGAATCCTTCACCTTAAATAAAAAATTTTTGGTTTTTTTTTTTTTTTTTTTCATATACAGTCATACTTTTCAAGGGGAATTTCATAGAAGGAAACTGAGCCATAATCTTTTTTTTTTTAATTTTAATTTTTTTATTTATTTTTATTTCACTACGCTTGTTTTATTTTCTTAACTAAATATTTTTTTCTTCTCCTCATCCTCTATCTTTATTTTTTTGCTTTGCTCGTCAAATGTCATTATTTCTTATCCCAAATGTCTTTTTTTTTTTTTTTTTTTCCGTTGCTTCTCTTCTCATTTTCTCTTACGTCTTGCTATTTATTAAAAGATAAAGTTATTTTAGAGCAAAAAAAGTTAACAAAACAGTTTTAATGTAAAAATTAAAATTGAAAAAATTAAGTAGTTATAGATATAATCCAACGTAACATCACATTCAAATTATTAAAAGGTGTAGAGTTCAAATAACGAGCATGAAGTAAGAGAAAATGAGACGACAAAAAAAAAGTTATAAAGAAAAAGCTGGAGAGACATTTGGGATAAGAAATAATGACATTTGACGAGCAAACCAAAAAAATAAAGATAGAGGATGAGGAGAAGAAAAAAATATTTAGTTAAGAAAATAAAACAAGCGTAGTGAAATAAAATAAATAAATTAATTAAAATTAAAAAAAAAAAGATTATGGCTCAGTTTTCCTTCTATGAAATTCCCCTTGAAAAGTATGACTGTATATGAAAAAAAAAAAAAAAAAAAAAAACTTTTATGGGCACTATGTGAGCGAGACATCCACACGAGTCCTAGCTAACTTCAAAGAAACTTCCCAAAGGAATTATAAGGAAAAGTAGCAGTTATACTTTAAGCACTTTCGGCGAAGTATATGATGCATTGTTTATTAATTTGCAAACTTTTGGCTTGTTAGGTGATATTGTTCAAACCTTTACGATTATAATTTAATTTTTATTTTTTTCTCTCCATTTTATTCTTCACACAATTTTTTAACTCAGATTTTAAAAATCCATAATTTTGAATAGACAAGTCTAAATGAGATGATTTTTTTTAAAAAAATTACATAGAATTTCGAGATGAATGAAACAATTTCCATATTAATTTTTTTTTCTGAACACATTTTAAGTTTTTACATTCTTTAACTCCAACAATTCAAGCGTCTCGATAAAAACATAATTAATTCAAATCTAAATTTTACGATCTAAATTTTAACAATGCATGGTTTGTTTCTATATGTTTTTGTTTTTTTAATAATATATCTAGTCTGAGAAAGACTGCGTTAGTATATTTTTGAACTCTATCAAAAGAGTTTCACAGATATTAATAGAAATGTTACAAGCAAATTCCAGTACTCGACAAAAAAAAAAAAAAAAAAAAAAAAAAAAAAAGAGCGCTTCTGGCTCAGTTTTCTTCTATGAAATTCCTCTTGGAAAAAAATGACGGAAAAAAAAAAAAAAAAAAAAAAAAAAGCACTTTAATAGGCACTGTGTGAACGAGACTTCCACATGAGTCCTAGCTAATTTCAAGGAAACTTCCCAAAGGAATTATAAGGAAAACTAGTAGCTACACTTTAAGCACTTTCAGCGAAAGTATATGATGCATTGTATATTAATTTGCAAACTTTTTATTTGTTAGGTGTGACAGTTCAAACATTATAATTATAATTTAATTTTTATTATTTTTCTCTCAGTTTTATTTTTCACACAGTTTTGTAACTCAGATTTTAAAAATCTATAATTTTACATAGACAAGTCCAAATTAAATAATTTTTTTTAAAATTGTATAAAATTTCGAGACGAATAAAACAAGCTCCATATTGATTTTTTTTTTAACATATTTCAAGTTTTTATATTTTTTAACTCCAACAATTCAAACGCTTCGATAAAAACACAATTAATTAAAATCCAAATTCTATAATCTAAATTTAGCACTAAATGCATGATTTGTTTCTACATGTTTTTGTTTTTTAATAATATATAGTCTGAGAAAGACCGCATTAGCACATTTTTGAGCATTACCAAAAGGGTTTCCTAGATAATGATAGAAATGTTACAAGCGAATTCCAGTACTCGACAAAAACTACAACACTTGAACTTCACTGAAAATGTTAAATGATAAAAAATTCTAAAAACGTGATACTAGATACTTTAAATCGAATATTAAAATGACAAGAAACAAGCTTTTATAATTAAAATCGTCCAATATTATCATTCAGCTTTTGTATGGAGTGCAAGTTACCAAGTCGACCCTTTAAATATCCCTTTTTTATTTTTTATTTTTTCAGGTCGGCACTGTAGTAGTGTCGGGCGCCGAGGCCACAGTGCTGTGTACTTTTTCTTCATAGCACCGCGGCACCCAAATACAGTGTTGCGGCACTACGTACTTTTTCATACGTAGTGCTATAAGCCCGTTTATGAGCGCTGCAACGCTCTGTGCTTGAGTTTTTGACTCAAAAGAGCCCCCGGAGCACCGTGGTGCCCCTATGATGGCACTGCTGCGCCTGAGGCTTGACCAAGCCTTTAATTAGCATCGTTCAAATTCATCTATTCATATTTTTGGCCTATTTTACACCAAATCATCTATACGTGGGCAACGTAGCATCCTAAAATCAACATAAAACTACTATAAAAACTTCATAATTCTTACTTTACTTATCTTTCACATGAAACATGAATTTTTGAGCGCATTAAAGCCTTTGTCGCCGTCACCTGCAATATACTTTAAAAAAATGTCAGTAATACCAATTTATACTGTACTTTATGATCATCTACAACATTCGGGCGTTACAATTTAGCACTCATGCCCGTAACTTGTTATCCTTTGGTAACGTGTCCCCAAACTTTTAATTTTCGCAATTTGGCCACTGAACTTGTTAAATCATTGTAATGTAGCCATTTTAGTTAATTTTTCACTAAATAAAAGATTTGAAATTGAAACTTAAATGAGGCATGCGTGGGATTTTCATAACTAATTTAGCATATATAAATTAATTCATAGGGGAATACATTATACTAATTTATTAACAAGTTCAATAGGCAACTTACCAAAATTAGAAGTTTGGAGGAGGGGGTAAATTGTCAAAAGGTGATAACTTTGGGTGAAATCAGTACTAAACACCCAAACTTAGTGATTTAGGCGTCACCTTTGGTGTGGTTGTCCATGCTGGATCATCCAATTGGAGATTGTTTAAATAATCACCTTTATTTTTAAACTGTATTATTAACTCTAATTTAACTTATCATATAAAGTGAGTTTGCATTAATTTAGAATTCATTAATTTCAAATTAATTAATCCAATTAAATACATTGTGTTCAAGTAATATTGTGGAAATGATATGTTGAACAGTGGACTTATAATTTCAAGCTGTACTTTATTTAATATATCAATTTTAATTATTCCAAAGTTATTTCACTAAAAATTTGGAATTGCACTTGATCTTGAATTATAAATGTAAGTTGTTCAACGAGTTTGAGTGTCCATTGATATAATCACGACATATAGATCAATTATCCATAAACAATTCACAGTTAGAGTTATATTTATCAGTTAACCTCTTTAATTGCATCTTTTTTCTTAAGTATCATTGATTCGGTAATGAATAATATATTTATGATCTTATTATAAATTGAACGCTCTTACTATTCAATACATGAATCAACTCTTAACGAAGTTATCCATCTAATTCATAATGAAAGAATGGACTTGATCATAATCTCGTTACTTTAACATTCTCTGCTATTTGCTTTGTTATGGATTACATGAATGAGATCCGACATCTTGTGAATCTATATCGAATAAGTTAAAGACATAACACCATAGATAAGAGTCTCTTAACAATGCAGAATTAAGATTGTTCTTTATATGATCATCGTCAATTAAATTTGAGGGCTCGTTTGGTGGACTTATGGAGACAGCGTTCTTGTCGTTGGAACTTTTGGAGTTGAGGAGTTTTTATGTGAGTTTGGGCTAAAAGTTTTTAGAAAAAAAGTTGTTTTGGAGTTTTGTGTGTTTAGTGGAAGAATAGTTGGAAAATCGTTGTTTTGATATGGGTATTTTGTTTATTTTATATATAAACAAATTGTGAATTATAGTAAATTTCTGGAAAAGACTTTTGGAAACCAATATGTTCCCCAAATGCCCATTTGTAAACCAGACGATATTCCACCGTTTGGAAAAGTGTTCCCAAACAGGACCTGAATACTCTATATACTAATGGAGATATATTCAAATTAAGAGTGTTCACATCTTATATAATCATATTATATAAAGCACCTTTATTCTGACGACACTTTAACAACAATCCGGATAGAATTGTTCCGTTCATAATGAGATGAATCGTGCTAGTAATAATTAATTAAAAATATAAATTTTAGATATTTATTAGGGACGATTTTAGAGTATTATTCTAAATATTACCCTCTTAACTTATATACGATAATGACAAAATTTTATAATAATTATTAAGTTTCAAACATATATGCATATTAGAGTATAATAAAACATAAAACTAATTTACTTAAATAACAATAAATTTTAAAACATCATATGCTTTTAGGCATCAATCCTAACAAAATTTTCTTATCCTCACCTTTTCTCAATCCTTTTCTTATCCTCTATTTTTTTGGGGTGATTTTTTAATTTGTGTGTAATTTGGTTTTTTAATTTCTGAATTTTTTTAATCTTTTAGAGTTTTAAATATTAAAGCAACAATGACAAATGAAATGTATAAAGTATTGTGCTCATTCAAAAACTATTGAAGGATTTTGAACAATGTCGAATTACTTTTGTTTGCCACCCAACACAACATCAAAGATCTTGTGATGACTGATAAGGGATCATACGTGCTTTCAAGACGCATCATCTTCATCGATTTTATCATTTTTGGAGGTTGTAAAGAAGAGTGCAAAATCTAGGAAAGAAAAAAAAATTAATTGCAATGCATCTTCCATTTGGCTTGAAAAATAGACGTATAGGCAAAAACAATTGCAACTTGTTTTTGACATTGCATAATTAGGTCCGTGGATAACATGGCCCACTGACAATTTGGATGGACCAAGCTTGTAAGGTGAAGGCATGCAAAAACAAGAAAAAGTAATCAAAGAGTTGTGGTTGCAGTGATGCAAAAACAAGGTGAAGGCATTGCATAATTAGTTGTTTTTTTATTTTTATTATTTTTATTTTTTATCATTATAGTAAAGATACATTTGTGTGCTTTTTTTCTTTATTTTTTTTTCAGCGCTTGCTTTTTGGTACGTGTGTGTGTGTGTGTGTTTTTTTTTTTTTTTTTTTTATCCTTTTTGTTTTAAATTACTATGGATTCAAGTTTTTTTTTTTTTTTTTTAATTTAAGGGAATTCGATCTCTATACCTCAAAGTAAAAATATGTATAAAATTACCGGTATGTTGTGCTAGCAAGTAGAATTACTATGATACAACTGGTATCAAAGGTTCTTGTAGATTATATATATAAACAAAAAATATCAATAATACAAAAACTTGTTTGTGTATTTTTAATTTTTTAATTTTGTCTTGAACTGTTTTATTCAAATTTGGGAATTAAGATTATCCAAATCTTAATAAACCAGCAATTTAACATTTTTTCGCTTTAGAATAACTTTATCTTTAATTTGATTAATTAATAATCATAGAAAATAAAGAAAAGAAAGCAAAGATAATAAATAAAGAGCATTAAATAAGTAATGAGAATAAAAGTCTAGAGAGAAATTGGAGAGAGCGTATTAGGTGAGAGAAAATGAGAAGATCAGAAGCAATGAAAAAATAAATAAACAAATTACAAAGAGATTGGGAATAAAGAAAATAATGACATATATTGAAGAGCAAGAAAATAAAGATAGTGTTGAATTAAGCTTCTTGTCGGTTTTCTTCTATGAAATTCCCCTTGGAAAGTATGAGAAAAAGCGGACAACATGCGAACGATAGACATCCACGTTAGAGTCGCAGCTAATATCAAGGAAATTTCTCAAAGAAAGAATGAATGGAAAAGTAGTTGTATTGACTTTCACCACTTCCGTCGAATCATCCAAAGCATATTAATTTTCAAATTTTGTTTGTATATGTCTTTATTTCTATGTATATATAATAAAAAGTTTAGGAAGGACTTACGTTAGCTTATCCTTTACGTGTTATTAAAATGATCACAGATAATGATATAAATATTCATTAAAGATTTTATAAAAATATTATTAAAATAGTCATCGATAATAATATGAATATTTATTAAAGATTTTATAAACGGATTCTAATATTTGATAAAATATATATATATATATATGTTATCGTCACCTGAATTTCACATAAAAAGTTTATATAAAGAAATCCAAAGTCTAGATTCTAAAAATTTTAAATGATATATTAGACTAACGGAAAAAACAAACTTTTATATGTAAATCCTTCAAGAATATCACTCAGCATTCTGACAGAGTGTATATACCCATATGTTGAATGAAGTATCCACTACCTACGGACAAATTACGTGAATTTAGTATTGGAATTAATTAGTGGGGTATGCCCATGTGACAAGCTTTTTGACTACTTTACTTGTGGTCATAAAAAATATATAAGAAAATAAGAAATGATAAATTCTGTAATCATAATATTATATTTAAAATCTTATAATTAATAATTAATATTTGTGTAATTATTTTTGTTTATTTAGATCCATTACTATAAAGAATAAGTGTCATTATAAAATAATTTATTAAATCAATTAATTATTATAATAACATATTAAAAAAATTATAAGTATCATTTTATAAAAAATTAATTGTTATAAAATAATGTATAAAAAATTACTAATTATCGTTTTAATGAAATAACGGACCAGAAGCAATGGGTAGGAAAACAAAGTAGAGGTATTGCCGGGTTGTGTCATTTCATTCGGTGGGTAGGAAAAATGAGAGTAGCAAAAGTGAACCATCTTTTGACTATTGAATGACGTGTAGAGCGAAAAAGAAAAAAGTTGCCAATCGTTAATTCCGGGGCAAGGACTTTCCCTACAGTAAGTCAAGCAAACATGTCTTCCCTTTCACGATCAAACTAGACCTTTAAAAAAAATAATAATAATAAAATAAAATAAAACTAGACATGGCCTCCGTACTAAATTAAGGGCCTGCCGAGGGCGAGTCTATGATAGGAAACGTTCGGATCCCTATCTATAGGGAATTTTATAACGACCACATGATTCTGATCGAACGACTTGGATTAAAGAGCTGTATCAAAGCATTCTAAATTTCAGTACAAACGATTACAACTAAGAGGCAAAAAAAAAAAAAAAAACTAAAAACTTTTCACTCTCGTCTACCCAACGTCAAAATTTCAAAATTGATCACAAACCAAACAACTGAACTAGCTGATAACCATACTTAAATAGATATCTAGACCTGGGAATTTGAGCCGGGCCCAAACGGGCGGCCCGCGGTCTGTAATTTAGGCCCGATCGGTGGCCAGGTCGGCCCCCCATTCTATGAGCCCAGTAAAAGCCCGGTCCTATAGTAAGAGTCGGACTGAGCTCTCCTTTTAAGCCTGACGGGGCCAGTCCAACTCGGCCCGAATATTTTAAGCCCGATGGGTTGGCCCGACCGTTATTTAAATAAATAAAAAGTTTATTAAAAAATTTATATATATATAAATTAAAAAAATAATAATTTAGATATTATTTTATTAAAAAATAATTTTTCTTTTATTATATATAATAATTAATAATATAAAAGAAAATAAAAATAAAAATTTATATATATTATTTTTATTAAAAAATAAATTTTCTTTGTTTTATATATATAAAAAAAGGAAAAAATTAAAAAAATAATTATTTTAATTATTTTTAAACATTTTATTAAAAAATTATATATATTAAATATTAATATTATAATATAATATTATATTATATATATATATATATATAAAGCAACCGTTGGACCAACGGCTGTAATAGACGTTGGTCCAACGGCTTTAAGTCTTTAATGGTTTTTTTTTTTTTTTTTTAATAATAATAAAAATAATTTTTTATTAAAAGCTTTACAATTTTTATCTTTAATTTTTTTGAAGGGAAGATCTGCAGTAAAGCTCTTCTAAGAGCCACTATGGTAAAGTCTCTTTTTTTATACCATAGACATTTAATCTAATGGTAGAGATGCACAAAAATCCATTGCACATGACCATAGCCTATTATCTATTAAAAACCCAGAAATGGCTTTGAAGCCTTCTTCGATGTCAAGCTTAAGGTCGTCGTCCCATTTCCGCCGCCGCCTCCTGTCACTGTCCCTGTCACCAATGTCATCCCGTCGTCATCACCATCGTTGTCACCATGCGTTTGCTTTCTCTCGTTGGTGCCGGCCGTCGCTGGTTGTCGTTGTCGTCGGCCCTCCCTCTAAAAACGGCCAGTCACGATGGCGAGAGACCAGAAGCCGAGAGCTCTCGCGACGATGAGAATGGCTAGATCGACAGAGAGACAAGAAGCCAACCCGACTTCACTCTCTCTCCTCTTCCCTCCCTCTCCCTTTCTCTCCCAAACTCTCCTCCAACTCCATAAATCGAGGATGCCCCATCTCCCCTCCTAGAGGCTATGTCGTGCTTTCCAACTCCGGCGTTGCGATTTGGCAGTCATCTTGGACTCAAGCTCCAACGTCGCGATTTCATCAGGTTCTTTAATTCCTCCTCTGGCCCCACTTATCTGTTCAGAAGACCCAACAAAAGTTTTTTTTTTAATCTTATTTGGGCAATGTCTTAAAAAAAGGTAATTGTGTATGCTCAAGTGAATACTAAGACTGGTACATCTTATTCCACAACCGTCCACTTATTCCCCTTCGTTATTGACCCTTAGATTAGTCACTATGGTGGTGCCACTAAAAGGGGATGTACCACAGCCACTCCCTTTTTTAAATTTCATTCCCATTCTATAAAACCCTTCTACTTTTTCATTTTTTCACACATATTCTCTCCTTCCAATCTCTTATTCTCTAATTGCTTTCTCTATATTCTCTTAGGTCCAATTTCTCAATTCTCATTATTCAATAATTAATATTCTATAATTTTTTTTGTCTAATCTCCTAAATTTACAATAACTCATATTCTCATTATTTTATAATCCACATTCTTTTATAATCATAACCTATATAACAACATTCTCATTATTTCTCTACTTTTAATAACTCATTCTCATTCTCATTATTTCTAAATTTTAAATTTCTAATACTTATTTTCCTACAAAAAATATATATATATATAATATATATCAAAATGGATCTAAATCCAAATGTTCAACAACCAATTGTTGATCTTGATGTGATTACTACGGGATGGATGACCGCGACATCGAAGAAGTGGAGATTTCCCATATGGAGAATAGCGACAATGTCCCTGAGATCAGACGTAGGAGTTTCAATACTCCAATACCACCAAGTCCAATGTTGGCACCATCAAGAAGTAGTTCGGGAAGCACCAGTTGTCCACCAAAAAGCCAAAGGTACTGCTAGAACCACTTCACGTGCTTGGCAATTCTTTGATGTTGTGCAGAAAGAGGACTTCGGCCCTGACGGCAAAAAAAATACAAACAGACTAGCAAAATGTAAGTAATGCCAAAAAAATTTGACTGCTAACTCTACAAGTGGGACCCGCCACTTATTAACCCATGGTGAAAAATGTGCTGAGAAACATTACAAGGGAAGGGAGCCGACACAAAGCACTCTAAAATTCAACTCCGATGGCTCAGTAGGCACTTTTTCTTATGATCCCATGGTAGCTAGAGAATCTCTAGCTCGTTTAATTGCCTCTACGGATTTACCTATTAGTTTTGGTGAAAATACTTTTTATGAAGAGCATAATCAAATATCTTTTTGTCCACAATTTAAAGTCGTTACTAGAAAAACTATTAGGAGTGATATTATATCTTATTATAATAAAAAACGTACTACGTTAATATCTTATATGAATACAAACACATTTTGTATTGCATTGACATCTGATATTTGGGTTGCTAGGTCAAACCAAGATTATATTAGTGTAGTTTCACATTATTTAGATTCCCAGTGGCAATTACAAAAAAGAATTATTGGCTTTAGACTTATTGATCATTCTCACAATGCTTTAAATATTACTGATAATATTATGAGTCTTTTAAATGAATCTGGCATTAGCAATTGCATTATTTCAATCACCCTAGATAATGATTTGGCAAATACCGCTGCAATTCGTTTTCTTGAGAAAAACTTGTCAGAATATATTGGTGAAATTTTATTACATCAACGTTGTGCATGTCATATCATCAACCTCATTGTAAAATTAGGTATGAAGTTGGTAAGTAGTAACATAGAAAATATTCGTAATGCTCTCCTTTGGATACATAATTCAAATCCTCGCATTGCTGAATTTAAGAGGTATTGCAAAGCAGAAGGTTTAAAACCTCGAAATTTGGGACTGATATGCCGGTAAGGTGGAACTCAACTTATTTAATGTTGAAAAATACAATAGAATATAAGAATGTTATTTCTATGTTTTATAATACAAAGTATAATATGATTTTATTATCTGATGTTGATTGGTTTATTGCTGAAAGAATGATTTATTTTTTAGAAACTTTTTATGATACTACTATTTTATTGTCTGGTGTTTATTATCTCACTTCTCCACTAGTTTTCACCCAATTAATGCTTATTTCTTCATTGTTTTCTGAATATAGAAATGATAATTTATTTAAACTAATAGTAGAAAAAATAGAGAAAAAATTTATGAAATATTGGGATCACAATAGCATGACTTTATTATATTGCCTTGCCATTGTTTTAAATCCTATAGTTAAATTAAATGGTCTTTATAATGGTCTTACTCATATTTCTGAACATATGAATGTAGATTTTGCTTTCAACGTATTCTTTAACATTTACCAACACTAAATGCAAGTTATTTAAGATTTTTACAAGTTATCAGAATAAATTCGGGCAGCAAGTTAATATTGAAACCGAAGAAACTCTTCCAACTATTGGTGATCGGAAAAAGAAAAAAGTTTTGGGTTTTTTCTCTGCTCCAACAAGATCGGGCTTTTCATCAAGTTCGAGTGTTACTCGTCCACTTTCAGCAAGTTCAACTACCACGAGTACGACACACTCGGAGCTCGCAAAATACTTAGATACAGATTTTTCACTGCTAGACTCAACTACAAATACTGAAGATTTCAAAATTTTAGATTGGTGGAGGTTGCAGTCGACAAATTTTCTAGTGCTTTCCCGTTTAGCACGTGACATCTTAACTATTCATGTTTCGACAGTTTCTTCTGAATCAGCATTCAACATAGTTGGAAGAATAATTGAAGATCGAAGGACCTCATTAACACCTGAGATGGTCGAGGTGCTTACATGCCTAAAAGATTGGGAACATGCAGATAAAAGGATGCAATATACAGTAGAAGATCAAGAGATACTTCAACACTTTAACGAAAATGATCATCATCGATGACGATGATATTGATAATAATTTTAACAAAGTATAAAATTTTTTATTTTTTTTCTAAGATAAAATATTAAGATAAATTATTAAATTATCAAAAATATACAAATTTATTCAAAATTACAAATAAAAAATAAAATTAAGCAAAAATTTTAAAAATTGGGCTAGGCCCGGCCCGACCCGCTCTAAACCCGCGGGCCGGGCTGGGCTTATATTTCAAAAATTCAGGCCGGCCCGAATTTTGAAATTGCCCATCGGGCTCGGGCCGGGGCGGCCCGAATTCCCAGCACTAAGATATCTAATAGTGAAGAAGAACAAAATATATATAGCCTCATGATCGTAAATATCCACCAAAATTTCTGTGTTTAAAGGGAATTGAAATATCTTTTAGATATGATATTTTTTTCATTAAAATATCGGTGAATATCGGAAAGTACAGGTAAAAATAATCGATATTAGTAAAACAAATTGTAATTTTTGCAAAATATTAAGAAATATCGAGGGCATGTCGAAAATTTTGGGGGAAATTTTGGTTGGGCCAAACTATACATCGATTTCATGTCTTGTTGGGCCAAACTCATGAGAATCTATCGATGAGACATCTTGAAGTACCTCAAATAAGACAAAAAAAAATTTAAAACCAAAGAAAATAAGTTAAAAGGAAAAAAAAATTAAAATTAAAATTAAAACTAGAGTTATTTAGTATCGCTATTAGTAAAATAAAACAGTCCCCACCAACGACGCCAAAATTTGTTGCGGAAAATTGCAAGTGCACAATATCGTTAACAAGTAATAAAGTGATAAGTAAAGTACTATTCTCACAATGACTGTCATTACTAATTATCAAAATTATATTAACTCTAATTTTATTTGAATAACCGAAAAGAGATCTTTAAATAAAAATAACAAAATAAATAAAAAGACATATTTGAATAATCTAGTATAACCAATCAATATCTATTCCCTATGTTTCCAGTGAATCTCTCTAATATATTTATTAATATTTCTCAAGTATTAACAATTTATTATAATAATCCTCTTATTACCTCGGGTCTCAAACAACCTATCATAATTCATTAAGAACCACAAATTCATTATGCTACACAGATTTCATAACTGTCTCTAGCTTATGATAATCTCATGATAGATTAAATAATTGCTTATTAATTATTAATTCTCAGTCTCAAATTAAATACCTAATCATGTAAAGTTGATTAGAAATTCACAAGTATTAAGCACAAATTAAATTACTTAATATAGAACTGAAATAGAATATCAATTAATTAAAAATTAAAAAAACTCAAATATTCATAACTCGGATAGATCGGATCCTTAGAAAGAAAATTACTTCATAATTAAAATAGAATTTCACAAAATAAAGATTTAATCATTCTCAAATTACAATAAATAAAAATATTAGAAAATAAAACAAGAAAACCGAATTAGAAAGTGTCGTAAGTCTCCAAAGTCTTCTCCTAAAGTTTCTTCTCCTTCTCCTCTTGATGATTCAAGATTATCTCTCCCTAATTTTGTAGAAAACTAAACCTAAAACTTGAATTAAAAATAAAATACTAAAATCTAAAAGCTTCACATTTTTTTTTTTCTTCTTCTTTTTCTTCTTTGGCTGCCAAAGACCTAAAGCTCCTATTTGAAGCCTCCCAGCCGCCGCCACAGGCCCCCTTTTTATTTATTTATTTTTCTTTTTCTTTTCTTTTCTCGTTTGCTGCAGTTGACTGCGTCAGTCAGCCATTGGGGCCCACGCTGACGGATAGTTGGCAAGTTGGAGGAAGTGGGACATGTGGCTAGTTTTAATTCGGTTAGAGCAGGAGAGCACGGGAGCTATTGGGATGCGCTGCACCAGATTTGACACATGTTGGATCCTTGACACGCGACAGCAGACGTGCTTGGCTAGGGCGAGTGAACTGCACTTGCGATCTGCACTGCTACGATGCTTATCTGACAGCTAGATCAAGCATGTGAGTGCGCGTCGAGTCTGCCTGCGAGTGTTGGATGATGGCCCCAAATTTCCTTTTGTAATATTAATTTATTTTTATCACATTTTAGCTTCAAATTGTTATTTTTAATCCTATTAAAATTATTTATCTACACATTTGGGACAACATAATAATTTTAGGAAAAAGTAAAAATAAATGCTAAGATTATACCAAAAATATAAGCTTAAAAATGTTAAAATAACTCTATTTTATAGAGTTGTCAAAAACCGTAGTGGAAACTACCTCTGCTATCTCATATGGCGTTATTTTTGTCTATTCCACGATGGTTTGTAACTGTCGTGAAATGTTAGCTATCACGACGGTTAAAAACCGTCGTAAATTCCTCTTTTTGTATTAGTGATTTTATTAGAATACAACGTGAATGGTTGAATGTCTCCAATTTCGGTCCCCGGCATCAGTCCCCAGAACAGTTTAATAGAATATTTGGAGTATTTTACTAGAATATTTTATGTTTTTGATAAGCTAGCTAAACGTCTCCGGCTTTGGTCACCGGCACAGGTCACCGGAAAGATTCTGTTAGATATTCCCAAAAGGACTATGACAAGATATATTTTTAGATTTCAACAAAGGTAGTCGGACATCTTCGACTCCGGTCACTAGCATTGATCGTTGGAGAGATTCTGTTAGAATAGTTTTGGATTCTAATAGATTATGTTTCATATTCTGTCAAAATATTGTTTGGATTCTATTAGAATCACTAGTAGCATGTTCCACAAATACAAACGATCGAATTTACTCAGGCCAAACACTTTGAGTACAATTCTAGTCTTCTGGAGTTATTTAAATTGGGCATAGAGCAAAAATACAAACAATATCCCGGTTAAATCTATCATAAAGTAGTAGGTGCTTCCTAAGTAGTATTTTCAACATAAACAATTGGACGTCGCCGATTTTCATACACAAGATTGTAGTAGAATATTATGTATGATCTACCAGAAGATTTTTTTACAAAATCAATTTAAAAACAAAACACAAAAAGTGAATTTTATGAAGTTACTTCAACCAAAAGATACAACATCAGCTTTCAACATCAGAATGTATGAAAAACATTTATGTTGCTCATCTTAATATTTCAAGAGTGGTAACAAAAGAACACCCAAACTTCTCAGCTAACCATAGAACCCAAGGATTCCAAGAAAGCTTGTCTCAGGGACATGCTTGAAATCTGACGTTCAGATTTTAACCCGTACACACCGATTGTCAAAAAAAGTCTATTTCTTATCCAAACAATAACAGCTAAACTTAAGAAAAACTTTCACTGAAAAAGAGCTAAAAAAGGCCGTCAAAAGGAAACAACAAGGAAGCACTAATCGGGACGCTCTCCAAACCACGTTGTCCATTAGCAAAGTGCTTTTAAAACATTAATAATTTCTCTTGACAATCATATTATTCAACATGGTTCACTTCAAACGAACATTGCCTTGTCACAAAATAAATTATATATTAATTTGGATTGTGTACAACAAAAACTTGCTTAAAAGTTTTACATAGATATATTAATTTAATAAATAAACTATGCACAAGAGTAAAAATATTACACTCGTCCAAGTAGGTGATAACTTCACAAAATTATTCAAATCCAAAACACCGTAGGTCTTTCATGCCTAATCTCGATACCTCACAAACCGACATGTGGGCGTTTTGTTAATCAGATATGATCACTATCTCACCTTTTTGTTCTTTGCATTTAATTCTCAACACATGAGAGAAGCAAATAGAGCTAAGAAGATTTTTTTTTCTCACTCTAGGTTCTCTCTTTCAAAAAAGAGACAAATGTTATAATCTAATGGAATAAATAATCTATTTAGAGTGTCATGAGAAATACCTAATTGGATAATCTTTTAAATTAATTAAAAATTAAATTAATTTAAGTAAAGAAATTGGCTAGCTCCCTACACTGGGAGGTGGCGTGCAGCCCCTATCACCCAACCCAGTGCTAGATGGCGCATATCTCCTTCTTGGTTTATTCCAATTTTCAACTTTTGTTTCTTGTTGAATTTAATTTATGCTTTGGAATGAAAGACAATTTTGAATCCGCTTGTTTACGAACAAGGAAGCTATACGTAATGCAACTATGAATCTCATGGAGAGTTCGATCTTGGCTCACGATGAACGCTGGTGGCATGCTTAAAATATGCAAGTCGGATGGGAAGTAGTGATTTCAGTGGCGGACAAGTGAGTAACACGTAAGAACCTATAGTTGGGAGGGGAACAACAGCTGGAAACGGCTACTAATACCCCGTAGGTTGAGGAGCAAAAGGAGGAATCCACCCGAGGGGCTCGCTGCACACCCCAGGAATTATCCCTGTGATGTAGGCGTCATCTTTGGTGTGGTTGTCCCCACTGGATTATCCAATTGTAGTTTATTTAAGTAGTCACATCATTTTTAAATTATAAAATTTATTACAAATCAATTTTTCATATAAAGTCAGTATGTATTAATACTGTGCAAGTGCAATGTGGAACTACAGACTTATAATTTCAAGCTTTAATAAATTTAATGATTAATTAAACTTTTAAATTAAGGGTCCATTTGAGGGAAATCTAGGAATGATGTTTTTGAGGTAGGGTTGGTAATATATGTTTGGAGGAAAAACTCTTAGAAAAGTTTTGTAATATAAAAAATAATATAAAAATTTGAAATGTGTTCAAAAAAAATATATAAATGGATATTTTCTTGTTTGTCTCGTCGTTACGAGCATTTTGACATAAAATTCATCTCATTTCGATTTGAAATGAAAAAGTTATGAACTTTTAAAGTTTGAGTTTTTTGAAAATGTACGATAGAGAAAGTTAGATGTAAAATTGAGATTTTTGGATCAGATGGTGTTTTGCTATCTAGAGTTAATGCCCCAAATGAGCAATAATATATCAATTTTATTAATTTCAGAGTTATTTCACTAAAAACTTGGAATTGCATTGTTGAAATTATAAATATAATTTATTCAAGAAGGTTGAATGATTTATTGATATAATCACTAAATATAGATCAATCCTCTATAAATAGTTCATAATCAAAGCTATATTCCATTTATTAGTTAATCTCTTTTATTGCATCTTTCTTTTTAAGTACCATTAATTCACTAATAAACAACATATTTATGATCTTATCATAAATTGAACATTCTTATTATTCAAGTCATGAATCAACACTTAAGAGAGCTGTCCATATACTTCATAATGAAGGAACGGACTTCATCTCGTTAAATTAACATTCTCAGTTATTTACCTTGTTATGTCTCTAAGATACCAGGAATGAGATTTGATAATTAGTGAATTTATGCCGAATTATGTCTTTTTGTGAATCTGTACCAAAGAAGTCAAAAGACATAATTTAATTTTATAGATAAGAGTATGCTAACAATATAGAATTAAGATTGTTACGTATATGATCATTGCTAATAAAATTTGAATACTCTAAATACTAACAGAGATTATCACATATTCAAATTAAGCACGTTCTCGTCCTATACTTTCATAATATATAAAGCACTTTTATCACAACGACACCTCAATATAGTTTCATTCATGATAGAGATGACTCATGCTCATAATAATTAATTTAATATCCAAATTCAGATATTGGGGACAAATTGAGAATATTATTCTTAAAGATTATTCTTTTGTATATAACACTTATCTACAATAATCACAAAAATTTGTCATATTTATTAAGTTTCAAACATATATGGATATAAGAGTGTAATGAAACATAAAACTAATTTATTTAAATAGCAATAAAGTCTTAAATATCATATGCTTATCCTGGACATCAATCCTAAAAAAATTTTCTTCTCCTCCCCTTTTCTCAATCCTAAGCAGAGTTAGAAGTAAAGGAAAGTAAAATGTCAATCTCTCTGAGTCATTTACACTATCCTAAAAATCTTGATTGAAAGAGAAAGAGAAAGACAAATAAAATAAAAAATAAAAAGAAAAACACATATAATAGGCACCGATCTTCCCACACCCCAATGACAGAGATAGCGATTCCTTGTCCTCCTCCTCCTCCTCTAACCACAGCACGAGTTTCTCCGACCCCTTCCTGATCTGGTCTCCTTTTTTTTTTTTTTTTTGTCATTTTTTTGTTTATTGTTTTCCATTTTTTTTAATTTGAAATTTGTGTGTTTGGTTTTTTAATTTTTGATTTTTCTTAATCTTTTAGAGTTTTAAATATTAAAGCAACAATGACAAATGAAATATATAATGTATTGTGTGTATACAACAAAGATCCAACCTGCACTAAGAAACAACTGCAACAATGGTTGTACATTTTAAAAAATGGCAGTAGAAAAGTTCTCCTCTCGATAATAGTCCTGCTCATTGAAAAAACTATTGAAGGATTGAACAATGTCCAACTACTTTTGTTTGCCACGCAACACAACGTCTAAGATCTTGTGATGACTGATGAGGGATCATACATGCTTTCAAGACGCATCATCTTCATCGATTTTATCATAATCTTTTGGAGGTTGTAAAGAAGAGTGGCAAAATCTAGAAATTTTTTTTAATGCAATGCATCTTCCATTTTGGCTTGAAAAATAGACGTATAGGCAAAAACAATTGCAACTTGTTTTTGACATTCCATAATTAAGTTCATAGATAACATGGCCAAGGCATGCAAAACAAGAAAAAGTATTAAAAGAGTTGTGGTGCAGTGATGGAATACCTCTTTACAACTACCCTGTGGAAAATGACACAACTTCATAGATTTTGAGTGACAAGTAAATTGTTGAAAAATTCATGGGTAGTGATAGAGAAGATGAATTTGAAGGTGATAGTTTTATTATGGAGCCTGTCTCACACAAAGAAGCACTTTAAGGCGATAATGACCTTGAATAAATTTTTGTTGTTGCACTACGAAGACCCGAGTTTCTTACTGTGTTACAAAAGTTGGAGATGAAATTCAACTCGATATCAATTTCAAGAAAAGACAAACAACAAGAGACAAATATCCTACAAATTAGGCCTCCTAATTTAGTCATATGTTTTTAATTTAGTACCTTAATAATAAATTTTACGTATTTAGCTGGTTCTATAAGATAAAATGCATTATCTTATAAATTTATGAAAGCATTGATTTATTACGTTGACCTCAAGTTGGGACTGACAAAAAATATTTCTTTAATAGTTGTTAGTAATTTATCAAGGTTATACTGCATATGTAAATGAAGTGCAGTGACAGATCATCAAACGCTGCCTTTACTCTTTGTCTCTTCTCTTAATTATATAACTATAAACAATAAAGTTTTTTAAAAATAAAAAATTCTATATAAAAAAATTTGTTTACTTTATTTTATCTTTTGTCATGGTTTTTTTTTAAAATCTTTATTTAATCTTTTGTGATTTTTTTTGTTTACTTTATTCTATTCATTCTTTTTTTTTTTTAAACTTTTTCTTGATTAGTCACTTAATTCTATTCGTTCTCTCTCTCTCTCTCTCTCTTTTCCCTCAACTTTTTCTAAATTTGACTTTTTTAAGCTCTTATTTTTTATTTTCATAAAAATATTTTTAATGAATTTATTTTCTTAATCAAATTTGTGTATTTACGTTCAAATATTTTTGTTATGTGTCAAAAATTATTATATCAGAAATTTTAATATTTATGTTCATAAAATAAATATTTAACATATGCACTTCGTGTATATAAAGCTCGTGATTTCAATTTGTATAAATTAATATGTTAATTTATTGGTTTCTAGTTGATAATAAAGTCCTTTAAAAAAAATAAATAAAAGTTGATAATAAAGACAAAACGAGAGACCACAAAATGTCGTTGTCTCTCCAAGTCCCGGTGGTCGGGGCTCACAAGTCACTAATACGCCACCATGAAATGGAGCGGTGTTACTTGATGGCCCACGTCGAGCAGCTCCACTCCCAAACCATCTGCCTCAGCTCCAATAACGACGCCACGGGTCACCTCATCAAGTTCAATGCACTCTCTTAAAATGGCCATTTGAGTTATAATGCACTCAAGTTGTTCGACGAAATGCCCCAATCAGATACCTTCATTTACAACACCGTCACAAGACACATGTTGAATTCCTAGTTGCCCACAAGCTGCCTCCTCTTTTACCTCAGCGTGACGCGTCGCTCCAAAGCACCGAAGTTCTGAACTGCCTCACTTTCCTTTCCGTTGTTGGTGCATGCTGCCTCGCCAATGCCACATTCTCAAGTTCGGCTTCGGAGAAAAAGACTTTTGTCAAAATAGCTTGATCAATATATACGTCGGCTTTTGAGCTTTGGATGATACGAGGAACGTGTTTGATGAAATGCCCATGCGGGACAAAGTGTCTAGTACAACTCTGATTGACGGATACTCTGGGTGTGGGTTTTTCAACGAGGCATTTCAGCTCTTTTGAGTCGAATCCTGAGAGGAGCTCAGTTTCTTCGAAAGCCATGTTCGCGTCTTTTGTGCAGAGCTACTGCTTTCACGAGGCATTTGCTTTGTTTGAAACGTTGCGGGATGAAAAGTTGGGGTTGGACAGTTCTTGGTGGCAAGTATGCTCACAACTTGTACTGAATTAGGTGCTCTAAATCCAGGGAATTGGATACACAGATGTATAGAGGAAAGTGGAATCGAATTAAACTCCAAACACGCGTCGACGATTAATTGTTTACCTTTATTGCAAATGCAGTTGCTTGGAGAAGGCCTACAGAGTTTTATTGCATGATTGCTGGGCTAGCAATGCACGCCAAAGACAACGCAGTCGTCAAGCTCTTTAAGAAGATGTAGAGGGAGTTGGTGGCTCCTGAAAACATCATGATGCAGGAGCATAGTTGAACTTGGGGGGCAGCCTATGTGGCTTAGGCCTCGAAGAAATGCCTGAGCCCGTCCGCTAGGTGCATATACGGATTCATAAGGGACTCTTCGAAATAAGGGCCCAAACGGATAGTGCTTGGGGTGCATTCCCGAGTCTGATAATGGGTGATGTTTAAAGAAATTGATTGCACCTCTCCCACAATTACAACTTTTGGGAGGAATGGTTGCGTCCCTCCTATAACACATCACTTTGTTAGTCTCCCTAGTGCTTGCACTCACTCGGGGTAGGTCGAAGAAGGGCGTCGTGACTTCTTTCAAATGACAGAAGTTCATCAAGTTGAGTTGAGAACTCAGAACCGAGCATTGTGGATGCATAGATGGTTTGCTTGGAAGAGTTGGGATGTTGAAGAAGGCGAACGAGATTATAAACAACATGCCAATAAGCCCAAGGGAACGTGAGAAAAAGACCAAAAGGCCCTTGCTTGCTGCAATGCATCAACAAGCAACTAATGCCCTCCCTTGGAAAAGCAATTTACTTTACTCTCTATAAAAGCAACTGTGGGAATTGTACTTTTCCCAAGCTCAGTTCTTGTTACCATTCCTATATCTTTTCTATTTTAAACACAGGTAGAAGTATACTTCTAATCTCCCTTTAATGTTATCTAATTTGAGTATTTTATTCTATCAACATTATTTTTAGGGAAAAGTACCTGAATAATATAAATTTAAAAATCATTGTACCAATATGACACAGAAGAGTAACATTAAACCAATATGACACAAAATTAAACTAAAGTTTGTATTATGTTGATCAATAAAAAAAGGTGGTTATTTAGGTAATTTTTTCTTATTTCTTTTATCTTTAATTATTCTTGATGTCTATCCTTTTGGTTTATTTATTTCAAGTTTTTTGTTTAAACTGGTCCATTTTCCAGTTTTCAATATTTATTAATTTATTCATGCTCATTTGGTTATTTCTTACTTATTGCAATAATTTTATTACTGTTTACTGTTGGTTATTTATAGATAGATTGTTGAAGTTATTTATGCTCAGCCTTTATTACCGTGGCTCATAATTATTTGCTTTATTATTAGATCACTAATTGTTGTCACTTATTTTAACACACTTAATTTATCACAATGAAACTAATCTTAGAGTCTAATAAACAAAGTGTTGGAATCAATTTTCTTTATTTCAGAGAGTTTAATAGATCAATTCTTATGCAACACACAAATCATAAATAAGTACATTTATTATTTTTTTCATACAGTCAAATTTAAAATGACATTCATAAATAAAGCACTTAAGATAAAAACACTCTCATCATTTCTAGAATATTATTACCATAATTTCCCTAACTAGTCTTCAAAATATGTTATTCACTCATTTAACCACTTAAGTCTTTGACCACCTTTTTTTCCTACCAAATTTTTGAATTTATGATTTTTTTCGTTGTGCAAAAGTATACACTTTTTTGCATGATTAGGCACAATAGGATTGATCAATATTCCTGCGCTGAAACAAATATGTCTTTCGCTTCTTTTTTTTTTTCTCGCCACAATTTTGAATTTTTTTCCTCCAAATTTGGGGCACGTTTTACGCGGAGTGCAAATGTGTATCCTTTTTTGTGATGATTACGCACAATAGGGCTGAGTAATAATCCTATGCCGAAACGATTATGTTTTGCCCTTCTTTTTTCTCCTGCCAAAAGTTTGAATTTTTTCACGTCCAAATTTGGGGCATGTTTTTGGCGTCATGGAAACATGTACCATTTTTCACGACGATTAGGCACCGCAGGCTACGAGCAATATTCCTGCATCGAACGTTAACTTTTTTCACCTTTTTTTCTTGCCAAAATTTTGAATTTTTCCCCTCCAAAATTGGGGCATGATTTTGGGGTCGCAAAAACGTGTACCTTTTTCCATGAAGATTAGGCACCGTAGGCCTCGAGCAATATTCCTCCGCGAAAAAAAAAAAACATTTTTCACTTTTTTTCTCGTAAATGTTATGAATTTTTTCCCCTCCAAAATTGGGGCACAGTTTTTGTGTTGCAGAAATGTGTATCTTTTTCCACGATGATTAGGCACTGCAGGCCACGAACAATATTCCTATGTCGAAACAATAATGCTTTTCATTTTTTTCCCGCCAAAATTTTGAATTTTTCCTTGACAAAATTGGGGCACGTTTTTCGTGAAGTGCAAACGTGTACCCTTTTTCACAACGATTAGGCACAATAAGCCTCGAGCAATATTCCTGCTCTGAAACAACTTGAATTTTCACCTTTTCGCGACCAAAATTTTAAATTTTTTCCCTCCAAAAATTGGGGCATGATTCTTGTGTCACGCAAACTTATAGACTTTTTCACGACGATTAGGCACAGTAGGACTGAGCAATATTCTTGCACTGAAATGACTATGTTTATCGCTTTTTTCTTTTTTCCCGCAAAAATTTTGATTTTTTTCCCTCCAAAATTGGGGCACAATTTTCAAGTCACAGAAAACGTGTACCCTTTTTCACGACGATTAGGCACCGCAGGCGTCGACCAATATTCATGCTTTGAAATGACATGAATTGTCACCTTTTTTCCCGTTAAAATTTTGAATTTATGATTATTGTGTCTCGCAAAAGTATATACTTTTTTGCACGATTAGGCACAATAGGACTGAGCAATACTTCAGCGCCGAAACAAATATGTTTTTCACTTTTTTTTTTCTCGTCAAAATTTTGAATATTTTTCCCTCAAAAATTGAGGCACGATTTTCAAGTCGCAGAAACGTGTACCCTTTTTTATGACGATTAAGTACCGTATGCCTCGGGCAATATTCCTGCTCCGAAATGACATGAATTTTCACCTTTTTTCCCACCAAAATTTTGAATTTATGATTCTTGCGTAGTGCAAAAGTATACACTTTTTGCACGATTAAGCACAAT
The DNA here is from genome assembly GCA_008635985.1 of Ficus erecta. Lineage (NCBI taxonomy): Eukaryota > Viridiplantae > Streptophyta > Magnoliopsida > Rosales > Moraceae > Ficus > Ficus erecta. The sequence continues at coordinate 72,556 of BKCH01002042.1, read as the reverse complement.
AGGACTAGAAAGTCTTCGGCAATGTAAACTTCAATTATTGTAAACGTGAACTTCAATTAGAAATGTGAATTCATGCATAAGAAAATGTAAAATAAAGAAAAATTTACATCCACTTTAACTACATTCCATTTTGCGTGAATTCACATTCTTAACAATTGAAGTTCATATTCACAGTAACTGAAATTCACATTACCGGATACCATACGGTACCAAAAATAAAACTTGGTGCATATACTTATATGTAAGACGCGATATATATAATGGTATTGGTTGGCGTGTTAATGGATATGCTCCTTTTTAGTTTCTTGCTTTAGGCTATGTTTGGAGGGAGTGAAGGATGAAGAGGATTATATGAATCCCTCATGTTATTTGAGAAGAGAGATGGAGAGATAAAATGATGGATGATGGTTTTTTAGTTAATTATTATATTGTCCATTTTAAACTTCTGTTTTTTGAAAAAAAAGTTAATGATAAAATTGTCTTTTTAATAGAAAAATAGAAAGAGAGTGTGCATCCTTCCAAATAGAAAGATATTATGGTGGGCCCAATGATAGAGATTCTCCCTCCACCCCTCTCTATCTCTCCTTCCAACCAAACACACCCTTAATATACTGAATTTGTGCATATTCAAATATTCTTATAGATTATATATTTATATTCATATATATATATATATATATATAACAACAATAATTCAAAAAGTAGTTTATCTATTGATCTTTTTCAAAAAAAATTTATTTATGATGAGGAATTCAAATTCTATTTCTTTTAATAAATTTGAATGTGATATTATATTAAGATTATATATGTAACTACTTAATTTTTCCAATTTTAATTTTTACATTAAAACTGTTTTGTTAACTTTTTTCGCTCTACAATAACTTTATCTTTTAAAAAAAGAGCATGAAGTAAGCGAAAATGAGAAGAGAAGCAACGGATAAAAAAAAAAAAAAAGTTATAAAGAAAAAGCTGGGAGAGTGTTGGGACGAAGGGTCTGTTTGGTTCATCAGTTCAACCCCAACTTTTCAACTCAAATTTTGTCTTTTTCCTTAAAAGTCTTTGTCTTTTTCCTAAAAAGTTTTTTTTGTCTTTTCTGAAAAGTCAACAAAATTTACTATTTTAACTTCAAAATATCAACTCAAATTTGCGAACCAAACGGACCAGAAGAAAAAAATGACATTTGACGGGCAGTGCAAAAAAATAAAGATAAAGAATGAGGAGAAGAAAAAATATTTAGTTGAAAAATCTTGACCATTAGATCAATTTCAACGGTATAGATCGAAAACACGTTAAAACTAGAATAGTTTCAACACATGGGATTACACTTTTAAAAAAGGAAACAATTCTCCTTCCCATTCGTCCTAAAAACCAGAGAGATGGACGTTAGCTGAATCAGAAAAAGCTCGCGAAAAGGTGGGAGGAACTGGTTTGCCGGACCGGAAAAATCTCGCGAGGCTGTTGAAGGGACGGGCGGCAACGGAGATCCGAGCTCACGATGTTGTGGATGCCGGCAAGCTCACGATCTCAAGTCTCCGAACGTGGACGCCCTCCGGCAGCCGACCTCTCCACTAATCACCCAGCCACCGCCTGTCAACTCATCTTCTCAGGGACCCATCCAGGCTTTGCGAGCGGCGCCATCGTGGGTACTGGGTAGCATAGATCTGGCGAAGTTTTAACTCAGCACCTCCCTTGCTTCCGCGATGGAGTGGGCTTGATGGCTACGCAGTGGAGGGGGCTCGAAGGCTGGCGCGGCGGAGTGGGCTCACAGCGGCGACGGAGGTGAGACCTGTGCCTGATCTGGACGATCGTGAAAAGCCCTCACTCTCCTCCGCGGCTCCGCCCAAACACCGGCCGAATAGCTTCAAATCGAGAGTGTTCTTTGGCCATTTGCGAGATTGGATGGGCGGTCGACTATCGAGAATGCTGGCACCGTCGCCACTGTGGCCTCGCCGGGTTCGCTCCTGGAGCCACCACCACCGTTGCCCTTGCTCGGTGTTCATGGAGAGTCGGAGACAATGGTTCTTTTTTTATTATTTTATTATTATTATTATTATTATTATTATTATTATTATTATACACATGTATTTCACAATAATTTTGGTGAATCTTTTCAATCTCGACCATTTAACACTCATCTGACGGTCTAAAATTTTTACCCCCATCATGTCTGATTGTAAAACTCCTCAAATTTAGTTGTTATAATATCGTACAAAATAATTAGAAGTATTCCAATTCATTGCCTCTTTATTAAATTAAGGGCCTACCATGTAGGCATGGACACAAGATTCGGTCTCTAATATATTCAACCGAATCAAATTTTTTTTTAAAGATATTTAATAGAATTAAATTTGGATGATAATATTACTCATCCTATTGAATTATACTAGATATCAGATGTGAATTTTGAAAATCTTATAAATCTAATCCAACCCATATATTTATATTATAATTCTTAAAGAAGTTATATATCATATATCATACAAGATACTTTTTTCTAGAGGTTGAGATGTTTTGATTATATCTAGACATTGTTGCCTTTGAATCGACATTTTCTACCTGTTGTCGTGTCTTTCCATTTAGGAGTTGTTTATCTCCTCTATATATTGTGTTTTGGTTTTTGCATGTTTTTAACTTAATATTTTCTTACTCTTTTTTTTTCCCCTTCTAATTTTTGTAGAAATCTTAGCTGGAATTGAAGAACCCAAGAGAGATTGAAAAATTGGAAGATGCTTTTTTATCGGAGGGCTTATCATGTCAATGTGCGATGATATCTGTTTTTGAGTTTATCTTTTTTCCTAGTATTGTTTAATTTGGACAAGGATTAAGTTCTGTTAAGTTTTTACTTCATTTACTGTGTTGGGTGATTTTAGTTTAATGTTGTATGGTGAATGGATGTTGGAGATTTAAAGTGATGTCCAATCGAATGGCTTAGATTAAAGAGTTGTATTAAAACATTCTAAATTTCAATAGACAAGTGGACAGAAGATTTCAGGGGCAATCATGTGCCTGATGTTAGTTTTTGAATGAAAAACAAAAGGATGGACTATTGATGCCACTTATATCAAGTTTAGGGATGTCGTGGGTGTCGTTGCTCGTTGGCACATTTGAAAAGTCAAGGGGTAAGTTGATACTTATTTCAGTCGAGGGGCTGTCTTTGTAATTTGATTTAGATAGAGAAGGCTTACTTACAAGTTTCCAACCTCATTTTCATTGGAAGTACTTTTAGCTGCTTCGGGAGTTTTCTGTCGGAATATCTATTGAATAATATGTTAAAATTTTGGTTTAAATATTTTCTATTTTCCATTTAACAGGTAACATAAGCTCAACTACAAACATAGCTGATAAGCAGGTTCCGTGGTATGGGTGTTCACATATCAGGCATAACCGTAGATCTCTTTGTGTATGCGGTCTATTTGGAGGGAAGAAGGAAAATAATGAGGGAGATAATGCTTCTTCAAAGGTTAACCAAGTGTCTCTTATTCCTGTATTTACTTAACATTGTGATTCAGGCAGATTTTGATCTATGTACGCAAAATTCATAGCCCTCGTTGGCCTAAAGTTATATTGACTTGGTTTATGTGCGAAATAGTTGATGAGGTTACATTCTAACAAACTTTTTCCATGATTCCCATTTCTTTGGTTTTTACTTGCTATTTTCAATACCCTGGCCTGGATAAATTCATGTATATAATATGGCAGTTAAATTTTGGGGCCAATCCAATATCAACATTCGTCATCGAAGTATTTTTATTCACATTGATTTTGTTGTTTAACTTGAGAAACTTTAGATAAACATAAATGTTAAGCGCCATCTTAAGCATTTCTGTTATGCCATCTTTCAAATTGAATGTTAGTTTTGTACGGAAAATGCTAGATGGCTGTTTTTTTTTTTTTAATTGGCTTTTGGGCATCATGAATACTTTCTACTATAATATGGGGCTTGTGAGTTATGAATCATATGCATCATCACCGTTATTATTGTGAACGCATTTTCATTTTGGAACTGGTTTCTGGTTATTTTGCCTCTCAATTTCAAATCTGTTAGTTGAGATTAACATTTTGTTATGCCAATTTGTTTTAGGCAGGGGTTTTCGGAAACATGCAAAGCCTCTTTAGACTGTAAAGAAGGCACAGATGGTTGTCCAAGTTGAGGCAGTTAAAGTATGAAAAGAACTGGCCGCGTATGAGAAAATTACCTTCGTTTGCAATGTAACCTTTCTACTTTTTCTACCTGCTTTAATTCTTAAATTTTCCTATTTTTCTTGTTATGTTTGCAGAACAGAGATTGATGGTTACTGTGAAGGCGAGCTAATAAAGGTATCTTTTTCTTGCAAGTATGCAATTTGTTTCTGGTGCTAGAAAATATGTGAAATTTTATTCTTGTAAATCTTCTTTTGGAATTTGGAGATTAATTGGTGAAAAAGTGGATTTAGTTTTCATGAGTTCAATCATTTGATCTTATGCCTGCCATCCTCCCTAAACTTTCCGGAAGTCTACATTTTTATTCTACTGGAAGAATAGAAAATCCTTGTAATCTTTGACTTTAACTTTGTTTATGTGCACTGGACCTGCTTCTTTCATAAGCATAAATAAAGGTTGTAGCCTGATCACTACCATGTAGGTAACACTATCTGGGAACCAACAACCTATACGCACGGAGATCACTGAAGCAGCAATGGAATTAGGAACAGAAGTGAGTGTCCACAATTTACTTCACCTTGTTTTTTTGCTTTGGATGGTTAATTTATATACGTATATATGTGTTCATATATATATATATATATATATTCTTACATATAATCTTGCTTTATGTCTTTGTTGACAAATGAAAATGCATGGTCTTTTTTTTTTTTTTTTTTTTTTTTTTGTGTTTGTACTTTTGGTAGTCCTGGATTGATTATCAATCAAGTATCATGAAAGATCCATTGTTTTGGCTTATAGAGTTCTACTTTTCTCTAGTGTTTCCCTTTCACTTGGTGTTGTTTCCTGGTTGTTTGGAATAAACGTTAAATTAACTTGTATTCCTATTGAGCCAATGATCTCAAATAGTTATTTAATTATGCTCGAAGACAATTTAATATTTAAATCGATGAGATTCTTATTCCGAAGTTCAGTAAACACTTGAGATGGAAATAGATGTTTATTTCCCCGTCCTAACAGATTCTTATTCCTTTTCTTTACTGTTCAAACATATTACTTTTTTTATTACATTCCATTATGATTTGGTAAACATGCAAATATAACTCTCAATTCTTTGTAAATAATAAAAAAGAGGTTTCTAAAGTGTTTTTACAAAGGATTTTACTTTGGCCGCGCCTGAGTCCCAAAGTGGCAACTTAATACTTTTTCATTACTGATTTTACCATCATTTTTTTCCCTTTCTCATTTGGGCATGTTAGTAACTCATTTCTACTTGGTCATCACTAATTTTACCACTCATTTTATTGTCATCTGGGCTTATTACTTGCAAGTAAACTCGTGATCAGCACCTTGCTACTCCGAATTTGGCGGTCTGGCATGACAATTCGGAAGATTTCATGAGGTGCTCAATAGGGAATGATTTTTACATATTCCCGCTTTGTAATGCAGAAACTCTCTTTTGATTACTGAGGCATACAAGGATGCACACCAAAAAAGTGTTCAGGTGAGAATTTCTCAGTTTATTCAATCAAAGGTGAAAAAAAAAAGAAGAAATTATCGTATTTTGCTGCTAAATGAAATACTTCACCTTGTTGATCCTCAGGCTATGGAGGAAAGGATGAGTGATCTTGCCCAGAGTCTCGGAATGCCTCCCGGTCTCAACGACGCATTGAAATAATCTTATTTTTCTTAATGTAATGGTCTGAGATGAACAATTTTGTGTATGTACCAGGCAAAAATGCTCACTTTTAAAGGCACTTAAAGTTTAGTTTCATTTTGTTTTACGGTAGTAGCAAGTTTTTCGATCCTATATCCCTGGCCTTGCCACAAAATCAATGGACCATAAAATTTGTCTGGTAAAGAATTTACTCACTTGAGTATAATAATGAAAAACTTGTAGTCCTTATTATTCATGGTTGTTATTTATTTTGAGGAATTCAGTGTCTTTACAAGAAAGTCCATAATCTTGACGAATACAATCAATAATACATTTGTAGATCCTAATTTATCTTGCGTTGAACAATTTTCAAGTAGAATAACAAATTTGATTAAAATTTGTCTGTGTTCCCCAATTTACTTCAATCTTCAAGACAAATGAATTTCATGAGAAATATCGGTACCTAAACTTGAATGTTCATTTATATGGTAACGGTTCCTAATCTAATTCCTTCATCACTAAGCCATCAATTAGATGTTTGCTTTTTCCCAATCAATCTTTCTCGATCAAACCTGTTTTCGATCTCCATCATCATGATTTCAGCGGTTCTTTCCCCACCAAATGTTGGGAGAACTATCAATTAAACCTTTTGCTCTATGTGATAAAATGTGGCAAAGCCAATAAACCAATCAAAGCAACAATAAATCAAAATAATCAACTACACAAGGGACAATTATTTTTTACGTGGAAAACCCTTCAACACGAAGGAAAAAACCACGGGACCGTAGGCCGATATCAACTTCCACTATATTAACAACAAATTACAAAGTTTTCTTTAGATACCACTGGATGCTCACAATCATTAAGATAAATACTTTAAAAGGGGGGAAAAAAAAAAAACCTTTAAGGACTATTGGGCTTGGCCCCATTAATTTGTCCAAATATGAGGCGGACCCAACACCAAAAATCATCTGAGTTGAAAAACAAAAAAAGAAAAAGAAACAGAAAAAGAAAAAGAAAAAGAAAAATCAAAGCTCGTTTTGGTTGAAAGATTGGAAATTCATGGCAAGCTCCACTCACAGTAGCTAAGTCAAGCCTTTGTCTACCTATGTCCATCCTCCTACCTATAGAATGAAATTTTTACCCTAAAAATTTTAGAAAAACTTTCAATCTTATTAGGGTAAAAAGAAAAATAATGTCGGTTTTGTAAATACCTGTCCTTGAGTACTGTGTATATAACTTGGTTTTTATGGTGTGATTGGGATTGTTAAGAGAGAACCTTGTGTCAATTACTCCACTGCAGAGAAATAGAAACAATATGTGAAACTTGAATTCCAATAATTCTCCTATTCGAAGTCACTTTCAATAACACACAAATTTAGTAATATTTTGATGGGCTTTGTACATTATGGAATCTCGAGCAATATAATATGCTATAAATGTTAGATTTGACTAAGATCACATCAAAATGAAACTAAATGTAAAATTGATAGAATCTAATATAAATCTGATAGTTTAAAATAAAGCTCTACTCATATGAATGTGGAATGTCATAATTTAGAAGCTTTTTTCTTTGATTAGATGCAATTGTCATGCACAAGTTATAACAAGAACACAAATATTTAGTCTCAAGGATTTCCTTTTGCATTATTCACTAACTAGATCATGATCAACATTCACTAACTCCTCCAATGACAATAAACATAAACAACTATTATAGAATGGCTCTTTTTGCACAAAATAATTATCGAATCTTCCCTTTGTTTCCGATAGCATGCCAAGGATAATGGTCAATTGCCTAGAAGATACAGCCTTCTTTATTTTCTCTTTTTTTTTTTTTCGGTGAATTATAACTAAGAACTACAACCATACTAACAAAGTAGTCCATTTCTAAACGGCAAAACATTCAAATTTGTGTATTCTACTCTAAATATCGGATGAAGAAACTTACGCATAAATTATCTTAAATTATTTCCCCAATGCCAAAATGAAAATCAAGATAACAAAATCTAGCAAAAAGGAAAGAAGCAACTCATTTTCTCCCTATTGAGAAAATTACCAAAATAACCATTTTTTTAAAATTTATTGATTAACATGACAGAAAATCTCCACTCTTGATCAACATGACACAAAATTTAGCTAACTTTAATTTACTTTTGTGTTATATTGGTCTAGTGTTAAATTTTTGTGTCATGTTGGTGCAATAATCTTTAAATTTGTGACATTTAAGTGCTTTCTCTTTTTCTATTAGACACAACGGGACTACATCAAGAGAACTAAAAGACGGTAGAGAATTGTAACGACCCAAATTTTAATTAACAATATTGTTACAAATTAGATGTTAGGAATTAACATGGGTAATGTAATGGTATTATATTTAATTAATTTCAATGTTGTGTTGAGTTATTTGTCACAGGTATACGCAACAAGTACACAATGTACAAGAACAAGTTATGTTATTTAATGAAAATTTTCTATAAGTTCATGTTTTAATTTGATGAATTATGATATGATCATGACCTGATGTGTTTTATGTTCTAAATTATGGAAATAAGTATTCTAGGAAAATTCAAAGTTTTCCTTGATCTTTCCTTTTACTAAAAAAGACCCATTTTTCATGACGTTAACTTCACGCTTAATTTTGTCTCTCAATGTCCAAAATTATTTCTCTATTTTATATAAAATTATAGAGCGCTTCATAATTGTTCCAATGCCTACTCATTAGCGTAAATTTGACATCAGAGTAAGAAGTTATGGCTAGTATACTCTCCGGATACTTGCCAGTCACCAAACAGTTTACTGTGTGTGAAAATAGGTGCAGAAATTCTAGAAGTTGCCCAAATTTTTTTCTTTTTCTTTCACACGTTTTCACACTCTAATAACAGCCATCCCCCACCTATTAAGAGCCAATTTCCTAAATTTAATTTCCAGTTAATCCCAAAATTAATCCTCTTAAATTTTTTCTATGCATTATGAGCCATCTCCCTCTCTCTATCACTACTCTCTCTCTCTCTCCCTCTCCCTCTCTCCCTTCCTTCCTCTCACAAAGATCTTTGGATTATTGTTATTTTTGGTTGGAAGATTATTTTGGATTTCCTTCGGTTTATTTCCTGATATAGATTTTAAATTTTATATTAATTATAGAGTTTATTTTATAAGATAAAAATAATATTTAAAAAAATTTGAAATCTATATCATGAAATAAACTTAAGGAAATTCATCAAGATTTCCTATGTAGTATTAAAGCTTTTGTTATAAATTTAACCTAAAGTTATGATATGCTAAATTCTGATGATGTGACAAATAATATGTCACAATATGAGGTTGCAATAGTGTGACCCAATAGTATGAATTGTGATAAGATAAAAATATAATCTAATTGTGTTTTTTTTTTTCAACCCAAACTTATTATATGTATATTTTTATTTTTACTTAGTAAAATTGGGCGTGTTTTTTTGATAGAGGGTAGCTCCATCAGGGAGCTAACCTAATTGGGACGTCCTAACTTAGATCGATACCAATTAACTACTAATTTGTTAAAATCAATTTGATAATTTGGAATTGAATTTGCATTAAAAAAAAAAAAAAAAAGCAATCATTACCTTTTTTGGGGCTTCAAAAGGCAGCTCTTCCTTAATGTCAAACTCCTCCACTTCCTCCTTCTCTTGCTAGTAGATATTTGGTTGAATTGATCTTGCACAGAGGAATGGATTTCCGCAATGTGAAATTCCTTCCCATCATTAACGAGCTTATTCGTAGCCCGCCAAATAGTTTCCACAAGTAGAGACGCATAGATTAAGAAATCCCGGTCATAATAATTTCGATCCAACACAATTTCAAGGACAGAAGCCATGAAATCACAGAGGGAATCTGTGCGGAGGCGCCATCGAGACATGGACCAAAGAGGTCTAACTTTCTCGCAAAACAGAAACAAATGGATGGCACTTTCCATACTCGTATCACTCGACCCACACAATGGGCAAGTTGAATGATTCAGAGCTGCTCGGACCGGTAAAGCATTCCGAAAAAGCCGCCACCATAGTATCTTGTACCTGTGGTTTAAGTTGGAGCTCCATATCTTCTCACAAAGTTTCTTTCTAGACGAGGAAACCTGAAAGTGACGCAGCTGCTCTAAAATACTCTCCCAAAATAAGCTCAGTCCGCCCTCATCGTTGACAACATTTGATTTCCTACATACATATTGACTGCTGATGATACCAAATTCCATTGCGTCTTGGACATGTAGAAAGCGGATCCCACACCTTTTCATTTTTACAAATTCCTCATCAGTTCTGAAGTTAAATGACATCTCTTCTGCAGAGTAAAAGTTTTCCACATCACACATAGATGTAGTCATGACCACATAGTTCGTGGCATTCGGATACAATAGCCGCAGGTGAAGTGGGAGGTGCCTTTCATCGCCGTTGAGTGTTTTGACATATATTTCGCCAAATAAATCCAATCGAAGCATCCCCCTTCTGTTGCACATGCCTGAAAGAATAAAGCAAAATGCAAAGCCCATGAAGTTGGAATTACAAGGAAACCGAATATTAATTGAACGTCCCTTCTTTTGATAGCTGAACCACTCCGGAATGTTTTCACCTGGATAGCACATTGTAGCAGTTGGACAAAACTGCAGCAAAGCATGAATAAATCATGGTTATTTTTAAATAAAACATCAATTTATTTGTTACAAGAAATAGCGAATTTGGGATAAAAAGATTATAACTTAGCTGTGCCATGAAAACATCGCAAGTATTTCAAATATAGATAAAATAAAATTAAACATTTTACTTGAATAAAAGAAAGAAGAGGCATACCTTATCCGGAGTTTTTCTCAATGCAAATTCTGTTGCAATGAGCAAAGCTCTCATCTGAAATTCAGACATTAAGTTCTGGTGTTCCAACTTTAAGCAATCCAGAAATGAAAAGGTGACCCCAAGATTAACACGATCTGTAGGTGGTTGTGTGAGTGCAGTCAATAAATTTGACACCATTTTCAGTGACGTGCATCCAGTTGCTTCAACTTTCTCTATAGTCAGTGGAAGCTCTGGTAGAGACTGGAGAAACCTGCAACGACTTATGTCCAGTTCACGCAGCTTAGAAAATTTGATGTTTTTAGGTATTCTTCAAATATTTGTGCTTTTAAGACATAATGTTTGCACCAGGTTCGTGCCACTTGATAAGGGACGAGGCAAGCTTTTAAGCTTTAGACATCCAGTAAAATCCAGATGAATCTCATTGTAGATGTTGGGTGGGATAAGCTCGAGATTTTTGCTATAACTAAATTTTAATGTACCCCCAGTTAGATTTTCCAATAATGACTCCGGTAACTCTTTGATCCCCGAGTGTAGTAATTGGAGAATCGATAGATTTGGCATTGGCTCTAAAATTTCTGGCAAGTACTCTAGTTTTAGGCAAGAATTGAGTGCAAGGTTTTTAAGATATTTTAACTTCCAGATGGTGGTTGGAAGACTCTTGAGATTTTGGCAATGCGAAAGATATAAATATTCAATCCCAATTAGATTGTAAATTGACTTTGGCAAATCTATAATCCCTGAATTTTCTAAATTAAGAATTCTTAGTTTTGGCATTGGCTTTGAAATTTCTGGAAGATGCTCAAGACTTGTACAACTAATGAGATAGATCCTCTCCACTTTTAGTGCTTGAGAGAGGTTTGGAATTTCAATCAGGTTCTTAGATGCTTGAAGATCTAGAACTTTTAAGCTCCCAAAATTCTGTCACCAAATAGAAATGGAATAAAGAAACTTATATTAGATTCCTTACACAAGATATTTAAAGCTATTGGAACTAAATATTACCTGAACGCCATCCCAAAGTTTCTCTAGCTTACTCCCCGACAAGTTCAGCTCAACAAGATTTTGTGGCTTAAAATTTGGAGGCAAAGTTCTTGAAGGGTAACGGTTCCAACAAAGATATCTAAGCTCTTCAGGAAGAGACAGAAGACCTTGTGGAAGGTTTAACTTTTTGGTAAGATCAACAAAATATTCAGCAATTGACAAATATTTTAAATTGATCATGTCTTTGAAGACTAGAGGATCCAAGTCTATGTCACTTTCAAGTTCATGAATATTCAGAGAAATCCCTTGGATTTTTTTTGTCCCCTGAAAATTGAGAAGAAACAGAGTTGTAAGCATATATGACATACACAAAATTGTAAAATGTAAACTTCATATAAGGTATAGAGACGAGCTTGTAATAACTAGAAACACCACTACATACGCACACATTGTAGTTTTTCCTTTTTGTCCGCTCAAATCTAGGTGTTTGGTATCTGATTATCTTAATTTAAACATACTCAATTATGCTAAATGCTGACATAACATATGTGTGTGTGGTTATAGACAAATTAATTGAAATGGTTTTGTGCTTTCTATTTTTCATGCAGACAGTTTACTCAAATTTTAATGAAATTTTATTGTAGGTGCTACTTACAGTATTATGTTCCAAGACATGGAGGATCTCCTTAGCCAACCACAATCTACTGTGCTCTCCAGGATCATTACAAGATTCTTCACGAACAATCTCCCGCCCCATTTCTTGTAGCAAATCATGCATACGTAACCTGTTTTCCTCGAGAGTTATGAGAGACTTAGCTCTGAGAGTATCAATATCTATGAGAGACTTAGCATGTATACTTTTTATAAATTCTTTATCCTTGCCATTGAAGAAGCATGCTATATCAAGAAACATCTCCTTCTCATTGCGATCTAGACCATCATAACTGATTCTCAGTACTTTATGGATGTCCTTGTCTAGACATATTTTCAATTTATCCAATGCACTTTCCCATGATTCTGGCCCCTTGGAATGTAGGTGAGAACCCAAAACTTTAAGAGCCAATGGAAGGCCTCGAGTATACTCGACCACCCTACGCGACAGCGATTCATAACCCTCCGGAGGAGAGTTTCGTCGAAAAGCTTTTAAGCAAAAGAGTTGAAGTGCTTCTTCGAAATTTAATTCTTCAACTGGGTATATTTGATCAGCAATATAATTGAGCAGTTGAGAATCTCTGGTTGTTATAATGATTTTACTGCCACGACCAAACGAAACTTGTTCAACTAGATATTCTAGTTGTTCAGCACGATCTACATTGTCAAGAACAACAAGAGCCCTTGTATGCCGAAGCCTATCATTTGCAAATTTGTTGACTTCTATCAAACTTTCTTCCCCCAATAATTTAGAAAAAAGTTGTTTTTGTAAATTAGTGAGCCCACTTCTTTTTGATTCTTCCGTAACGTTTTCAAGAAAGAAGCTACTTTCAAATTGAGATGCAAATCGGTCGAAAAAGACACGAGCCAGGGTTGTCTTACCAATACCGCCAATGCCCCAAATGCCTACAATGCGAACTTCTTGTGAGCCGTTGTTTAACAATGATTCAAATTGCTCAATTCGTTTGTCCATTCCAACCAAGCCCTTTTCCTTCAAATTATTGCTTGGTGATAAGCAATTCAACTTCCGCATAACATCTTTGACAATTTCCTCAACTAATTTAGCATCGGACCTACCACCATGAAGAGTAAATAGCAATGAGTTATGATAAGAAATCAAAGAGACTTATGGCAAAGACGTTCTCATTTAATGTTAATGTTGCTTATAATATCTTTTTTTTTTTTTTTTTCAATTCATGTTCTTGTCTAGCCATTTGAACGAATTAGGCATGAACAAGTTCTTGTTTTGAATTGTAAGAGATAATTTGAAGATGAAGGACCAATATCTGAACATATTATGGGTGTGTTTACTAATGAATAATCAGAGTGAGCATTCCAACTGGACATGTCGATACTCACCCCTTATATTTAACCTCTCAGGTAGTGTTCAGTGCGACTTATCCAGTGAGGAGTAAGTCGAGGGATATTGCTGTGGAGATCGTAGAGGAGTATTTTATTGCAACAAATAGGTCTTTTACATTTCTATTTAATTATAAACTTATCGTTGTTGACTATATCAAATTAATGTTTGACTTGGATTATTCTGATGATGACTGATTTTTAGGTACTTAAAAAAAAAAAATTATGGTGTTACTCTTACTGTGGATTTGATGATGTATAACTGTATTTTCAAATTTTTCTTTCAAGTCCCGTGGGCAATGTTTTTAAGTATTTATGAAATTATCTCATTTTGTTTATTTTAATTAATTTATTACTACTAATTAACCCCCACTTAGAGGCGTTACAAGTAAAAATATTACGACAATAAAACTTAAGTTGTGTAACTTTTTTGGTTTTAAAAAAAGCTAAAAAGAATAAAAAATTGAATTAAAATAAGCAAATTAAAAAATAGAGCATAAAAATAGATACATATATATTATGATAAAATTAAGTTCTTTATTCATGGTAATAATGTTAATAATAATTAGGGCTTTCTTTTCGCATTATTACGGATACGAAAATAATGGAAAAATTGGATGTTATATAATATTAAGTTAATAAAAAAATATTATATTTAGTTAATAAAAAATTAATATATGTTGCTATTATTTTTGAATATAATAATTTGTAAGTAAACAAAGGATAAGATGGTAATTTAATACTAATATCAGGATTAGGAATCACAATCCGGGGGGCATGGAATTGCCAATACGATTCTTCAATCCCAAAATTGATGTGTGGCTCATTCCACTCCCATTTTAGGAAAAAAATAAACAAGTAAATAAGGGATTAACGTTCATTCCCTACTGCTGATAAGTAAACCTTAAAACAAGATGATATGAGCTATCTCTATGCTATTTGCGCTCTCTTATGCCTTTTAAATATGGACCATTTGCTTTTAGGTCCGTATATTTGTAACTAACCATCTTGGTTGTTAATAATAAATTTTCTCCATCTTGAGGAGGATGATGTGGGGCAGTAAGATCCGGGCTTTTGTATGGTGATGGATCATCTCAAGGTTAAATAATGCACATTTCTAGTTTTCAGAAGCTTTGCTGACAGTGCTAGATTTGGGAGAAAAATTTAGGTTTTTTGTTTTTGCTTTTGCCTTTGCTTTTTTGTTTTTTGTTTTTTGTTTTTTTGTTTTTTTGTTTTTTTGTATTTTGTTTTTTTTGTGTAGAAACGAACCAATGACCAAGACTCGTGACATTGTATAGCCACAATGTGTGATGTTCAACATGACGTTTTTTTCCTTTTTATGGTAATTGTGTTTGGGAATAAGTTCACCTAGGAATTTCGGATTCCCATTCTCAATAGCATTTCCTTAATCTTTGAGTCCGATAGGTATGATTTCTTACTCTTGTTCAAAATTTTCCTTTTCTTGAAAAATTTTGCATGTCTTTATTTTCTAATTATGTTTAGATTTTCTTAGTTATCCATTTGTGTTTTATCACAGAAATAAGTGCGCCCTTTTAATTGGTGCAGAACAATCCTTATTGAATGAAATTGAACTTGATCACAGATTTTTATCTCTTTGAATATTTGGTATTATTTTAGGAAAACGGTGAATTTTGAAGTTGTTTTCTTGACATTTTGTGTGAACTTAAAAATTAAAATGAATTTGTTATTCCATTTTTTAATATGCACTTCTGTTACTTCACGCCTATTAATTGGAGTAAGTTTTGTTGTTTCTATAAGCCTTTGGGCATGAACTTTCCCCCTCTTACGGATCTTTGTGATTCTTTTTTTTTTTTAATTATTATTATTATTTAATAAAGATGGTGGTTCATTTTCATCATAGGATAGAGCTTTTGATTGTGGTTGCTGCCTGATTTATCGATAAAAGTTTTCCCAAAAAATTTATTTTACCAATTCTAATTTTTACCCTATATGTTCTTAAATTTACAACTGTAGTTGATGATATTAATTAGCTAAGAGTTCAATTATGTATACGAATCTCTGAAAATGTGGAAAAATATATACGATATTGTCACAAAAATAATCCGACTAATTGGACTAAACCTTTGTTAGTGTGATAATTCAGTCCTACACCTATAGACAAGTTTCAATTTTCTAACAAATTGATGTCCCAACCATGCCAAAATAATCATCAGACAACATGGAAATTAAGTCTTTCCTAATACTAATTGTAATGAAAATAACAACTGGAGCAACAAATCTAGTGGCTAAAGCACATAATTATAAAACCATACAAAGTTTGACATATAAGTTTATTAGAAATTACCTAGTGGCTGATGATGAATGGAATCCAGCTAACTTGCTCACTGTTGTCAAATCTTTCTTCCATTCCTGCACCTTGTCCTTTTTATCCCAAAAGCGTTGTTCATGAGCAGTAAATGCAGTTGCATAACTCTCTTTCTGGTGTCGAACATGTGTTGGTTCGACGTTGTAAAAAACCGGTATCACAATCTGTTCATCTGTCTTCTTGCAGTGAAGAATATGACAGAGTTCTTCCAAACACCAAGAGGAAGTAGCATAATTTTGCGAGAAAATGACCACGGAAATCTTTGATTCTTGGATCGCTTTCATAAGTGCAGGTGAGATTTCATCTCCTTTTTTTAGGCCCTCCTCGTCTATGTAAGCTTGGATTTTTTTTCGACGAAAAGCTTCGTAAAGATGGCAAGTGAACGTATTACGAGTATCCTCGCCTCTAAAACTGATAAAAACATCAGACTTCATAGAAGAAGCAGCAGCCATATGCCTAGTTGATCACTCAGAAGGGAAACGGTAGATATCAATACATATAAATTAACAATATTAGGCTTAGCACTGATAAGGAAAAAAAAAACAAAACAAAAAAAAAAGGAAGAAGAAGAAGAAGCCTTACAGAAATACAACTCTTGTGTGATGTAGTAGTGAAGTAAGCTTCTTGCTCAGTTTTCTTCTATGAAATTCTTCTTGGAAAGTATGACGAGAAAACAGAGAACTTTAATAGACACCATGTGAACGAGAGACCTCCACCTTCTCAAAGAAAGAAATGAAAGGGAAAGTGGTTAACTTTAAAGCACTTTCGTCAAAGTTTCCGATGGATATTAATTTTTAAATACATGTTTTTTTTTTAATAATAAAAAGTCTGGAAAGGACTGACACTAGCACGTTCTTTGAGTCTTATCAAAAGCGACAAGAATGTTAGTCTGGTGTGGTTCTTCTGCTTCACGAGGAAAACAGTCTCATCAAATAATTTAAATGTAAGGATACTTATGCTATTTTTGACAGGAAGGATGAAAAATGGAAAGAAAAGAGGGGTAAAATTTTTAGGTGATAAAAATGAGAGATATTTTTTTTTATGTTGTTTGAAAAAAGATAAAAGAAAATAAGAAAAAAAGCCTAATGAAATATATTTTTGTAAAAATAATCTTATATAAATTAAGAAATAATTATAAATTATGATCAAAGTAGTTATTATATATATTTATTTTATCAAAAGTTTTCTATCTACTTTCTTTTTAAGTTAGAAGGATTAAAAAATGACATATGAATTTTCAATTTCCTTTCCTTCTTATTTTCTTCTCTATTAAACAATTAAATTTTATTTTTCTCTCTAAAATCCTTATTTTAATTTCCTTCCACTCCTTTTTTCACTCTATCAAACATGGGCTTACACATGTGATATCAAACACTTTAAATAGACTATTACACCGACGAAAAACCAAATTTTAATACCAAAATCCTTTAAAAATATCACTTACCCGCCCACTATTATTATTTTATTGATAAAACTATCCACTACCTACGAAATATTTGGGTGAGTTTGTGCTGGGATTAATTAGTAGGGTCTAAAGTTAGTCCAAAAAAAAAGTAGGGTCTACCTTTCTTTCTTTAAAAAAAATTAGTAGGGTCTACCGACCATGTGAACAGCTTTTTGACTCTCGTACTCCTTGGTCATTGAAAAAATATCTATTACCTACTCTCTGTTACATTTATAACATTACATAGTTTAAATATGTGGTAGAGCCCCTTTACCACAACTTACGGTAGAGTCATTTTTTAGACCGTTAAGATTTAATCGGACGGTTCAAATGTTGATGGTGTATCATATTATCATACACCTTGCCCTACATAATCTTTCCCATCCAAAGTCTTCTCCATCATCAACGGCGATATTCCCGCCGCCGGCGACCATCTCCGGCCGCCGTCCGGCCACCTACCGCCGGAATTTTCTCTCTCTTTTCTTCTCCTCTCTCCCGCGGCGACCACCTCCGGCGCCCCCACCGCCGGCCACCCCCTCTCTTTCCTCTTCCCCTTTCTCTCTCTTCTCTCTCTTCCCTTTCTCTCTCTTCTCCTCTCTCCTCTCTCCCGACGCCCCCCCACCCTCGGCCCCCAGCCCCTGGTGGCCCAGGTCCCCCGGCCTCCCCCCCAGCCCCCAGGTCCCCCGGCCTCCCAGCCCCCCCCCGAGGACCACCCCAGGCGCGCCGGCGTCCACCCCCTCTCTTTCCTCTTCCCCTTTTTCTCTCTTCTCTCTCTTCCCTTTCTCTCTCTTCTCCTCTCTCCTCTCTCCTCTCTCCTCTCTCCTCTCTCCCGACGCCCCCCACCCTCGGCCCCCAGCCCCCGGTGGCCCAGGTCCCCGGGCCTCCCCCCCCAGCCCCCAGGTCCCCCGGCCTCCCAGCCCCCCCCCCCCCGAGGACCACCCCAGGCGCGCCGGCGTCCACGCTTTTTTCGCAGTGGCGTCCACGCGCACCTGGGGTGGTCCTCGGGGGGGGGGGGGGGGGGCTGGGAGGCCGGGGGACCTGTGCCACCGGGGGCTGGGGGCCGAGGGTGGGGGGCGTCGGGAGAGAGGAGAGAGGAGAGAGGAGAAGAAGAGAGAAAGGGAAGAGAGAGAAGAGAGAGAAAGGGGAAGAGGAAAGAGAGGGGGGTGGCCGGCGGCCGCCGGCGGTGGGGGCGCCGGAGGTGGTCGCCGCGGGAGAGAGGAGAAGAGAAGAGAGAGAAAATCGCCGGCGGTAAGTGGCCGGACAGCGGCTGGAGGTGGTCGCCGGCGGCGGGAAGATCGCCGGCGATGGAGAAGACTTTGAATGGGAAAAATTATGTAGGGTAAGGTGTATAATAATATGATATACCATCAAAATTTAAACCGTTCGATTAAATCATAACGGCCCAAAAAATGACTCTACCGGTAGAGCCCCTTAGGGGCTCTACCACAGCCACTCCCTTAAAAACAATACATACATTCATATATATATATATATATATATAACATTACATATATATATATATATATACAGGATTGGTTTGATATTTGGTTCTAGAAAGTCTCCGACAATATAAATTTTTATTATTATAAATGTGAACTTCAGTTAGAAATATAAATTTGTACATAAAAAATATAAAATAAAGAAAATTTATATTCACTTTAACTATATTCTCTTGTACATGAATTTATTTTCTTAACAACTAAAGTTCATATTCACAGTGACTGAAATTCACATTATTGGATACCATATAGTATCGAATATAAGACTTGGTGCATATATCGATGTACAAGATGCTATATATATAATGGTATTGGTAGGCATGTAAATCATTATGCTCCTTTTTAGTTTCATGCTTTAGGCTATGTTTGGTACGAGGGATGCAAAGGAGAAGGGATGAAGAGAGTTAGAGGGATGGAGGCAGTGAAGGATTGATATGATTGTATGAATCTCTCTCGTTGTTTGGTAAGAGAGAGGAAGAGTTAAAAGAATGGATGATAATTTTTTAATTAATTATTATATTGTCCATTTTAAAATTTTTTTAAAAATTAATGATAAAATTGCCTTTTTCATTGAAAAGAGGAAGGAGAGTGTCCGTCATTCCCAATGGAAGGACACTATGGCGGGCCCAAGGAGAGATTCTCCCTCTACCCCTCTTCCTCTCTCCATCTCTCTTTTCAACCAAACACACCTTAATGTACGTGAATTTGTGCGGATTCCAATATTCTTATAGATTATATATTTATATTCATATATATATATATTTAAACAAAAAAAACAACAGTAATTCAAAAAGTAGTTTATCTATTGATCTATTTCAAAAAAAATTTATTTAAGGTAAATGATTTGAATTCTATATATTTTAATAAATTCGTATTTGATATCACGTATGTCTATAACTAAATTTTTTTCAATTTTAATTTTTACATTAAAACTGTTTTGTTAACTTTTTTGGCTCTTAAATAACTTTATCTTTTAAATAAGAGCATCACGTAAGAGAAAATGAGAAGAGAAGCAACCGCGGGGCGGGGGGGGGAGGGGGAGTTATAAAGAAAAAGCTGGAGAGACATTTGGGATGAAGAAAATAATGACACTTGACGAGCAGAGCAAAAAAATAACGATAGAGGATGAGGAGAAGAAAAAATATTTAGTTAAGAAAATAACAAAAAAAAAAAAAAAACCTAGTGATATAAAAAAAAATTTAAAAAAAAAAAAAAAAGAAAGGCTTCTGGCTCAGTTTTCTTCTATGAAATTCCCCTTGGAAAGTATGACTGGACATGGAAAAAAAAAAAAAAAAATTATAGACACTGTGTGAGCGAGACATCCACGTGAGTCCTAGCTAACTTCAAAGAAACTTCCCAAAGGAATTATAAGGAAAAGTAGTAGTTATACTTATAAGCACTTTCGACGAAGTTTGCGATAGGGTCTACCTTTCTTTCTTTAAAAAAAAAAAATAGTAGGGTCTACGGACCATGTGAACAGCTTTTTGACTCTCTTACGCCTTGGTCATTGAAAAAGTAACTATAACCTACTCCCTATTACATGTATAACATTACATAGTTTAAAAACGATACATACATATATTTATATATATATATATATATATATCATTCCATATATATATATGTACATAGATCGGTTTGATATTATTACTATATACTGAAGGAGAAGGGATTTTTACTATTCTTTCTATAGTAAATCACAGTGTTTTCCTCCTTTTATTTTTGTTTTCGCAATTCAAGCTACAGTAACGAACAGTTCCGGACAGTGCAATTAAGATTTTGGCCTTCTGCTTCTCTCCTACCGGATGGGAGCGCACAGTGAATGGGTGATTTTGCCCTCAAACCTCAAATTGCTGTGAGGACGGATTTGCCCTTTGTTCCCTGCCTGCCGGATACTGTTTGTACAGTGAATTGCCGAAAATGTCCTCCAAACCCTATTTGCCCACCTGCCTTTTCGCCTTCTCTCTTCTGCCGCCCATTCTCTTTTCTATTTTCTCTCTGTACTGTTTCCTTCTCTGGTTTTTTCTCTCTCTACTGTTCTCTCTCTCTCTTTCTCCTTCTTCAAAGCTTTGCTCTGCAAAACCCTATTTTCCCCTTCATTATCGCCCTGGAAACCCTATTTCCGCTTTTTTCCTCTCTCTTCTGCCGCCCTTTTTTTCTTCTGTTTTCTCTCTCTATTTTAAAGTTTCGGTTTTTCCTCTCTGTACCGTTTTGTCTTTCTCTTTCTCCTTCTTCAAAGTTTTGCTCTGTAAAACCCTATTTTCTCCTTTGGTTTTTGCCTTTCACCGCCGATTATGATCATCCATTTTGTCCGTCTATATTTTATGTTTATTTTCTCTCTCTTTCTTTACTGTCCTGTCTCTCTCTGTTATTTTTTTCTTTGGGTTTTTGGTGTTCAAGGATTAGATTTTGGGGTTGTTTTGTAGTGTTCGCTGATCGTTCTCTTTTTGTTGGTTTGGGTTTGTGTTGTTGATGGTTCTTTTCGTTTGGTTCGAAGTTTGATTTCTGTCCACTGTTTTGGCCCTTCTTTTTTTTTTTTTTTTTTTCCTTTCCCAGATCTTTTTCTCCCATGGAAATTTTTGAAGAGTTTTGCTATTGGGTTTTTCGAGATGGTAAGTTTAGATTTTTGAATTTTTTTTCCTTATCTCCGAACCCAAATTTCCTAAATTTTTTCCTTTCGGAGGGGGGGGGGGGGGGGGGGGGGGGACGTTTTGAATGAATTTTTCTCTTGCGTTCTCTTTATTTCATTTTGTTGGATTGGTAAGTTTTGATTTTGGAATTTTTTTTCTCTATCTCCGAGGCTAATTTTTTAATTTTTTAGTGTTTATTGTGTTGTTTTGTGGTTCATTGTTGTTCAGCTGATAAGGACTTTACTTATGATGGTGAGAAGAGCTTATTTACTGTTGGCTTTCTTGCACGAAACGAACTTGAGTTCACTGTTGTGCTTGATGATGTTTCAGCAGAGAGATGGATGTGTTGGGTGTTACTGAATGATTTCTTCCCTATTATGGCTTGATTAGTTTTTGCTCTTTTTTTTTTTTTTTTTTTTGCTTCGTTTTGGTATAAGAGCAATGGAAACTGTAGTGCTGACGGTTATGGTAGTCCATTTGAGAATGACTGAAAGAAAATGCGCCGACAGTATCAGTCAAAAACTTTTAAAGTGGAAATTAGCTTTGCTGGAAAAATTCCCATGCAAGCAATTGCAAATGCTCTGTGAGGTCAAGAATCTGAGAACTCCCAAGAGGCATTAAGAGTGTTGGATATCATATTAAGGTAACATGCATGCAGGCTGCGGGTGATTGTTTTTGGCTTCATTGTTGCTTCTGTTTCGTTTTTTGGAATTTTAATCAAATTTGAGTTTGTCTTTTTACTCTTGAAACATTTTTTGTTTTTTTATTACGAGTATTCTCTAATTTGTTTTTATCATATTGAAAACAAAGGCAGAGTAAAAAATGTAAAGAAAATATTGGGTATGTTGAAACTTTTCTTTTCCTTGGGTTTATTTGATTTCGGTATTGTTTCCCGTGTTTTGTTTTTGTTTATTTTTTCTGAGTGGTTTTTGCAGATTGGGATGACAATGCTGATAGAATGGAGAAATAGACGTATGGAGAGGAACATTGAGTATATTTTGCGTCTTGATTTTTAAATATGTAATTTTTAGCTCTTTTCCCTCCCCGGGTAAAATTTCCCTGAATTTCTTTGCAATTCTAATATAATTGGCTTAGTGTGTGTGATGTTTTGGTATCATGAATTTTTACTCTGTTTTAAGTAATCAATGAGAAATTTAATAATTGTGGTATGTGATGATATAGTTAGATTCGAGCCAATTCCTAAATGTTTTTACTGTTTAGTTGTGTGCTTATGATTACAGTTTGCAAAATCTGTCTTTCACATTTAATGCTTTTATATTATCTGTTTTTTTTCCCCCTGCTGTAATTTTGTGATTTGTTAGGGGTTTGTAGGTTACTGTTCATCATAACCTTGATTGAACTTTTTCCCGGTTGGACTTCTGTCATTAATGCAAGTAATTATGTTAATTTTTTTTGGCTTATCTGTTCTCTCCAAATACTTTTCCTCACCGTCTCTGTCTCTTGCATCTACTCTTTTCATTTAATCAGCTCTCTTTTCTAAACAATATATGTTCATTTATTGCTTCATCCGTTCTCTTCACTATTAATACTTATGTAAAATCCTCCTTAACTGCTTTGGTCTGAATCTTAATTTATTTTTGTTCAAGCCTGCTCTGTTCTGTTATCCATGTACTGTGTTTATTTAAGATTTTTAATCAGTTTTGATTGTTGTTTTCATTTTTTATATTGTTAATAGTTTGTTTGTCGGTTTTTTTATTGAGTTATATATTATGTCAATATGTTTATTATGATGATGATACTATTGTAAACAGATTTAATTTTTTTTCCATTGTGGTTTTTTTCCCCCTGTCTTTTTTTTGTTTTCCTGGCTTTTTTTTTTTTTTTTTTGTGTTTGCCGTTTTATGTGACAACTTGACTGTTTTCTATTCTATTCCTCTTTTTTTTTTTTCCTTTTTCTTTTGTTTTCGTCCTTCTCCGATTCCCGTCCTTTGTTGGTGTGAATATTTTTAACAAAAAGTATTGGACCAGAGTTTTTATATGCTATGATGATCTCTGTTTAACTCTGCAATGATGCATATACGTACCATATTTCTTTTTTAATTTGGTATATGATGTTGAATATGGTATTATCGATTGTATGTGTTGCATAAACTATCTGACCATCTTTAGGGTTGCCGTGGGTGTTTGGGACTTTGTGTTGAATTTCTTTTTGTCATCCTGTAATAGTATTCATATTATATAATTCTGTTTCCATACTATTGTAATATTTTGAAACTATTTTTCCTCTTTTTATCTATAATGACCGTTTCTGCTATTCTATTTGTTCTCTCTGTTTGGGGAAAACATTTGTAAAGTTTGGATCCTTCCCCCCACCCCCCCCCCCCCACCCCCCCCCCCCCCCCACCCCCCCCCCCACCCCCCCCCCCCCCCCCTTTTCTTTTTTTTTTTGGACACATTTCCAACATCACACTTGGTAGCCGGTGGAAGATGATGTTGAATTGTATTATGGTTAGCATTAATAGATAATATTAATGAGATCTGAGTATAGTATAAAATATATTATAAAAATTATTTTGTCATATTTTGTAATATATATATTTATGTATGTTTGTGTATTTAGTTATGTATTTAGATTAGTGTATATCATAGTTTAATGCATATTGAGTTTCTGTGTTTTTATGATGTTTATTATTGTTATTATCCTTCTCTGATTCCCTTTTTGTTGGTGTAAATATTTTTAACAAAAAATTTTGCCTCATAGTTTTATATGCTATGATGATCTCTGTTTACCTGTGCAATGATGCATATACGGATTCTTTTTTAATTTGGTATATGATGCTGAATATGGTATTATCGACTGTATATGTTACATATACTATTTGACCATCTTTAGGGTTGCCGTGGGTGTTTGGGACTTTGTGTTGAATTTGTTTTTGTCATCCTGTAATGGTATTCATATTATATAATTCTGTTTCCATACTATTGTAATATTTTGAAACTGTTTTCTCACTTTTTATTTGTAATGACTATTTCTGCTATTCTATTTATTGTCTTTGTTTGGGAAAAACATTTGTAAAGTTTGCATCCTTTTTTTTTTTCCCCCTCTCTCTTTTTTTCTTTTCGACACATTCCCAAACATCACACTTGGTAGCCGTGGAAGATGATGTTGAATTGTATTACGGTTAGCATTAATAGATAATATTAATGAGATCAGAGCATAGTATAAAATATATTACAAAAAGTTTTTCCTCATTTTTTGTACTATATATATTTATGTATGTTTGTATATTTAGTTATGTATTTAGATTAGTGTATATCATAAGGTAATCCATATTTAAGTTTCTGTGTTTTTATGGTGTTTTATTATTGTTATTATCCTTATTTGATTTGTTGTTCTATAATTTGATTTTTTTCTTTCCCTTTTTTTTCCCCTTTCTATTACCCGGGGAGCTTCCTTTTTTTTTTTTGGGCAGTATGTTGTTGTAATATTTAAATTTATTATAAGAATTTCTATATTTAAAGAGTTTTATGATTAGAAATTATTGTAATTTTAATTGTATGATTTAAGTTTTTTTATTATGTAATTGTATAGTTTTTATTTGTATGGATACATTTTTTTTGCCTATAAGATATTTAATGGTTAATTAACATCAGTTTATTTATTCATTATTTGGTTTGATTAATAGGAATTTTAGCAAACAAAATAGAACTTGAGGTCTTCGGGGGGGGGGGGGGGGGGGGGGGGGGGGGGGGAAACGGCGGTAACATTACTTAACAATTTAGTAAATTAGGTTTTTTTATTGATCTATATTAAATTTTTTTTTTCAGTATAAATTCATATTTTGTTATAGAATATAATTAAACATAATTTGCTCATTATTTAGTCAAATAAATGTAAGTTTTGATATTAAAAAAAAAATTAAACGACTAGGTTACAAAATAATATTTTCATAAATTATTATATAATAGCAATAATTAAAGTTTGAACATAAACTTTTCCAACACCCGTGCGGAATTGTATGGTTAAAACAAATAATAGAAAGTTTGTAATTACAAACATATATATTAAGAAGGTTAAAATAATTTACTCCAATTAATTTTAAGTAATATACTATTATAAAACTGTAACAATACATAGAAATTACAAAATAGTAAATTGAGCAAATTATAAAAAGGGAAAAAAATTTAAACATATAGAAATTACAAAAAACTGAATTGAAAGAAATTTAATGCGGCAAAAAATTAAGCAACAGTTAACATTATAAGAGAATTTAATTTAACAAGTACATAAAATTTTTTAATAAAACAATATCATACGTATTAACAAAAAAAAACTAAATAAATCAAAGTATAAAATAAAGAGTAATATTTTATTCATTCAACTTTATGTAAAACAAAATTGCTGTAATGAAATAATTGCTAGAAATTATAAAATGTTAAATTTTAAAAAATATATATATATATAAAAAAAGAATTAAATTAACTAATTTAAAATTAAATTAATATAATTTATTTATAATATCAAAAAATTAAATAATAATTAAATACATTCAAACAAAAAAAAAAACTAAATAAAGTAAACTATGAGGTAAAGAGTAATATTCTATTCATTCAATTTTATGTAAACTAAAATTACATAAATAAAATCATATCTAGAAATTATAAAATTTTAAATTTTAAAAAATTTTACATGGGAAAAAAAATTTTGGAACTAAATTAACTTATTTAAACATTAAATTAACACAATTAAGTTATAATATCAGTAAATCAAATAGTAATTAGATATAAATTTGGAACAAAATAGATAAATAATTTTTTCTTTCATGAATACTTACTTTAACATAAAATATGCGAATAAAAAGAAATATTTATTCTATTGAATAACAAATAGAAATAACTATTTTTTCAAAATGGATTTTAAATGTTGGTAATGGAACAACAAATGGAATAAAAGATCCAGAAAATGAAAATACTATCTGGATTAAAATATCTGAAAAATAATTAATACAATACAATACAAATTCTATTAAAAAAATTTGCACAATAATATATGTTCATTTTCATAATAATTTTCAAGCTATTAATTATTTAAAACAGCGAGTGATTATTACACCTAAAATAAAACAACTGATAAAATAAATAAATATATATTATTATTAGTACCTACAGATACAAAAATTTATTACAGTTGTGACACTATTCTTTCATCATCTGGAAATATCGACGAATTAAATCTTTTATATCCCACTGAATTTTTACATACTCTTAATTTCAATGGTTTACCTCCACATGAATTAAAACTTAAAATTGGAATTCATGTTATGTTAATGCGAAATCTTAATCAATCAATGGGTTTATGTAATGGTACTAGAATGATTATTACACAATTAACAAATAGAATTGTGGAAGGACGTGTAATTAACTCTAATAATACAAATGAAAAAGTTTATATACCAAGAATAGAAATGACAGTTTGTGAATCAAAATGGCCATTTACTTTAAAAAGACGACAATTTCTTTTAAAAATTTGTTATGCAATGACAATAAATAAAAGTCAAGGCTAATCTCTAAATAAAGTCGGATTATATTTAGAAGATGAAATTTTTAGTCTTGGCCAATTATATGTTGCTTTATCTAGAGTGACTTCACCAAATGGATTACATATTTTAATACATGATTCAATTAATAAATATCTAAATTATGTGAAAAACATTGTTTATAAAGAAATATTGCACAATATTCATCAAAAATGATATATATCTATTCAAAAAATAAAATAATATTGATTTCATTTTAATCAGCTTTACAACATAATAAAATTTGTATTCCTTAAACTTTAAAACATATATTTGCATATATATTATTCCAACTTATAGAAAATATTCAATCCAATACGAGTACTGAAACCAGGAAAGACACATCAAACAATATGTGATCGAGTGTGCCGGCTATGGAGAAACAGAGATTACAAAACTGGAAAACTAATAAGCCTTAACTGCTTACTACTTGACAAACAGGTAATTTATTTTATTTTTCATTAATATTATCATATTTATAAAAAATATGTTTACTTATTATTTAATGTATAACTAATATATTTTTTTATTTTACAGGATGACGCAATACACAGCTTTATTTCTACAAAGATGCTGAATTTACAACAGATAAAATAAAAATAGACAATATATATGAAATCAACAACTTCTTCATCACAGACAACAAACCAAGGTACAAGATCGTTCCTCACGTTGCAATGTTGCAATTTGCAAGATCCACTATTTTCAAAACTGTTGAAGACGATATACTAGAAATACCTCAACTCAAATTCAATTTTGTAGAGTTTGATCAACTTACACAAAAAGTCGACATTAATAATTTTCTATTAGGTAAATCATATTTAATATTCATATTTGTTAATCTATAGTTAATAATCAATAAATAATTTTTTATACAAATTAATAACTAATGAGTTCTTAATTATTATATTCTGTTAGATCTAATTGATCACATTATCTCCATAAGGAGTATAGAAGAATCTATTATAAATGATAGATCAGTAAAAAGACAAAATGTCACTATTTCAAAATATCAGGTAATTACAAACAGTATATTATTAAAAATATATTTCTAAAAATTTCATAATTTATTATTAATATATTATTTATTTGTACTCATTTTGTTCAACAGAGATGAAATGCTTAGTGTCACCCTTTGAGGAGAACTTGGAGGAAATTTTTATTAAAATGCAATCCAAACAATGTTCGAACCAGTTGTAGTCGCGTTTCCAACAATGGTGGCCAAACAATATATAGGTAAGTATATATGCAACAAAAAAAAAAATTCTCATTCTCTTAAATTAAAAAAATTTATAAATTTATATCACTAATCA
This sequence comes from Ficus erecta, assembly GCA_008635985.1. Lineage (NCBI taxonomy): Eukaryota > Viridiplantae > Streptophyta > Magnoliopsida > Rosales > Moraceae > Ficus > Ficus erecta. The sequence continues at coordinate 44,178 of BKCH01002042.1, read as the reverse complement.
CTAACTATTATAATTATGCATATACAGGTGGACTTTATGTTGCAAACACCACTGGTAATATACTAAAGGAATGTAAACTTTTACTGTTTAATAAACAGTGCGCTACAGTACTTTTTTTTTTTTTTGCCCCCCCCAATTTTTTCAGCTTGCTACAATATCGCAGCACTTTACTTTTCAATAAACAATGCACTACAATGATTTTTTCCGCTTCATTTTTTCCGTTTTGCTATAGCATCTACAGTCCCAAACAATGAATTGTACAGCAAAATAACGCTTTTACCTTTCAAATTTTCCTGCTTTTAATCGAATACACAGTAACTTACCGGTTTTGCCCTTTGGCATTATCCGGTCATTAAACAGAGAGAAAGAGAGAGAGAGGAAGAGAAAAAGAAATCCAGTCATTAGAGAAAAAAAAGAAAAAGAAAAATAAAGATAAAAAGAGAAAAACTAAAAAATATCTATATTCACATTAAAATAAATTTTAAACAATAAAGATAAAAAATTAACCATAAGATAAAAATTTATATTTTATTAATTTATTTCCAATTACAAAAAATAAAAATATATATATTAAATAATATTTGAAAATTTTAAATTATTAAATTAAAACAAATTTAACAGAAAAAAAATACATTTAAAAATAAATTAATGCAATTAAATTATAATATTCAAAATAAAAAAAGTGACGAAAAAATTTGAAATTAAATAATAATTTACAAAAAATCCAAAATATAAAAAAGTCTATAAAATTATAATAAAGATAAATATCGATAAATATACTCTAATAAAACATATTTATCAAAAATGTATACTTATATTTATTATAGCTATATTATTATTTATGTCATATATTAATATTATTATTTAAAATTAAATTTTTAAAAAATATTTAATCCATTTCTAAATTTATTTATTCATTTATTTAATTTTGTTTAAGTTTAATAAATTTACCTCAATTATTAAATTTTTTTGACTATTTAAGTTTAAAAGTTTTTATTTTTATTTATTCTTTCTGATTTTTTAATAACAATATATTCTCATATTTTATTCTGTTAACAATTATTTTTACACTTAATATATTATTTTAATATCTAATTTTTTTTTTCCTTTGACTTCTTTTATTTTTGCTTTCTTTTTTTTTTAATACAAAATGTTCAATAAATTTCTTTTATATCTATATCTATAATCTTTAGAAATAAATTTTTTTAAAATTTCCATTCATGTTCACGTTTATTTATTAATTTAATTATATTTTTTAAATAAATTTATCCCACAATGTTGTTATTCTTTTAATATTTCAAATTTTTTTCTTATTTACTATTTGAACTTTTTTATTTCAAGAAAATTACACTTATAAATATAAATATATGTACTTTAATATTATAATAATAAATACTAAAAAAAATATACTTATTATAATTATAATCTATATCTTAATTAACTGTTTTTATTATATAATACTCAATTGTTTTCATTTTTGTTTTTTTCTTCATTCCCCGTATAATCTATATCTTAATCAACTACTTTTATTATATAATACTCAAAAAAAAAATTTCTTCCATCCCCGTGCAATGCACAGGTATTAAACTCGTTCAATACTAAAAAATCTCTGACGATTGTAAACTTGCAAACTTGAATTTCAGTTGGAAATATGAATTCATGTAAAAGAAAATATATAAATAGATTTATTTTTTTAACATTTTTTTATTTTAATAATATTATTAATAATTTTAATAATTATTAATAATATTAATATTAATATTCATAATATTATTTATTTTTAATATATTTTATTTTATTTTTACTTATACTTCCAAGTATATCCCATACTCATTATATAAATAAGATGTAAAATAAAAAAAAAAATTCACATTCATTGTAACTAAATTTTCTTTTACATGAATTTACATTATTAATGTAATATCCGGAAAATTCACAATGTTAATTCCTAAATTAATTAGGAATAATGTTATGAATTTTCTATATTAAGATCATTTTTTTAAGTGTTATCGTAATTTTAGACTATAGTATTATGAATGATTAATATGAAGTTATGTTATGCTAGAAGAAATTGGTGCGAATGGTTTTTGTACTAAAAAAAAAAAAATTGATTGGAAATTTTTGAAATTTCCATCAATTATGTAGTCACATAAAAAAAAAAAAACCGGAGGACGTGATTTATAATTTTAATAATCACATCAAATGCACAAATTTCTGAATTAAACATGAATCAAGACAAATGTTTAACTATTCATGATAATAATATCATGAATAGAAAATTTTATGTTACAGTATATTTGTTAATATATTTGAGTAATTTTTCATATTACGTGATTAATGTGAAAAATTAAGAAAAGTCCATAAAAAAAATATATAGTAGTAAGTGTGATCTCATGCAAAGTGATTTTTTGGATTTTGTTGAACTTATCAAGTTCACGAGTTAACATAAAGAATGACACTATAAATAAGTATTTCTGAGACGATTTACAGGTGACAGAATATAATTCTGAACCATAAAATTGATTCAGAAAAATGTTATAGCTGATCAAGTGAATTAGTGGTACAAGAGAAAAAGATTATATTCTCGACATGAATTATGAACAAGCTTAAAATTTCAGTCGAGTCTATTGTCTTAAACGATTTAAGGGATATGCAAAATTTATAAGTCAAAAACATAGTCATCTTTCAAAAGGTACACACAACAAATGTATATCTGTATATAGATATATATTTGATGAGTTATTGTAATTATGGGTGCCCAAAATATTTCTTTGACAAATGGATAAATGCAAGTGTGTAGTGTGTAAGTACACATATATATATGTATATATATATTATATATGTCTGATAGGGAGTTCAAAAGAAACAACAAATGTATATGTGTATATATACTATATATATATATATATATATATATTATGTGTGGTCAGTCCACACACTTGACGCGTAAATAAAAAAAAAAAAGTAAGGTAAATGGACTTCTCACCGTATATATGATATATATCTTATAAAGTATGGGTTTAAGGTGATATGATGAGGATAAGAATAAATCAGAAAAGAGGAGGATAAACATAAAAACCACCTCCTTCTCTCTCTCTCTCTCTTCTTTTTCTCTCTTCTCTCTCTCTCTGTCACGCACGTTGCTGCCTTCACAAGAAAGCCCGACTCCGGTTAGCCACCTTTGCACGCGCCGGTGATCCATGCAACCCATCACTCGAGCATCCAATATCCGGAGTTTGGCGACCGCACTCGCCGCTGTTCGCCGGAAAAATGCTTTGAAAGTTTCGTTCACATAAGCTTTCAAGCAAGATTTCGGTTGTAATCCAACCTCTATTTTACGAGCCGTTGGTTTCGTTGAGTTCCACTTGTTGAGAGGAACAAAACCCATTCCATCACCACTCTAATCATTGCCGGAAATTTTCCCGATCCACCGCCATCTTCAAGTACGTTTTCTTACATTTTTGAGAAAACCGAACGCCGTTTGAAGAAATCAACACCAGAAATGGGTTCCTCTTGTCGAGATCTTCGAAGTGGTGCCCATCTCTGTCCCTTTTGCCGCCGCGGTCAACGCCGGTCAACGATGGTCAACACCGGTCAACCGTCTGACCTCGTCGAGAAGTTTTAGAAGATCGCCTTTCCGATCTATTTTCGATGTTCCGGACATGTTTGCGACTTCGGATTTGCGAGATGGAATCTCGAAGGTTAAGGATGGCGATTAAAAGTTCAGCCGCTCGAAATCAAAAGGTGTTTTGAGCGCCAACTAGGAATCGTTTTACGCACCCGAACGTCATCGAACGATCTCGGTAGTAATCTTGATTGCTTTAAGTCATTTATTGGATTGATTACGTGCCTATTTATGTACTTCGAATTGAATATCGATATTAAAATATATATAGATATATATATTTGATGTTCAATTTAATCAAGTAAAGTTAGATTAAAACGAGATATGTTTTATGTTAATATGATAAATTTGTTCTGGATGGCATGTATTGCGGTTATGGTGTGCTGAAACTTTTTATAAACTGATTTAATTTCAGGTTTAATTTCCGGTTATTAAGAAAAATGAGCTGTTACGCTACCGGATTTTTATTAAATTCAACCATAATTGGTGATTGAACTTATAATTAGTTTTACAAGTTACGCTATCAGAACAATTTTATAATCTAGAGTTCATGTCTTGATTTTAAGTGGAAATGATATATGGAGTAATATGTTTTATGGTGTTTATTTTTCTCACCAATAAGTTTCGTATATTTATATGCCTTGTTGCATATGATATGAAAATAGTAATAATGGACACTCCTCCATATTCTCCACTGATTAATAAGAAGCATTCTAAATTGATATTCATAAGAATGCCTAGTTTTAAAGTAGTTACATGGTTTAGCGTTATGATGTTTAAAATGAGGGGAAAGTCATTGTTTTTCCCAGTTTCATTCTTGACTTTGAAGTCGAGTCTTGGCATCTATAGTTGCTCTATAATTTTCAAGTTTAAATGAAACAGAATCATGAGATTAAACTAATCTTTGAACCATTTTAAATGGGGAATGAGATTTAAGAACTATAAAATAGTATATATAAAAAAAATGGGTGGTTTAATCACAAATATGATAAGACCACATTCTAATTGTCGGGTGTCGATTTAATTAGGATACAACACCGGCATTAGCGAGGTTGAGGATTAGTCGAGGATAAACGCTAAATGCGGAATCCAGGTAAGTACAAACCTCACCTACAGCATGAAACTTGTTTGTTGATGTGAGCACATCTGTGAACAACTGATGTGTGCATGTTTAGAATACTATGCTTGTGATTGAACATGAAGAATGATGCTTTTATGCAATATGATTATATAGTTGCTTGATATGCTTTAGTGAGCATATGTTTTTATGCCTTAATATGTTTGAATTGATGACGATGCCTCTATATTGTGTAAAACTGCAATATCTACTCATGAGTTACGAACATAATTTCATGCTCATCCTAAGGAAGAGATTAATGAAAGTGAAAGATAAGTTCAAGAAAGTGTCATACCACTATGGGGCCCAGGATAAGAAGATAATAAGCATAATTTAATTATGCATAAAATGTAATGCATTATTATGTGCATCATGGGATTTTAATGTATGTTCATAGTATCAAAATCATAATTACATGCTCACCTTAAGAAAGGAAGAGACTAATGAAAGTGAAAGATAAGTTCAAGTAAAGTGTCATACCAACCTCCCACAGATCGTGGAGGATCATGTATGTTTTTAAAATTCTAAAACCTTCCGTAGATCGTGAAGGGTTATGTATATGATTCCCAGAATTATTAGGGACCTTGCAAACCCTAGCTTTCTGTGGTTACGCACAATGGGTACGTACACATATGGGGCCCAAAGTAAAAAGTTAAGTAAGAATAAGTATGAAACAAGAAAATAAGAAACAAGAAGCAAGCATAATTGTACGATTCATAAAATATCATACATTATTATATGCATTTTGTTTATGTGAGATTTATGTTTCTACTTACTGAGCGAAAGCTCATTAATATTTGTTCATGCTGTAGGCAACACGGTGATTCGATGGACTGATGAGCTATGTCGAGACAATAGAGGCATGGGTTATGGATACCGCCATCAAAATGTAAATTCTGCAATAAGTAATTCATTTAAATTATGATAAGCTTTAAAAGATTTGTATCCTTTTAGAATAATTATTTTCAAGTAATTGGGTTTTAAGGAACCCATATGAAATGAATGCTGAGTTTAATTTTAACCAAGCAAGGTTAAGAAAGTTTAATATTTTAAAATGTATTTTTATTCTTTTGGTTATACGTATTTGAACGATGAAAAGACCTCTGCTTGACCAAGTAGTTTGGTTTACAAGAAACCATACTTAAGATATGCATATACTAAATATTAGTTATGAAAGTTTGACATGTTGATATTTTAAACTTTAGATTCAGTTTTTACTATTTAATTTATCAAGTTTAGATATCTAAAAAAAAGAAATGTGTTTCTGAGCTGTAAGTCTTTTTGAAAAAGTTGTATTGTGTTTTGATTGAATATAAAAAAAAATTAAAATGATCATAGACTTCATGAAATCTATGAAATGTTTAGACTGAAGGGAAAAAAAAAAATTCCCCTGAAATTTTGGGGATCAAGTTTAAGGTCAAAGCAAGTAATCATGTTTATGAAGTTAATTAACGGCCACGATTAGGTGGGGTCGTTACAATTAACAACTGAAGTTCATATTTACAGTAACTAAAATTCATATTACCGGATACTATACGGTATCGAATATAAGACTTGGTACATATACATGTGTACAAGACGCAATATATATATATATATAATGGCATTGGTAGGCGTATAAATGATTATGTTCCTTTTTGGTTTCTTGCTTTGGGCTATGTTTGGCAAGAGGGATGCAACAAAGAAGGGATGGAGAGAGTTGGAGGGATGGATATGATTGTATGAATCCCTCATGTTGCTTTGTAAGAGAGATGAAGAATTAAAAGAATGGATGATAGTTTTTTAGTTAATTATTATATTATCCATTTTAAACCTTTTTTTTTTAGTTACTAACAAAATTGTATTTTTAATTGAAAAGGGAAAAGAGAGTGCATCATTTCAAATGGAAGGACATTATGGTGGGTCCAAAGAGAGAGATTCTTCCTCCATCCCTCTTCCTCTCTCCATCTCTCCTTCCAACTAAACACACCTTTAATATACGTGAATTTGTGCAGATTCAAATATTCTTATATATTATATATTTATATTCACACACACACATATATATATATATAAACAAAAAAACAATAGTAAATCAAAAAGTAGTTTATCTATGGATCTTTTTCAAAATTTTTTACATTTAATATGAGGGATTCGAACTTTACACATTTTAATAAATTTGAATGTGATATTACATTCAATTATATCTATAACTACTTAATTTTTTCAATTTTAATTTTACATATTAAAACTGTTTTGTTAACTTTTTCACTCTAAAATAACTTTATCTTTTAAATAACAAGCATGAAGTAAGAGAAAATGAGACGAGAAGCAACGAAAAAAAAAAAATAGTTATAAAGAAAAAGCTGGAGAGAGATTTGGGATAAGAAAATAATGACATTTGACGAGCAAAGTAAAAAAATAAAGATGGAGGATGAGGAGAAGAAAAAATATTTAATTAAGAAAAAAAAAAAAGCGTAGTGATATAAAAAAAATAAAACAAAATTAAAATTAAAAAAAAATGAAGGGGGGGCTTCTGGCCCAGCTTCCTTCTATGAAATTCCCCTTGGAAAGTATGACTGTATATGAAAAAAAAAAAAAAAATTTATAGGCACTGTGTGAGCGAGACATTCACGTTAGTCCTAGCTAACTTCAAAGAAACTTCCCAAAGGAATTATAAGGAAAAGTAGTAGTTATACTTTAAGCACTTTCGGCGAAATATATGATGCATTGTGTATTAATTTGCAAACTTTTGGCTTGTTAAGTGATACAGTTCAAACCTTTATAATTATTATTTAATTTTTATTTTTTTCTCTCAGTTTTATTTTTTACGCAGTTTTTTAACTTAGATTTTAAAAATCTATAATTTTACATAGACAAATTTAAATGAGATTATTTTTTTTTTAAAATTACATAAAATTTCGAGACGAACGAAACAAGTTCCATATTAATTTTTTTCTAAACATATTTTAAGTTTTTACAGTTTTTAACTCTAACAATTCAAATGTCTCCAGAAAAACATAATTAATTTAAATCCAAATTCTACATTCTAAATTTTAACACTAAATGCATGCTTTATTTCTATATATTTTTGTTTTTTAATAATATATCTAGTCTGAGAAAGACCGCGTTAGCATATTTTTGAGTGCTATGAGAAGGGTTTCACATTGACAGAAATGTTACACTAGTACAAAATATGGATATCACGACGGTTTTCTAACCGTCGTGGAATCCAGGGTCGTGGAATCTTTTCAGATTTCACGACGGTTTTTTATCCGTCGTGGAATAGGCAAAAAATATGGCCTAAATGTGGACATTTAGGAACATACCACGACGGTTTCAAGAAAACCGTCGTGATAGGCGAACCTACCACGACGGTTTTTCAAGAAAACCGTCGTGGTATGTCTACCTATCACGACGGTTTTTTAAAAAAACCGTCGTGGTAGGTTCCGCCGAAAAAAAAAATTTTTTTGAATTGATTTCATTTCCCACGGGTGGCAAATCCGGAAAATTTAACTCACAAAACCAACATTTTTTTTTCTGAAAAATTCCCAAATCCATGTCTTACCCAATCAATTTTAAAGCAATCTAAATCACAACGACAATTAACAATCACCGAAAGGACGGATTTTGGACAATTTTCTACTGAAAATTCCCAAATCAACATTTTGGAAGGAACATTGTGGATTTTTGACATTTTGGACGGAAATTTCACAAATCCGTGGCTTACCCAAGCAAGATACATTTTAACTTACCGGATTGTCGAGCGTGGGTACGGGTGGAGTGGTAGAGAATGTAGGGGATGGAGGAATGGCTGCGAGGGGAGAGGGAAAAAGACTTGGAGTTAGAGAGAGAGGGAGGAATGGCGGCTAGAGATAGAGGGAAAAAGGCTCGGGGTTAGAGAGAGAGAGGAATGGCGACGAGAATGTAGAGAGGGAGTGGAGAGCGATAAATGGAGGGAGGATATGGGGGCTTTGGGTTTGGAGTTAGAGTTTGTATTAGAGAGTGAAAGAGGCTCGGAGTGTAATGGGGTGGGAAAGAGGGTATTTTTTTTGGGTTTTAATATACGTTCCAAAAAGTTGAACAACTTCAAAAATTTTCAAAATTCCCGCATTCATACCTACCACGACGGTTTTTAGAAAAAACCGTCGTGGTAGGTTGAAATTTTCAAAAAAAAAAATTGACCTACCACTACGGTTTTTTCAAAAAAACCGTCGTGGTAGGTCACTACCACGACGGTTTTTCCGAAAAACCGTCGTGGTAGGTAAAAAAATTTTTTTTGACCTACCACCACGGTTTTTTGGAAAAACCGTCGTGGTAGATCTACCACCACGGTTTTTTTGAAAAACCGTCGTTGTAGGTCAAAAAATTTTTTTTTTGACCTACCACCACGGTTTTTTGGAAAAACCGTCGTGGTAGATCTACCACCACGGTTTTTCCAAAAAACCGTCGTGGTAGGTCAATTTTTTTTTTTTTTTTTTTGAAAAAAAAATTTTTTGAAAATTTTTTTTTTTGAGAAACCGTCGTGGAAGGAAGCCTTTCCACGACGGTTTTCGTAAAAAATTTTCCGCTCCGTGTTTTTGCAAATTTTACACGACGGTTTTTTAAAAAACGGTCGTCGAAGTACCGTCGTGGAATCCCATATTTGTAGTAGTGTTACAAGCAAATTCCAGTACTTGACAAAAACTTAAAAAAAAAAAAAAAAAAAAAAAAAAAAAAAAAAAAAAGCTTCTGTCTCAGTTTTCTTCTATGAAATTTCCCTTGGAAAGTATGAATGTATATGAGGGGAAAAAAAAAAAAAAAAACATTTATAGGCACTGTGTGAACGAGAGTTCCACATGAGTCCTAGCTGACTCCAAGGAAACTTCCCAAAGGAATTATAAGGAAAAGTAGTAGTTACTTTAAGCACTTTCGGCGAAGCATACGATGCATTATATATTAATTTGCAAACTTTTAGTTCGTAAGGTATTACAGTTCAAACTTTATAATTACAATTTAATTTTATATTTTTCTCTTAGTTTTATTTTTCACACAGTTTAATAATTCAAATTTTAAAAATTTATAATTTTGTATAGACAAATCCAAATTAGATTATTTTTTTTAAATTGCAAAGAATTTTGAGACGAATAAAACAAGCTTTATGTTGATTTTTTAACACATTTCAAGTTTTTATACTTTTTAACTCCAACAATTCAAATGCCTTGATAAAAACACAATTAATTCAAATCCAAATTCTACGATTTAAATTTTAGCACTAAACGTATACTTTGTTTCTACATATTTTTGTTTTTTAATAATATATATAGTTTGAGAAAGACCGCATTAGCATATTTTTGAGCGCTATCAAAAGGGTTTTCATAGATATTATTAGAAATGTTACAAGCGAATTCCAGTACTTGACAAAAACTACAGCACTTGAACCTCACAGAAAATGTTAAATGATAAAAAAAATCTAAAAACGTGATACTAGATACTTTAAATCGAATATTAAAATGACAAGAAACAAGCTTTTATAATTAAATTGTCCAAGATTATCACTCAGCTTTTGTATGGAGTGCAAGTTACCAAGTCGACCTTTAAAAATCCCTTTTTTATTTTTATTTTTACGGGTCGACACTGAAGTAGCACCGGGCGCCATGGCTATATTCTTTTTCTTCATAGCACCACGGCATCCAAATATAGTGTTGTGGCACTACGTACTTTTATACGTAGTGCTGCAAGCCTGTTTATTAGTGTTGCAATGCTCAGTGCTTGAGTTTTTGACTCAAAAGAGCCCCCGGAGCGCCATGGCACCCCTATGATGGCATTGCGGCACCTGAGGCTTGATCAAGCCTTTAATTAGCATCGTTCAAACTCATCTATTCATGTTTTTAGCATATTTTACACCAAATCATCTATACATGGGCAACCTAGCATCCTAAAATCAGCATAAAACTACTATAAAACTTCATAATTCTTACTTTACTTATCTGTCACATGAAACATGAATTTTTGAGCGCATTAAAGCCTTTGTCGCCATCACCTGCAATATACTTAAAAAAAAATGTAAGTTATACCAATTTATACTATACTGTATGATCATCTAGAACATTCGAGCGTTACAATTTAGCACTCGTGCCCCGTAACTCGTTATCTTTTGGTAACGTGTCCCCAAACTTTTAATTTTGACAATTTGACCACTGAACTTGTTAAATCATTGTAATGTAGCCATTTTAGTTAATTTTTCACTAAATAAAAGATTTCAAATTGAAACTTAAATGAGGCATACGTGGGATTTTCATAACTAATTTAGAATATATAAAATTAATTCATAGGGAGTACATTAAACTAATTTGTGAACAAGTTCAATTGGCAAATTGTCAAAATTAGAAGTTTGGAGGAGGGGTAAATTGTCAAAAGATGATAACTTTGGGAGAAATTAGTACTAAACACCCAAACTTAATGATGTAGGCGTCACCTTTGGTGTGGTTGTCCATGCTGGATCATCCTATTGGAATTGTTTTAATAATCACCTTATTTTTAAACTATATTAATAATTCTAATTTAACTGATCATATAAAGTGAGTTTGCACTAATTTAGAATTCATTAATTTCAAATTAATCAATTCAATTAAATACATTGGGTTCAAGTAATATTGTGGAAATGATATGTTGAACAGTGGACTTATAATTTCAAGATATACTTTATTGAATATATCAATTTTATTTATTCCAAAGTTATTTCACTAAAAATTTGGAATTGCACTAATCTTGAAATCATAAATGTAAGTTGTTCAAAGAGTTTGAGTGTCCATTGATATAATCACGACATATAGATCAATTATCCATTAACAATTCACAATTAGAGCTATATTTATTAGTTAACCTCTTTAATTGCATTTTTCTTCTTAAGTATCATTGATTTGGTAATGAATAATATATTTATGATCTTATTATAAATTGACGCTCTTATTATTCAATACAAGAATCAACAATTAACGAAGTTATCCATCTACTTCATAATGAAAGAATGGACTTCATGATCCTGTTACTTTAACATTCTCTACTATTTGCTTTGTTATGGATAACAGGAATGAGATCCAACATCTTGTGAATCTATATCGAAAAAGTTAAAAGACATAACACCATAGATAAGAGTTTGTTAACAATGCAGAATTAAGATTGTTCTTTATATGATCATCGTCGATTAAATTTGAGGGCCCGTTTGGCGGACTTATAGAGATTGAGTCTTGTCGTTGGGACTTTTGGAGTTGAGGAGTTTTTATGTGAGTTTGGGCTAAAAATTTTTTGGAAAAAAAAGTTGTTTTGGAGTTTTGTGTGTTTAATGGAAGAATAATTGGAAAATTCGTTGTTTTGATATGCGTATTTTGTTTATTTTTATATATAAACAAAATTGTGAATTATAGTAAATTTCTGGAAAAGACTTTTGGAAACCAAAAGGTTCCCCAAATGCCTATTTGTAAACTAGATGATATTCCACCGTTTGGAAAAGTGTTCCCAAACAGGACCTGAATACTCTATATACTAACGGAGATATATTCAAATTCAAAGTGTTCTCATCTTATATAATCATATTATATAAAGTGTTGGAAACAATGGATCCGGTATCAGAGTTACGGCACAGCGGAAGTTTTAAAATTTTTATACTGATTCGGAAAAGAAGCTCATGATGCATATAACAATAAATTAAATTCATGATCAAGCGTACCTTATTTCTTGGATTCCGGAATTACTAGAGCATTTGACCAACGTATCTTCTCTACTATTCTCGAGTTCCACGTCTCAGAGTGTGTGTGGGCACACGTTTTATGAATCCAAGCGACCGGTAATGCTTTCCGAATTCTAGATCCCTCCTTCTCAATTCCAATGTTCCTCGTTGAGAATATGCTCCAACTTCTTTCTTCAAAACTACAAAACAGGAACCGGTTAACCTTCTATGAAAATAATCACTCGGTTTAACCTTCCTCACAGTTTTGATTTAATGGAATTTTCTCTCTTTTTCTCTCTCACAAGATAGCCGAATTTTATGATGTAGAAAAAACCTAATTGGTTTTTCTTTCTACTAAAAAAAAAAACGTTTTCCTCTTATGAATAACCAAAGGTTGGTTTTTCAAGAATTCCTAGCCTTTATATAAAAGTCCAATCCTTTTCAAAATTTATCTCCTTCTTGAAAAATAATTAATAATTATTTTTCTGGATAATATTTTGAACCAAAAGATCATACAACTTTAGGGCTAGATTCATTGAACCTAGAAACGTTTTTCCAAGGGGAGATTTATCCCTTAAAAAATTCAGCCACTAGGAGAATTAATGTTGATTGGTGGTTCAAATTTTAAATCAAGAATCTAGACTAGTCAAAAGATCCTAATCCTATCTAGATTCAAATTTCTTTTAAACCTTTTTGAATTTAAATAAGATTCACTTATTTGAATAAATATTTTCCACAAACATCAACCATATTAATTAATTTAAATCAATGGAAAATTTTCAAATTCTCTTTCCTCACAAAAAACCGTTGCACCTCTTTTAAGGAAAGGAAAATTCATCAAATAATTTTCATTATTTAAATCAATTAATAATTAAATGTTAGAAATATATTTAAACAATTTTGAAACAAAATTTTCTTCCCTCCATTCAATTAAAAACTGTGCACCTCTTTTAATTAGGAGAGAAAAATTTTGTTTTCCAAAATTAAATAATTCAAACACAATCTTATTTCCAAAATTCAAATTAACCAATCACATGTTGACAAATCATTTGTCTACAAATTTAACGTATTCAATTCTTTCTAGATTGCATGTTAGAGAGTACCATGTCTTAATAGGCATTACTAAATTCTATTTAAATTTACCGATCTCATTAGGAACAAATCCTGATACGCTATATGGAACTATATGAGCTAATAGAGGGACCCGATGGAAATATGTAAAGAGGCTCCTACAATTGTGAAAAATTAATCCCAGATTAATTATTTATCAATTATCAACTTCAAAACTATTCCACTAAAAGTTTGAAGCTGAACTCCTATTTACATACCGTATTACGAAAGCTCTCTCACATAGTGCTTCTTCCATGATTTATTCATCGCTTGCTTAATCACCATATGTTATCCATGATTGAATTAAGGACTTTTTCCGTTTTACCTTTTCAATCTTTTTAACTTAAAGTTCCATTATTCTCCATTGAAAGAATCACCAATTGTAAAACCATACAATTGGTAAACCACCAGAGAACACAAAGTAAACAGATGGCCAAGATCTTGTTATATTATCTTTCAATCCCCAAATAATGCCTTTAAGTAGATAACATGTACTATCGTTAAGATAATAGTAATTCCGTATCTATGAATCTTGATTTCTCCATCCATAAGTCATGCACTCAAAACACAAGTATATTGACCATGATTTAACAGTGTCTCACCTTTAGTGCATCAAAGTACATAAATCATGGATACAAACTTAAGTAATCATTTCAGGATTAAGATTAATGCATGATGATAATCAAAGCGTCATTGATTCTTATAAACGGAAATATTAAACCAAATCAATTGACACTTTAGGTCCAGTCCAATGTCATACCTCAATACTGGTATACATGAAATTTTCTACTCGGAACCTATCCGATGGTCAAGACAAACCATCCCTCCGAGGAAATAGACAACATTTACAATCTTATTATGAATAAGATCCCCAAATCTTATTCCATCGATTGCGGACTATTTATTTAGACTGTTATCAAATTATCACGTCTTCTATGTATACCCCGTATACATATGGTAATATGATATATTACCAACAGCCAAGGAGTATTTTATTTTTGCTCAAAATAATCATACAATCAACAAATGAAAGTAAATAAGACAAACTTATTAAACATGAATAACCTCCTCTTATTAATATCAAAATGTCATATTTACAAAAAATCCATAATATTGATTTTCTATCCTTAGGCATCAATCCTAACAAAATTTTCTTATCCTCTCCTTTTCTCAATCCTTTTCTTATCCTCTATTTTTTTTTTGGGTAATTTTTAATTTATGTGTAATTTGGTTTTTTAATTTCTGAATTTTCTTAAACTTTTGGAGTTTTAAATACTAAAGCAACAATGACAAATGAAGTACATAAAGTATTGTGTGTATACAACAAAGATCCAACCTGTACTAAGAAACAACTGCATCAATGGGAGTCCATTTTCAAAAAATGGGCAGCAGAAAAGTTCTCCTCTCGATAATAGTCTTGCTCATTCAAAAACTATTGAAGGATTGAACAATGTCCAATTACTTTTGTTTGCCACGCAACACAACATCTAAGATCTTGTGATGACTGATGAGGAATCATACATGCTTTCAAGACGCATCATCTTCATCGATTTTATCATAATCTTAAGGTGGTTGTAAAGAAGAGTGACAAAATCTAGAAATTTTTTTTAATGCAATATGCATCTTCCATTTTGGCTTGAAAAAAACAATTGTAACTTGTTTTTGGCATTGCATAATTAGGTCCATGGATAACATGGCTACTGATAATTTGGATGGACCAAGCTTGCAAGGTTAAGGCATGCAAAAACAAGAAAAAGTAATCAAAGAGTTGTGGTGCAGTGATGGAATGGATGTTGAATATATACCTCTTTTATAACTACCCTGTGGAAAATGACACAACTTCATAGATCGTCACACGCTGTCTTTCCTCCGTCTCTTCTCTTATTTATATAACCATATTAAAAGGGTAAAGTTTTTTTAAAATAAAAGATACCATTCAAAAACTTGTTTACTTTATTTTATCTTTTGTGATTTTGTCTTTTTTTTTTTTCTTGATTTGTTACTTTATTATATTTGTTCTCTCTCTCCCTCTCTCTTTTTCTTGATTTGTTACTTTATTATATTCGTTCTCTCTCTCTCTCTTCCTTCAACTTTTTCTAAATTAGTCTTTTTTAAGCTCTTATTTTATATTTTCATAAAAGTCTTTTTTTTAATGAATTTATTTTCTTAATCAAAATTTGTGTATTTACGTTCAAATTTTTCTGTGATAGCCTAGCATATGTGTCAAAAATTATTATATCGAAAATTTTAACATTTACTTTTATAAAATAAATCTGTAATAATTGTAATATATATGCATTTCGTATATATAAGGCTCGTGATTTTAATTAGTATAAATTAGTATGTTTATTGGTTTCTAGTTGATCATAAAGTCCTTTAAAAAAATAATAAATAAAGTTGATGATAAAGCCAAAACGATAGACTACAAAATGTCGTTGTCTCTCCAAGTCCTAGTGGTCGGAGGCTCACAAGTCACTAATACGCAGTCATGAAATGGAGCAGTGTCACTTGATGGCCCACGTCGAGCAGCTCCATTCCCAAACCATCCGTCTCAGCTCCAATAACGATCCCATGGGTTGCCTCATCAAGTTCAGTGCACTCTCTCAATATGGCCATTTGAGTTATAATGCACTCAAGTTGTTCGACGAAATGCCCAATCAGATACCTTCCTTTATAACACCATCACGAGAGACATGTTGAATTCTTAGTTGCCCACAAGCTGCCACCTCTTTTATGTCAGCATGTTGCGCCGCTCCAAAGCATTGAAGTTCCGAACTGCTTCACTTTCCTTTTCATTGTTGGCGCGTGTAATAACTAGATTTTTTCAACGTTACAATTTCTTGTAAAGAAATTCAAGCTGTACCATGAAGGTATTCATGAGGAAGCCCGACTAGGGTTTTTGTTTAATTTTGTGAGTGCTTATGACTTTATAAGACTCAATAATGAATTGCTTAGTCAAGCAAATAGCCTTTTGGGTGAAAAGGAATAATAAAATCCATGATTTCATGTTGGTCAAAGTTTGACCGAAAAAGTCAAAGTTGACCAAGAAAGTCAAAGTTTGACTAGAACGGTCAAAGATATGACTATACAGTAAAATGAAAAGCAGTATGAGAAATATACTGCGAAAACCGTCTTTACGGACGAGATAGCGTGAATAAGACTTAAAACCACCATAGAAAAATCAAGCACACCAAGTAAAATATTAAGGGCAAAAGGGCTTTAAGAAATAAGAAAAATTTTATGCAGTCCATTTTTACACAGATGAATTTTGGACTGTAGTATAATATAACAGTACTGTGTATTAGTGAGCACAGTATTGGGAATATCTGTGTTAGCCTAAAAAATGGACTGCATATTAAGTAAAAAGACCAAACAAGCCTTAATGAGGCTTACATCATCTAATCCCCAAATTATGACATCATAATTGAATTAAACAAAAGATGGAAAGAAATATGGAGTGTTCTAGACCATGAGTTGGCCGGCCACCTAAGCTCCCCTTTGTGCAAATTTTTATTTCTTCAAGGGCTTTTTGACAATTTTGAGAAGTTTTCCATCACCTATAAATAGGTGGTGGGTGTTGGCCATTTTATTCACAAAAATTGGAAAAGTTAGCCAAACCATGCCCAATTTTCTCCTCTAAAACCAAACCCAAGAAAGGAAAGAAAGAAGAGAGAAATTAAAAACTCAAAGGGGAAACCTTAGGGGGGTGGTCGGATTTTACCAAGAACCAAGCCAAAGTTTGAAAAAAATTTTGGTACCCATTAGGCAAGGAGGCCGGTTGTGGGAAAGAAAAAGGGGAAAAGAAAAAGTGAAGGAAGGAAGTGCTTGGAGGTGTGGCCGGACTTGTGGAGGACTAATCAAGTGGCCGGTTGTGGAGTGCCAAGGAGGAAAGGGAGAGAAATAGTAGACCAAACCCTAACCTAGCCTTGTGTTGAATCAAGGTAATTTCCCTTAGCCCTAAACTTTTAAATTGAGCTTCAATTTGAAATTTAGGTGTATTTCAAGTTGAATTTGTAAGAGCATAAGCTCAATTTAATTTTATGCCCTAGTTTAGAAATAATTAGAATTGGTGCTTGATTTAGGTGTAGGGTGGTTTATGTTGCTAAGTATGCATGATTTTATGCTTTGAATGTATGAACTTAAGGTTTGCATGTTAGATGCTTGATAATGTTGTATGTCCCCATATATGTTGAAGCATGTTTTAGAATGGCATGTTAGGTTGCTAGGTTAGAACCTTGAATGTTGAAATGGTTTGTGCAACCTAGAACAACCATGCAAACTTTGGTTGATCCAAAGTCAATGAGGGTTTGCATGGGAATGATGTAAAATGTGTTTAATGAAACCTTACGTTAGAAAAGCGCTACATGTGTGATCTTAGGCTCCCGCGGTGGCTGGTTGAGTTAGATTACGCGATTAGAACGTAAAACCAACCTAAAACAAGAAAACTGCCAGTTCGGGTACAATCTGGCCAGTTTTCTGGAAAGCAGATTTTGAGGCCCTTAGAGGCCGAATTTGATAAAACTTAAAACATGAAAGTTGTAGGGAACGGTTTTTCCTAGGGGACATCGTGAACCGTTTTCCAAAATAAGGCTCCAACGGCCTCAGTTTTGACAAATATCCGAGCCTGACCGTGCCCAGACTTCATGCACGGACATGTGAGTTCAAAGAGAAAACGAAGGGGTTAGATTCCGAACTGGGTTTTGTGAAAACATGAAAGTTGTAGGATTTTTCGAGATCTAAAACTTTCGTGCAGACAACTTTTTAAAATTCAATCCAGATTTTTAAATAGAAATGGATTTTAAAAACTATGCAGGAAAATGACATTCTTGCACAAACACTAAGAAGTAGACTGTGGAAACTGTTCCAACGGCAAGTTCCAACACTTAATGACGTTTTCAAACCCCACTCTAAGAATCCCAAAATTTTATAAGTAGAATAGAGGGTTTTTGTATGAAAAAGAGACATAAAATGTTAAGTTTTTCTAAGGAAAGTAAAAAAATGAATTGGGCTTTAATAACCCAATAGGAATGGACCTAAGTTGACCAAGATTAGGTCACATCTAGGGTTACCCAATGTAATCCAACAAGGTACCAAGCTTAATAATGGACTAAGACCTAGGGTTACTTGTTGTAACCAAGTAAGTTATCATAGGGGACATATAACTAAGATTATGTATGAATGTTGGTTAAGTTACCAACATCCTATGATTAAGATCATGAACCCTTACCTATGTCCTTATTTATAGCAGAAAGTAACCTGCAGTTGCGTCCTAGCCAGGAGCAGCATTATACAGGACATAGCAAACAAGGTAAGTACAACTCCGCCTATAGCATAGGCTTTTGGTTGTGATACTTACCCAAGTATGATCGATGAATGCTATGGTATATGATGTGATATTAGAATTGTTTGATGCTAGGGTATGTTGTAGGGTATGTTATGGTTATATTATGTTATATGATATGACTATGTCATGATATATGATATATTAAGTTCATGGTTATGATATGAAGTATGTTATGTTGAAATATAATTATGACTTATGTATGTATGACATCATGAGGCATGTTCACCAATACTAAGATAAGAACAAGATCAAGTATGAGATGATGACAAGTAAGCATGATGGCAAGCGAGCTTGCCTGTGTCGTATCGACCCGTGTTAGGTCGGGTTGGACTATGATTTGAGTTGGAAATGGACTGGCCGCCCCAACCACTCCGTAGTTGCGCGCCCGGTACAGACAATTATGTTAAGGGGCCCATAAGCAAGTTAAGTTAAGATAAGGTATGAAAGTATGTTATGAAAGAATAAGTAAGCATAATAAAGCATAAATAGTTCATGCATGATTATGTCAGAATAAGCTATGTTATGTTGAATTAGGTTATGTTTTGTATTGTTTGTTGTCGCGGATGTTTATGTTGTACTTGCTGAGCGAAAGCTCACGTCTTACGTCTATGCTGTAGGTAAACAACCTACGGGCACCTTTTGATGCAAGATGACGAGCGTGGCAGGGCGAGCTGTGAAATGTGGGATCTATAGCCGCTACACGTTTTGTCTTTTTATGAATATTTTATTTGATGTTCGAACTTCGTTATATAATTATCGCATATACGCTTATACGTTTGTACAAAAAAAAAATTTCCGCTATTTTCGCTAAGTAAATAAGTACGTTATGTGAAGCATGTTATGTACGTATGTATGTATGTATGGTAACGGCCAGTGCTAGGCGGGGTCATTACAGAGTTGGTATCAGAGATGTTTCCTGCTATCCGATTTCACAGCATGCCTGCCATCGCCACCATCATTGTAAGTTGAATTTATATTTTTTATGGGTTAATATTTATTATGCGATTATGTTATGATAGACTCGAGGACATGGATCCCGCGCAAGTAGACGAGGATCGAGATGCGGGTGACGTCATTTTATGAGTCGCATCCATTGATATTCGACGGTACGAGACGGGCGGTATCCGTAGCGGCATGGCTGTACGATATGGAGTTGATTTTTGTATATGTCATATTGAGGCTCGATTACAGGTTTCTCTAGCCAGTCGGTGTTTTGCAACAGACGCCCGACTGTGGTGGATGACGCTGGGCGAGCGAGAGATGCCGAGTCGCACATGGGCACATTTTCGTACGTTAGTGATTGCGCGTTACGGACCGGTACTGGACGAGGGGGGCGGAATACCACTTCGTGATCCCGAGATTTATCGGGATATGCATCATACCCGATACCTCAGTTACGTAGCCGATTGCACGCTTATCCGCAGGAGACGATGAGTCACTACTGTCGTCGATTCCAGGAGGCGATGTTGCCTCATATCCCACAGGCGTTGCACAGCCCCGAGCTGCAGGCGTTGGTGATTCTTCGGAATTACCTCCGCAGATCCAACAGTATGTTCCCATGCCTATGCGTGGAATGACAGTTGGAACATGATTGACGACATTCTTGGGGCCGAGGCCGTTGTGCATGCGATGCAGGCCGATGATTTAGTGGGTGATCACCAGATTCCAGTTGACGACGCTGGGGTGGGAGAGCCGATTCACGAGGGCAGGCCCAGTTTTTCCCGAAGGACCCGGGTTCCAGCAGTTCCATTGCAGAAGGTGCCGCCACAGGAGGGTGAGGCCGACATGGGTGCCGATGACTTTGATCCCGTTGACTTCATAGTTGCTCCGGAGGATCAACCGGAAGATCCCCCAATCATCGACATCTCCAGCGATGAAGAAGAAGAGGAAGAGCCTGAAGAAGAGGTTGAGGAAGATATGGAGCCAGAGCCAGAGCATGCAGGCTGGATAAAAGACGAGGAGGGTTTTGACGATGACCCAGAGGAGATTCTGTTTGACGACGGAGACTGGGAGGCTGACTCCGACGCTTCCTCTGTGGTTACGATATAGTACATAGACTAGGCCTGATCGACTGTATATATATTTTGACATTAGGACCGGCACGTACTAGCTTATTCTTTTTGACAGTAGGCTTGTACTTATGAATGATGGTAAAGTGTTAGACACTTCCATCGCGATTTTGCCCATGTATGTATAGTATGATGTATCAAATATGTATTTACGATATTGTAAATATGATGTACTTTTTGTAAGAATACAAAAAGACAGTTCAAGTATGAAGTATTATGTTACGATATGATTATGAAAGCCATGTTACGATATGTTATGAGTATGAATGGTATGATAAGTATGCGATATAATAACGCTATGACATGACGCATTATGCTATGATATGATAAGATATGCATGAAAGAAAGGATATTCCTGATATGATAATATCTTTTCTTATGATTTTATAGGAAATTAGAAGATGGCTCGACAACGCCGAACAAGTACCCGTAAATCCGCCAGACCCGAATCTGGCAACTGTTGTAGCTAATCTGCAACGACAGCTGCTAGAACAATAGCAAGAAACAGATAGATTGCGAGGAGCAACTAACTCAAATGAATCAGAGACCTCGGGTTAATGAGGTTCCTCCTCAACATGTTAGAGTACCTCCAGTAGGACCCCCGGTACCAGAGGTCCCACGGAATGCTGAAGTTCCGATAGCCCCTGTTGGAGTTCAAGTAAACCCACCTCCAGCACGGGAAGATTTGCTCTACGAACGATTTAGGCGTATGAAGGCGCCTGAATTCGAAGGACCAACAGATCCTATAGCAGCTGATAACTGGCTGATCGATATCAAGTTATCCTGGATTTCATGAGGCTTACAGAACAGGAGAAGGTTCTCTGTGCTTCCTTCGCACTCGAAAAAGGACGCAAGGCACTGGTGGATGACTGTCCAGATACGTCGAGATGTTACAACCATGAGCTGGCAAGATTTTGTGACGGAGTTCCGAACTATGTATTACAACAGGGAAATCCTAGCAGCTCAGCTAGGACGAATTTACCAGTTTAAAACAAGGGTCGATGACAGTAATGGAGGCTGTCAAGAAGTTTGAGCAGTTAGCCGTTTGTGCCCGGAATTAGTGCCAAATGAACGGAAAAAGTCAGAAGAATGATGAAGATGTTCCGCACGGATATTGCCAAGCAAGTGAGTGCTGGCAGCAGCCCACCTACCCTAGTATCCGACTGTGTAAGTCGAGC
This sequence comes from Ficus erecta, assembly GCA_008635985.1. Classification (NCBI taxonomy): domain Eukaryota; kingdom Viridiplantae; phylum Streptophyta; class Magnoliopsida; order Rosales; family Moraceae; genus Ficus; species Ficus erecta. The sequence continues at coordinate 22,048 of BKCH01002042.1, read as the reverse complement.
AATAAGGGCTGAATATTGGATAAACCAGGACAAGGAAGCACGGGCTTAAATTTTTAAGGCGAAAAGGGAAGAGAAAACCGTGGTGAAGCAGACGCAGCCCCGTCAGAGTTCTGAGTCGAACCAGAAAGGCCAGACCAATAGCCCCGCCTAAAGTTCCAAACAATTTGGGAGGAACAAGAGAAAGGGAATTTCTCTGGCCAGGGTCAACAAAAGAATTACCCTCAGAGGAAGAATAACAGAGGAAATGAGGGTAATAACACTGATTACCTGGTGTGCGCTAAATGTGAGAGGAAACACCCGGGAGTATGCAGAATGGGGACAAATGCTTGCTACCTGTGTGGCAAGGAGGGGCATTATGCGAGAAACTGCACCCTGAATAACCAAGGCCAGAATCCTCCTTATCCGAGCCAGAACATCAATAGCCAGCTACATGCAGTCCAAGCCAGGCTTGAAGGACCCTCGATCGCACAAGGTAGATTAGAGGCTCCTGAACCTCAGGCCAGAATCTATGCTTACACGAAGGGAGATGCAAAAGCAGGGACCTCGTATGTAGTGACAGGTCAGATTTCTATCGCCACTTATGATGCTATTGCCCTGTTTGATTCTGGTGCCACTCACTCATTCGTGTCTTTGGAGTTAGCCCAAAAGTTAGGAAGATGTGTGGATAACTTAGAACAACCTTTCAAAACCTCTTTGTCATCCGGAGAAATTTTGTGGTCCAATTTTTAGATACGAAATACTTCCGTGATTATCTGCGGCAGAGAATTGTTTATAGATCTCATCGCGATCAAGCTTCAGGATTTCGATGTGATCTTAGGGATGGATTTCTTAGGTAAATACAACGCTAAGATCGACTGTCGGAAGCGTTGTGTGACGTTCAGCCCTTATGGTGAGGAAGAATTTAACTTTTACGGACAGTCGCGGAGCTCAGCAACCAGACTGGTTTCGGCAATGAAAGCTTGGAAGATGTTAGCTAATGGATGCCAAGGATATTTAGCTAACATGGTGGATAAAGATTATGAAGTGGAGTTAACACCGGAAGATGTTCCCATTATAAAGGAATATGTGGATATCTTTCCGAAAGATTTACCAGGACTTCCGCTGGAACGCGAAATCTCGTTCGAAATCGAGTTGTTGCCTGGAGCTGCATCGATATCGAAAGCACCCTACCGTATGGCACCTGCCGAGCTTAGGGAGCTTCAAGTGCAGTTGCAAGAACTGCTTGACAAATGATTCATCCGACAAAGTCACTTTCCATGGGGAGCACCTGTGTTGTTCGTGAAGAAGAAGGATGGATCATTACGAATGTGCATTGACTACCGTGAGCTGAACAAGCTTACGATCAATAACAAGTATCCCCTTCCGAGGATTGACAATCTTTTCGATCAACTCAGGAGAGCGGTAGTATTTTCAAAAGTCGATCTACGATCAGGCTATCATCAGCTCAGGATCAAGGAGTCAGATATCTCCAAGACGGCTTTTCGAACACGTTACGGGCACTATGAATTTTTGTTATGCCATTTGGACTAACCAACGCCCCGGCTGCTTTTATGGACCTTATGAACCGAGTGTTCAAGAAGTATCTGGACAAGTTTGTTATTGTCTTTATTGACGATATTTTGATTTACTCAAAGTCCAAAGAGGAACATGAGCATCACCTTAGGTTGGTGATGGAGACACTGAGACGAAATCAGCTATATGCCAAATTCACAAAATGTGAATTTTGACTGGAAAAAGTTCATTTATTGGGTCATATAGTGTTAAAGGAAGGAATTTCCGTAGACCCTGCTAAGGTGGAGGCGGTCCAGCGCATGGCCAGCACCCAAGAATGTTACGGAAATAAGAAATTTTCTTGGTTTAGCTGGATACTACCGACGATTCGTCGAGGGATTTTCCAATATTGTAGCACCTCTCACCGCTCTTACCCGAAAGGGGAAGAAATTTGAATGGACCCAGAAGTGCGAGGAGAACTTTCAAGAGCTCAAAAAAAAAACTGACAAGTGCGCCGTATTAATTATTCCTGATGTTGAAGTAGGAAATTTCGTAATCTACAGTGACGCTTCTTAAAAGTGGATTAGGAGCTGTCCTGATGCAAAATGGGAAGGTAGTGGCCTACGCATCCCGCCAGCTGAAGATTCACGAAAGAAATTATCCCACGCACGATTTGAAGCTCGCAGCGGTAGTTTTCGCGCTCAAGATTTGGAGACACTATTTATATGGAAACAAATGCGAAATATACACCGATCATCAGAGTCTCAAATATATTTTCACTCAGAAGAAGCTCAACATGAGGCAACGTAGATGGCTAGAACTTGTAAAGGATTACGATTGTGAGATCCTTTACCACCCTGGAAAGGCAAACAGGGTAGCAGATGCTTTAAGTAGGAAATCCGTAGGCATGCTGATGTCTATTGGAACGTTTCCTAAGCCACTACAAAGGGAGATTTCTGAGTTTAACCTGGAATTAATAACGGGAAGATTGTCTTCTCTGACCCTCCAGTCCAATCTACTGGAATCCATTAAGCTGCATCAGGAAAAGGATTCCTTTTTGCTAAAAGCACAACTTTTTGGCGGCAAGAACAAGGAGTTTAAGACCTCTGCTAATGGTGTCATTCACTTCAAATGAATGATTTGTGTTCCTAACTTTGAATTTTTTAAAGGATCAGATTATGTCTGAAGCACATAAGACGCCATACTCAGTACATCCAGGAGCTTCCAAGATGTACAAGGACCTCCGAGAGAATTATTGGTGGCCAAATATGAAGAATGAGATAGCAGAATTCGTGTCAAAGTGCCTAACTTGTCAGAAAGTTAAGGCTGAACATCGACATCCTGGTAGAGATTTGTAGAAAATAGAGCTTCCTGAATGAAAATGGGAGCAAATTACTATGGATTTCGTAGTAGGACTGCCTAAAACTGTAAGTGGGAATGACACGATTTGGGTTATCGTGGATAAATTAACCAAATCAGCCCACTTTATTGCAATCAAGGCCACTTTTTCAGTAGAGAAATTGACTGAAATCTACGTATCCCAGATCGTCAGATTTCATAGAGTGCCAAAATCGATTATCTCAGACCGTGATGGACGTTTCACTTCTCGATTTTGGACTAGTGTTCACAACGCCATGAGGTTGAAATTGAAGTTCAGTACGGCATTTCATTCCCAAACTGACGGTCAATCGGAACGAACCATCCAGACACTGGAAGATATTCTAAGATCATGTGTTCTGGATTTCAAAGGAAACTGGGATCAGAAGCTGCTATTGGTCGAATTTTCCTATAACAACAGTTATCACGCTTCGATTGGTATGGCTCCATTTGAAGCATTGTATGGAAGGAAATGTCGATCTCCTATTCATTGGCAGGAAGTTGGACAGAAACAACTCCAGACGACGGATTTCATCAAAAAGACCTCTGAGGATATCAAGAAGATTAAGCAGAGGCTCGACATAGCTTTTAGCAGACAGAAAAGTTATGCCGATAAGCGTAAAAGGCCTTTGGAGTTTCAAGTCGGAGATGCTGTGTTCATCAAGATTGCTCCTATGAAAAGAGTAATGCGGTTTGGTAAAAATGGAAAGCTTAGTCCAAGGTATACAGGACCGTTTGAAATCCTTGAGAGGATTGGGAAAGTAGCCTACAAGCTTGCCTTATCGCCAGAGTTAGCGTCGATGCACAATGCTTTCCATGTCTCGATGCAAAAGAAGTACGTACCAGACCCTTCCCACGTGCTTAGTCAAGAACCAGTGGAGGTTCAAACAGACTTGACATACGAAGAAAGACCAGTTCGAATTCTGGATTGGGAAAAGAAGGTCTTGAGAAATAAAACAATTCCCATGGTTAAAGTATTATGGCGAAACCACAAGGTTGAAAAAACAACCTGGGAATTGGAAGATGACATGAGAAAGAATTACCCCAGTCTGTTCTAATTTTCAAGGACAAAATTTTTAAGGGGGGTAGATTGTAATAACTAAATTTTTTCAACGTTATAATTTCTTGTAAAGAAATTCAAGCTGTACCATGAAGGTATTCATGAGGAAGCCCAAATAGGGTTTTGTTTAATTTTGTGAGTTCTTATGACTTTATAAGACTCAATAATGAATTGCTTAGTTAAGCAAATAGCCTTTTGGGTGAAAAGGAAGAATAAAAACCATGATTTCATGTTGGTCAAAGTTTGACCGAAAAAGTCAAAGTTGACCAAAAAAGTCAAAGTTTGACTAGAACGGTCAAAGATATGACTGTACAGTAAAATGAAAAGCAGTATGGAAAATATACTGCGAAAACCATCTTTACGGACAGATAGTGTGAATAAGACTTTAAAACCACCATAGAAAAATCAAGCACATTTTGAGGGAACGGTTTTTCTGGAAAGCAGATTTTTGAGGCTCTTAGAGCCGAATTTGATAAAACTTAAAACATGAAAGTTGTAGGGAACGGTTTTTCCTAGAGGGCAGCGGAGACCGTTTTCCAAAATGAGGCTCCAACGGCCTCAGTTTTGACAAAAATCCGAGCCTGACCATGCCTAGACTTCATGCACGGACAGGTAAGTTCAAAAGGGAAAACAAAGGGGTTAGAGTCCGAACTGGGTTTTTGTGCAAAACACGAAAGTTGTAGGATTTTCGAGATCTAAAACTTTCGTGAAGACAACTTTTTCAAATTCGATCCAGCTTTTTAAATAGAAATGGATTTTAAAAACTATGCAGGAAACATGAAATTGGACTTTCTAAAACAATGCAGGAAAATGACATTCTTGCACAAACACTGAGCAATAGACTGTGGAAACTGTTCCAACGGCAGTTCCAACACTTAATCACGTTTTCAAACCCCATTCTAAGAATCCTAAAATTTTATAAGTCGAACAAAGGGTTTTTGTATGAAAAAGAGACATAAAATGTTAAGTTTTTCTAAGGAAAGTGAAAAAATGAATTGGGCTTTAGTAACCCAATAGGAATGGACCTAAGTTGACCAAGAATAGGTCACATCAAGGGTTACCCAATGTAACCCAATAAGGTACCAAGCTTAATAATGGGCTAAGACCTAGGGTTACTTGTTGTTACCAAGTAAGTTATCATAGGGGACATATAACTAAGATTATGTATGAATGTTAGTTAAGTTACCAACATCCTATGATTAAGATCATGAACCCTTACCTATGTCCTTATTTATAGCAGAAAGTAACCTGCAGTTGCGTCCTAGCCAGAAGCAGCATTATACAGGACATAACAGACAAGGTAAGTACAACTCCGCCTACAGCATAGACTTTTGGTTGTGATACTTACCCAAGTATAATCGATGAATGCTATGGTATATGATGTGATGTTAGAATTGTTTGATGCTAGGGTATGTTGTAGGGTATGGTATGGTTATATTATGTTATATGATATGGCTATGTCATGATATATGATATATTAAGTTCATGGTTATGATATGAGGTATGTTATGTTGAAATATGATTATGACTTATGTATGTGTGACATCATGAGGCATGTTCACCAATACTAAGATAAGAACAAGATCAAGTATGAGATGATGACAAGTAAGCATGATGGCAAGTGAGCTTGCCTGTGTCGTACCGACCTGCGTAAGGTCGGGTTGGACTATGATTTGAGTTGGAATGAACTGGCCGCTCCAACCACTCTGTAGTTGCGCGCCCGGTACAGACACTTATGTTAAGGGGCCCATAAGCAAGTTAAGTTAAGATAAGCTATGAAAGTATGTTATGAAAGAATAAGTAAGCATAATGAAGCATAAATGGTTCATGTATGATTATGTCAGGATAAGCTATGTTATGTTGAATTAGGTTATGTTTTGTATTGTTTGTTGTCGCGGATGTTTATGTTGTACTTGCTGAGGGAAAGCTCACGTCTTACGTCTATACTGTAGGTAAACAACCTACGGGCACCTTTTGATGCAAGATGGCGAGCGTGGCAGGGCAAGCTGTGAAATGTGGGATCTATAGTCGCTACGCGTTTTGTCTTTTTATGAATATTTTATTTGATGTTCGAACTTCGTTATTTAATTATCGCATATACGCTTATACGTTTGTACAAAAAAAATCGCTATTTTCGCTAAGTAAATAAGTACGTTATGTGAAGCATGTTATGTACGTATGTATGTATGTATGGTAACGGCCTATGCTAGGCGGGTCGTTAACAGCGCATGCTGCCTCGCTAACGCCACATTCTCAAGTTCGGCTTCGAAGAAAAAGACTTTTGTCAAAACAGCTTGATCAATTTGTACGTCGGCTTTTGAGCTTTGGATGATACGAGGAAAGTGTTTGATGAAATGCCTATGCCGGACAAAGTGTCTGGTACAACTTTGATAGCCGGATACTCACGGTGTTGGGATTTTCAATGAGGTGTTTCACCTCTTTTGAGCCGAATCCTGAGAGGACCTCAATTTCTTCGAAAGCCATGTTGCATCTTTTGTGCAGAGCTACTGCTTTCACAAGGCATATGATTTGTCTGAAACGTTGCGGGATGAAAAGTTATGGTTGGACAGTTCTTGGTGGCAAGTATGCTCACAACTTATACTGAATTAGGTGCTCTAAATCCAGGGAATTGGTTACATAGATGTATAGAGGAAAGTGGAATAGAATTAAACTCCAAACATTGGTCGACAATTAATTGTTTACCTTTATTGCAAATGCAGTTGCTAGGAGAAGGCCTCTATAGTTTTCAAGAAACTACCGCACTAAGAGATTTCTCTGTGGAATTGCATGATTGCTGGGCTAGCAATGCACGCCAAAGACAACGCATTCATCAAGCTCTTTAAGAAGATGCAGAGGGAGTTGGTGGCTCCTGAAAAAGTCATGATGCAAGAGCATACTAAAAATTGGGAGGTGAATTATGTGGCTTGGGCCTCGAAGAAGTGTCGGAGTCCGCTCATTAGGTGCACCTATGGATTTGTAAGGGCCTAAACGGATAGTGTTTGGGGTGGATTTTCGAGTCTAATAATGGGTGATGTTTAAAGAAGTTGATTTTTGCCTCTCTCACAGTTGCAACTTTTAGGATGAATGATTGCATCACTCCTACATCACATCACTTTGTTACTCTCCCTAGTGCTTGCACTCACTTGGGGTTGGTTGAAGAAGGGAGTCATTACTTCTTTCGAATGACAGAAGTTCATGGAGTTGAGTTGAGAACTTAGAACCAAACATTATGTATGCATGGATTATTTGCTTGGAAGAGTTGGGATGCTGAAGGAGGTAAAAGAGATTATAAACAACATGCCAGTAAGCCCAAGGGAACGTCGAAAAAGACCAAAAGGCACTTGCTTGCTGCAATGCATCAACAAGCAACTAATGCCCTCCCTTGGCTTTACTCTCTATAAAAGCAACTGTGGGAATTGTACTTTTCCCAAGCTCATTTCTTGTTACCATTCCTATATCTTTTCTATTTTAAACACAGGTAGCAAGTATACTTCCAATCTCCCTTTAATGTTATCTAATTTAAGTATTTTATTCTATCACCATTATTTCTAAGGGAAAGTACATGAATGATACAAATTTAAAAATCATATGACACAGAAAAGTAATATTAATTCAATATGATAAAATATCAAATTAAAATAAACTAAAGTTTGTATTATATTGATCAATGTGAGGGAATTTCTATTGTGTTGGCCAATATATGAAAAAATGTGGTTATTTAGGTAATTTTCTCTGATTTCTTTTATCTTTAATTATTCTTAATGTCTATCCTTTTCGTTTATTTATTTAAAGTTTTCTGTTTAAACTGGTCCATTTTCCAGTTTTCAATATTTATTTATTTATTCATGCTCATTTGGTTATTTCTTACTTATTGCAATAATTTTATTACTGTTTACTGTTGGTTATTTATTAGATAAATTGTTGAAGTTATTTATGCTCAGCCTTTATTACTGTGGCCCATTATTATTTGCTTTATTATTTAGATCACTAATTGTTGTCACTTATTTTAACACACTTAATTTATCACAATGAAACTAATCTTAGAGTCTAATACACAAAGTGTTTTAATCAATTTTCTTTATTTCAGAGAGTTTAATAGATCAATTCTTATGCAACACACCAATCATAAATAAGTACATTTATAATATTTTTCATACAGTCAAATTTAAAATGACATTCATAAATTAAGCACTTAGGATAAAAACACTCTCATTATGTCTAGAATATTATTTGCATAATTTCCCTAACTAGTCTTCAAAATATATTATTCACTCATTTAACCACTTAAGTCTTTGACCACCTTTTTCTCCCACCAAAATTTTGAATTTATGATTTTTTTCGTTGTGTAAAAGTATACACTTCTTTGCACGATTAGGCACAATAGAACTGAGTAATACTCCTGTGCCAAAACAAATATGTCTTTCGCTTTTTTTTTTTTTTTCTCACCATAATTTTGAATTTTTTTACTCCAAATTTGGGGCACATTTTACGCGGAGTGCAAACGTGTATCCTTTTTTGTGACGATTATGCACAATAGGGATGAGTAATATTTCTGTGCCGAAACAATTATGTTTTGCGCTTTTTTTTTTTCCTACCAAAAGTTTCAAAATTTCACGTCCAAATTTGGGGCATGTTTTTGGCGTCGCGGAAACATGTAACCTTTTTCACGACGATTAGGCACTGTAGGCTGCGAGCAATATTCCTATGCCGAAATGATAACTTTTTTTCACCTTTTTTCTGGCCAAAATTTTGAATTTTTTCCCCTCCAAAATTGGGGCATGATTTTGGGGTCGCAGATACATGTATCCTTTTCCACGATGATTAGGCATCGTAAGCCGCGAGCAATATTCCTGCACGAAAAAAAAATGTTTTTCACTTTTTTTCTCACAATTGTTTTGAATTTTTTCCCCTCCAAAATAGGGGCACACTTTTCGTGTCGTAGAAACGTGTATCTTTTTTCACGATGATTAGGCACCGCAGGCCACGAACAATATTCCTGCGTCGAAACAACAATGCTTTTGAATTTTTTCCTGCCAAAATTTTGAATTTTTTCTTTATAAAATTGGGGCACGTTTTTCGTGAAGTGCAAATGTGTACCCTTTTTCAAGATGATTAGGCACAATAAGCCTTGAGCAATATTCCTACTCTGAAACGACTTGAATTTTCACCTTTTTGCGGCCAAAATTTTAAAATTTTCCCCCCAAAAATTGGGGCATGATTCTCGCGTCGTGCAAACTTATAGACTTTTTCACAATGATTAGGCACAGTAGGATTGAGCAATATTCTTAACTGAAACAACTATGTTTGTCGCTTTTTCCTTTTTTCCTGCAAAATTTTGATTTTTTCCCTCCAAAATTGGGGCACAATTTTCAAGTCGCAGAAATGTGTACCCTTTTTCACGAGAATTAAGCACTGCAGGCCTCGACCAATATTCCTGCTTCAAAATGACATGAATTATCACCTTTTTTTCCCGCTAAAATTTTGAATTTATGATTCTTGCGTCGCGCAAAAGTATACTTTTTTGCACGATTAGGCACAATCGGACTGAGCAATACTTCAGCGCCGAAACAAATATGTTTTCACTTTTTTTTCTCGCCAAAATTTTGAATTTTTTCCCCTCCAAATTGAGGCACAATTTTTGAGTCGCAGAAACGTGTACCCTTTTTTATGACGATTATGCACCGCAGGCCTCGAGCAATATTCCTGCTCCGAAATGACATGAATTTTCACCTTTTTCTCCTACCAAAATTTTGAATTTATGATTCTTGCGTCGTGCAAAAGTATACACTTTTTTGCATGATTAAGCATAATAGGACTAGAAAGTCTCCGGCAATGTAAACTTCAATTATTATAAACGTGAACTTCAATTAGAAATGTGAATTCATGCACACAAAAAAAGTAAAATAAAGAAAATTCACATCCACTTTAACTACATTCCATTCTGCGTGAATTCACATTCTTAACAATTGAAGTTCATATTCACAGTAACTGAAATTCACATTACCGGATATCATACGATACCAAATATAAAACTTGGTGCATATACCTATATATAAGACGCGATATATATAATGGTATTGGTTGGCATGTTAATGGATATGCTCCTTTTTGGTTTCTCGCTTTAGGCTATGTTTGGAGGGAGTGAAGGATAGAGAGGATTATATGAATCCCTTGTGTTGTTTGATAAGAAAGAGGAATAGTTAAAATAATGGATGATAGTTTTTTAGTTAATTATTATATTGTCCATTTTAAACTTCTGTTTTTTGAAAAAAAAAAAAGTTAATGACAAAATTGTATTTTTAATTGAAAAGGAGAAAGAAATTGTGCATCCTTCCAAATGGAAAGATGTTATGGTGGGCCCAAGGATAGAGATTCTTCCTCCATCTCTCCCTCCAACCAAACACACCCTTAATATACGTGAATTTGTGCATATTTAAATATTCTTATAGATTATATATTTATATTCATATATATATATAGATATAAACAAAAAACAACACTAATTCAAAAACTAGTTTATCAATTATTAAAAAAAAATTTTTTTTTTACTTATGTTGAGGGATTCGAGCTCTACTCCTTTTAATAAATTTAAATATGATATTATATTAAATTATATCTGTAATTACTTAATTTTTCCAATTTTAATTTTACATTAAAACTATTTTGTTAACTTTTTTTCGCTCTACAATAACTTTATCTTTTAAATAAAGAGCGTGAAGTAAGAGAAAATGAGAAGAGAAGCAACGGTAAAAAAAAAAAAAAAAAAAAAAAAAAAGAAGAAAGTTATAAAGAAAAGCTGGGAGAGAGTTGGGATGAAGAAAATAATGACATTTGACGGGCAGTGCAAAAAAATAAAGATAGAGGATGAGGAGAAGAAAAAATATTTAGTTAAAAAATCTTGACCACTAGATCAATTTTAACGGTATAGATCGAAAAACCACGTTAAAACTAGAATAGTTTTAACACATGGGATTACACTTTTAAAAAAGGAAACAATTCTCCTTCCCTTTCGTCCAAAAACAAGAGAGATGGACGTTTGCCTAATCAGAAAAAGCTCGCGAAAAGGTGGGCGAAACTGGTTTGCCGGACCGGAAAAATTTCGCGAGGCTGTGGAAGGGACGGGCGGCAACGGAGATCCGAGCTCACGATGTTGTGGATGCTGGCAAGCTCACGATCTCAAGTCTCCGAACATCGACGCCCTCCGGCAGCCGCCCTCTCCACTAATCACCCAGCCACCGCCTGTCAACTCATCTTCTCAGGGACCCATCCAGGGTTTGCGAGCGGCGCCATCGTGGGTACTGGGTAGCATAGATCTGACGAAGTTTTTAACTCAGCACCTCCCTTGCTTTCGCGACGGAGTGGGCTCGGTGGCTACGCAGTGGAGGGGGCTCGAAGGCTAGCACGGAGGAGTGGGCTCACAGCGGCGACGGAGGTGAGACCTGTACTGAATTTGGACGATCGTGAAAACCCCTCACCCTCCTCCGCGGCTCCGCCCGAAAACCGGCCGAATAGCTTCAAATCGAGAGTGTTCTTTGGCCATTTGCCACATGGGATGGGCGGTCGACGATCGAGAATGCTGGCACCGTCATCACTATGGCCTTGCCGGGTTCGCTCCGAGAGCCACCACCACCGTTGCTCTTGCTCGGTGTTCATGGAGAGCCGGAGACAATGGTTCTGTTTTTTTTTTTTTTTTTTTTTTAATTTTTATTTATAAATATTATCATACACATGTATTTCACAGTAATTTTGGTGAATCTTTTCAATCTCGACCATTTAAAAATCATCTGACGGTCTAAAATTTTTACCCCCATCATTGCTGATCGTAGAACTCCTCAAATTTAATTGTTATAATATCGTACAAAATAATTAGAAGTATTCCAATTCATTGCCTCTTTATTAAATTAAGGGCCTACTATGTAGGTATGGACACAAGATTCAGTCTCTAATATATTCAACCGAATCAATCTAATTTTTTTTTTTAAAAGATATTTAATAGAATTAAATTTGAATGATAATATTACTCATCCAATTGAATTATACTAGATATCAGATGTGAATTTTGAAAATCTAATAAATCTAATTCAACCCGTATACTTATATTATAATTCTTAAAGAAGTTATATATCATTTATCATACAAGATACTTTTTTCTAGAGGCTGAGATGTTTTGATTATATCTAGACATTGTTGCCTTTGAATCGACATTTTCTACCTGTTGTCGTGTCTTTCCATTTAGGAGTTGTTTATCTCCTCTATATATTGTGTTTTGGTTTTTTGCATGTTTTTAACTTAATATTTTCTTACTCTTTTTTTTATCCTTCTAATTTTTGTGGAAATCTTTGCTGGAATTGAAGAACCCAAGAGAGATTGAAAAATTGGAAGATGCTTTTTTTTTGGAGGGCTTATCATGTCAAGGTGCGATGATATCTGTTTTTGAGTTTATCTTTTTTCCTAGTATTGTTTAATTTGGACAAGGATTAAGTTCTGCTAAGTTTTTACATCATTTACTGTGTTGGGTGATTTTAGTTTAATGTTGTATGGTGAATGGATGTTGGAGAATTAAAGTGATGTCCAATCGAACGGCTTAGATTAAAGAGTAGCATTAAAAACATTCTAAATTTCAATAGACAAGTGGGCAGAAGATTTCAGGGGCAATCATGTAGTTTTTGAATGAAAAACAAAAGGATGAACTATTGATGCCACTTATATCAAGTTTAGGGGTGTCGCGGGTGTCGTTGCCCGTTGGCACATTTGAAAAGTCAAGGGTAAGTTGATACTAATTCCAGTCAGGGGGGTGTCTTTTTAATCTGATTTAGATAGAGAAGGCTTACTTACAAGTTGGCAACCTCATTTTCATTGGAAGTACTTTTAGTTGCTTCGGTAGTTTTCTGTTGGAATATCTATTGAATAATATGTTAAAATTTTGGTTTAAATTTTTTCTATTTTCTATTTAACAGGTAACATAAGCTCAACTACAAACATAGCTGGTAAGCAGGTTCTGTGGTATGGGTGTTCATATATCAGGCATAATCGTAGATCTCTTTGTGTATATGGTCTATTTGGAGGGAAGAAGGAAAATAATGAGGGAGATGATGCTTCTTCAAAGGTTAACCAAGTGCCTCTTATTCCTGTATTTACTTAACATTGTGATTCAAGCAGATTTTGATCTATGTACACAAAGTTCATAGCCCTCGTTGACCTAAAGTTATATTGACTTGGTTTATGTGCGAAATAGTTGATGAGGTTACATTCTAACGAACTTTTTCCATGATTCCCATTTCTTTGGTTTTTACTTGCTATTTTCAATATCCTGGCCTGGATAACTTCATGTATATAATATGGCAGTAAAATTTTGGGGCCAATCCAATATCAACATTCGTCATCAAAGTATCTGTATTCACATTGATTTTGTTGTTTAAGTTGAGAAACTTTAGATAAACATAAATGTTAAGCGTCATCTTAAGCATTTTTGTCATGCCATCTATCAAATTAAATGTTAGTTTTGTAAGGAAAATGCTAGATGGCTGTTTTGTTTTGTTTTGTTTTGTTTTTTTGTTTTTTGTTTTTGTTTTAATTGGCTTTTGGGCATCATGAATAATTTATACTTTAAGATGGGGCGTGTGAGTTATGAATCATATTCATCATCACCGTTATTATTGTGAACGCATTTTCATTGTGTAACTGGTTTCTGGTTATTTTGCCTCTCAATTTCAAATCTGTTAGTTGAGATTAACATTTTGTTATGCCAAATTGTTTTAGGCAGGGGTTTTTGGAAGCATGCAAAACCTCTTTGAGACTGTGAAGAAGGCACAGATGGTTGTCCAAGTTGAGGCAGTTAAAGTACAAAAAGAACTGGCCGCGTATGAGAAAATTACTTTCGTTTGCGATGTAACCTTTCTAGTTTTTCTACCTGCTTTGATTTCTAAATTTTCTTATTTTTCTTGTTATGTTTGCAGAACAGAGATTTGGTGGTTACTGTGAAGGCGAGCTAATAAAGGTATCTTTTTCTTCCAAGTATGCAATTTGTTTCTGGTGCTAGAAATTGTGTGAAATGTCATTCTAGTAAATCTTCTTTGGAATTTGGAGATTAATTAGTGAAAAAGTGGATTTAGTTTTCATGAGTTCAATCATTTGATCTTATGCGTGCCATCCTCCCTAAACTTTCCGGAAGTCTACATTTTTATTCTACAGGAAGAACAGAAAATCCTTGTAATCTTTAGACTTTAACTTTGTTTATATGCACTGGACCTGCTTCTTTAATAAGCATAAATAAAGGTTGTAACTTGATCACTACCATGTAGGCAACACTATCTGGGAACCAACAACCTATACGGACGGAGATCACTGAAGCAGCAATGGAATTAGAACCAGAAGTGAGTGTCCACAATTTACTTCACCTTGTTTTTTTGCTTTGGATGGTTAATTTATATACGTATATATGCGTTCATATATATATATATATATATTCTTACATTTAATCTTGCTTTATGTCTTTGTTGACAAATGAAAATGCATGGTCCTTGTGTTTTATCCCTTTTTTTATTTTTTATTTTTGGTGGGTACTCTTGGTAGTCCCGGATTGATTATTGATCAAGTATCATGAAAGATCCATTGTTTTGGCTTATAGAGTTCTACTTTTCTCTAGTGTTTCCCTTTCCCTTGGTGTTGTTTCCTTGTTCTTTGGAAGAAACGTTTAATTATGCACAAAGACAATTTAATATTTAAATCGATGAGATTCTTATTCCTAAGTTCAGTAAACACTCGAGACGGAATTAGATGTTTAATTCCCCATCCTAATAGATAAGGAAACCAAAGAGAATCAATATAGATACCCATTCTTATTCCTTTTCTTTACTGTTCAAACCTATTACTTTTTGCATTACGTTCCATTATGATTTGGTAAACATGCAAATATCTCTCTCAATTCTTTGTAAATAATAAAAAGAGGTTTCTAAGGTGTTTTTACAACAAATTTTACTTTGGCTGCATCTGAGTCCCAAAGTGACAACTTAATACTTTTTCATTACTGATTTACCTTCATTTTTTTCCCTTTCTCATTTGGGCATGTTAGTAACTCATTTCTACTTGGTCATCACTAATTTTACCACTCATTTTATTGTCATCTGAGCATATTACTTGCAAGTTGTTAACTCATGATCGGCACCTTGCTACTCCGAACTTGGCGGTCTGGCATGACAATTCGGAAGATTTCATGAGGTGCTCAATAGGGAATGATTTTTACATATTCCTGCTTTGTAATGCAGAAACTCTCTCTTTTGATTACTGAGGCATACAAGGATGCACACCAAAAAGTGTTCAGGTGAGAATTTCTGAGTTTATTCTGTCAAAGAGAAAAAAAGAAAAGAAATTATCGTATTTTGCTGCTAAATGAAATACTTCACCTTGTTGATCCTCAGGCCTTGAAGGAAAGGATGAGTGATCTTGCCCAGAGTCTCGGAATGCCTCCAGGTCTCAACGACGCATTGAAGTAATCTTATTTTTCTTCATGTAATGGTCTGAGATGAACAATTTTGTGTATGTACCAGGCAAAAATGCTCACTTTAAAAGGCACTTAAAGTTTAGTTTCATTTTATTTTACGGCAGTAGCAAGTTTTTCGATCCTATATCCTTGGCCTTACCACAAAATTAATAGACTATAAAATTTGTCTGGTAAAGAAATTTCTCACTTTGGTATAATAATGAAAAACTTGTAGTCGTTGTTATTCATGGTTATTTATTTGAGGAATTCAGTGTCTTTACAAGAAGTCCATAATCTTGGCAAATACAATCAATAATACATTTGTAGATCCTAATTTATCTTGCATTGAACAATTTTAGAGTAGAATAACAAATTTGATTAAAATTTGTCTATATTCCCTGATTCACTTCAATCTTCAAGATGAAAATGAATTTCATGAGATTATCTGTACCTAATCTAATTCCTAATCTAATTCCTCTATCACTAAGCCATCATTTATATGTTTGCTTTTCCCCGATCCAATCAATCTTTCTCGATCAAACCCCGTCAAGATTTCAGCAATTCATTCCCCACCAAATGTTGAGAAAGCTACCAATTAAACATTTTCCTCTTTGTGATAAAATTGGTTCTCCAAACAAGTTTCGGCAAAGCCAATGAACCAACCAAAGCAACAATAAATCAAAATAATCAAACCACATAAGGGACATCGATTTTTTACATGAAAAACCCTTCAATGCGAAGGGAAAAACCACGGGACCGTAGTCCGATGTCAACTTCTAGATACCGCTAGATGCTCACAATCATCAAGATAAGTACTTAAAAAAAAAAAAAAAAAAAAAACCTTTTAAGGACTATTGGGCTTGGCCCCATTTATTTGTCTAACGCACCATATGAGGCAGATCCAACATTAAAAATTATTTGAGTTGAAAAAAATAAAAAAAGAAGAAGACGAAGAAGAGAAGCAATTTTTTTCACTTGCATGTGTTGAATGAAAGCTCGTTTTGGCTGAAAGAGCGGAAATTCATGGCCAGCTCCGCTCACAGTTGCTAAGTCGAGCCTTTGTATACCTTTGTCCATCCTCCTACCTATGGAATGAAAATTTTACACTAAAAATTTAAGAAAAACTTTCAATCTTATTAGGGTAAAACGAAAAATAATGTCGGTTTTGTAAATACCTGTCCCCGAGTATCATGTATACAACTTGTTTTTTTTTTTTTTTTTGGTGAGATTGAGAACGCTAAGAGAGAACCTAGTGTCAATCACTCTACTGCAGAGAAACAGAAACAATATGTGAAACTTGAATTCCAAGAATTCTCCTATTCCAAGTCAATTTCAATAACACATAAATTTAGTAATATTTAGATGGGCTTTCTACATTATGGTATCTTGAGCAATAATATGCTCTAAATGTTAGATTTGATTAAGATCTCATCAAAATGAAACTAAATGTAAAATTGACAGAATCTGAAATAAATCTTACAGTTTAAAACAAAGCCCTACTTATATGAATGTGGAATGCGATAATTTATAAGCTTTTTTCTTTGATTAGGTGTAATTTTCATGGAAAAGTTATAACAAGAACACAAATATTTAGTCTTGAGGATTTCCTTTTGCATTATTCACTAACTAGATCATGACCAGCATTGAACTCAATTATATCTTCTTCTGAACTCCTCCAATGGCAGATAATAAACATAAACAACTATCATAGAATAGCTCTTTTTGCACAAAATAATTATCGAATCTCCCCTTTGTTTCCGACAGCATGCAAAGGATAATTTACAAGCAGGCATGAAATGGTCAATTGCCTAGAAGATATAGCCTTCTTTATTTACTCTCTATTATTATTATTTTTCTGGTGAATTATAACTAAGAACTACAACCATACTAACAAAGTAACCCATTTCTAAACGGCAAAACATTCAAATTTGTGTATTCTACTCTAAATATCGGATGAAGAAACTTATGCATAAATTAACTTAAATTATTTCCCCAATGCCAAAATGAAAATCAAGAAAACAAAATCTAGCAAAAAGGAAAGAAGCAACTCATTTTCCCCCTATTAAGAAAATTACCCAAATAACCACATTTTTTTTTCATTTATTGACTAACATGACACAAAATCTCTACTCTTGACCAACATGATACAAATTTTAGCTAAGTTTAGTTTAATTTTGTATTATATTGGTCTAGTATTAAATTTTTATGTCATATTCGTGCAGTGGTTTTTTAATTTGTGTCATTTAGGTGCTTTCCCCTCTTCTATTATACACAACGGACATAAATCAAGAAAACTAAAAGAACAGTAGAGAATTGTAATGACCCAAAGTTTAATTAACAATATTGTTATAAATTAGATGTTTGGAATTAACATGGGTAATATAATGGTATTATATTTAATTAATTTTAATGTTGCGTTGAGTTATTTTGCACAGATAAACGCGGTGAGTACTCAATGCACAAGAACAAGTTCGTGTTATTTAATGAAGATTTTCTGTAATTTCATGTTTTGATTTGATGAATTATGATATGATTATCACGTGATGTGTTTTATGTTATAAAGTATGGAAATAAGTATTCTAGGAAAATTCAAAGTTTTCCTTGATCTTTCCTTTTACGAAAAAATACCCATTTTTCATGACGTTAACTTCACACTTAATTTTGTATCTCTCAGTGTCCGAAATTATTTCTCTATTTTATATAAAATTATAGAGCACTTCATAATTGTTCCAACGCCTACTCATTAGCATAAATTTGACATCAGAGTAAGAAGTTATGGTTAGTATACTCTCCGGATACTTTCCAGTCACCAAACAGCTTACTTTGTCTGAAAATAGGTGCGGAAATTCTAAAAGTTGCCCAAATTTTTTTCTTTTTCTTTAACACGTTTTCACACTCTAATAACAGCCATCCCCCACCTATTAAGAGCCAATTTCCTAAATTTAATTTCCAGTTAATCCCAAAATTAATCCTCTTAAATTTTTTCTATGCATTATAAGCCATCTCCCTCTTTCCATCACTATTCTCTCTCTCTCTCTCTTTCCCTTCCTTCCTCTCACATTTTAGAACACAACAAGAACCTCCATTGATGAGCCACCGAATCTCACCTCTTAATCCCTTGATATTTCTCAATCATTAGAGCCGAAATAAAAATTTGTTGAGGTATGATTTATTCTTTTTCTTTCGTATGTGTTTTGGGTTTTCATTAGGGATTGAGTAATTTCTTGACAGTTACTTTGTGCTGGTTGAAGGGTGGTTAGGGAGAGGGCATGAACATGTATTTGAGAGAGGCTATATGATTGGTTAATGGTGATTTATCGTTTTAGAAATATATTAGGTATTGTGGATAATTGAATTTTGTGGTTTTAGATGATTTTCGAGTTTTTCATCTCTTACTTCAAGATATTATTGGGAGTGGTGATTTCAGGCAAGTTTTCATGATTTTATGTAATAGAAATATGCCTTAGGGCTGTGTTTTGTGTGTATGTGAGTCATGCACATTGTGGTGATGATTTTATTTTTTAGATGAATTTTAAATAAATTTTCAGATTTGACCCTTGCTGGAAATTTTCAGATTTTGTGATCCGATTTCAAAACTATTTTTGAGGATCCAAATGGACTTCATTTTTAGTGAATTAAGTATCTTTGAAAGCTTTAGATGTCTACTTCTTTTAGCACTAGGTTTAGATTATTTGGAGTCTTACGCGAATTGTTATGATTTTTCAAAAGATAGAGGTCTAGCAGCCAATTTTTACAAAGTTTTGTTATCTTATGTAATTGTTGACTTTTTGTGTTATGATGTTTGATGAAATTAGCCTTTTAGGCATTGTTTTAACGTGATAGATGTGTTTGATAAATTATTGTGACTTTTTGACAATTTAATTATATTTATGGTTTATGGCATGAACGGTTCTAGAGATGAACACATGAGAACCTCAATTGTCGTGTCACCATCGAAAAATTTAGTAAAGTTAAGTAAGACGTCTATATGAGCATGCTCTCACCTGCAGCATGAGTTAAATAAAAATTCAAAGTTTTTAAAGATGTTTATATTTATGATGACGTTTTATTATGTGATGATAAGTTAATTGTTCCAGACAAAGAAAATGTTAAGATGTAGATGGTGGAAGAAAATTTTAGTTAATTGCTGCAGACAAAGATCTTTGGTTTATTGTTATTTTTGGTTGGAAGATTATTTTGGATTTCCTTAAGTTTATTTCGTGATATAGATTTAAAATTTTATATTCATTACAAAGGTTATTTTATAAGATAAAAATAATATTTAAAAAAATTTGAAATCTATAACATGAAATAAACTTAAGGAAATTCATCAAGATTTCCTATGTAGTATTAAAGTTTCTGCTATAAATTTAACCTAAAGTTATGATATGCTAAATTCGGATGACGTGGCGATTAAAAATATGTGAAATTTTAATTAAATAATAAGTCACAATATGAGGTTGCAATAGTGTGACCCAATAGTATGAATTATGATAAGATAAAACTTATGATAGTTATATTTTTATTTTTACTTAGTAAAATTGGGTGTATTTTTTTGGTAGAGGGTAACTCAGTCAGGGAGCTAACCTAATTGGGACGTCCTAACTTAATTTGATACCAATTAAACTGTTAATTTGTTAAAATCAATTTGATATTTTTGAATTGAGTTTGTATAAAAAAAGAAGAAGAAAAAGTAACCATTACCTTTTTTGGGGCTTCAAAAGCAGCTCTTCCTTAATGTCAAACTCCTCCACTTCCTCTTTCTCTTGCTAGTATCCCGAAGAAGCTGCCAGCATAGTATCTTGTGCGGTGGAATCACAGAGGAAAGAAGCCACACAATGGGCAAGAAGCCATGGAATCACAGAGGAGGAAATCTGTGCGATGGCCCCATCGAGACATGGACCAAAGAGGTCTAAATCTCTTGCAAAACAGAAACAAGTGGATGGCACTTTGCAATCCCGACCCACACAATGGGCAACTAGTATCACCCGCATGATTCAGAGCTGCTCGGACCGGTTAAAGCATCCCGAAGAAGTTGCCACCATAGTATCTTGTACCTGTGGTTTAAGTTGGAGCTCCATATTTTCTCACAAAGTTTCTTTCTAGACGAGGAAACCTGAAAGTGACGCAGCTGCTCTAAAATACTCTCCCAAAATAAGCTCGGTCCGCCCTCATCCTTGACAACATTTGATTTCCTACATACAAAATGACTGCTGATGATACCAAATTCCATTGCGTCTTGGACATGTAGCAAGCGGATCCCACACCTTTTTATTTTACATCTGCTTCCTCATCAGTTTCGAATTTAAATGACATCTCTACTGCGGAATAAAAGTTTTCTACATTACACATAAATGTAGTCATGAACACATGGTTCTTGGCATTCGAAGGCAATAGCTGCAGGGGAAGTGGGAGATGCCTTTCATCGCCGTCGAATGTTTTGACATATATTTCGCCGTTTAAAGGCAATTGCTGCAGGGCCCATTCGTAGTCCTTCATGCATGAAAGAACAAAGCAAAATGCAAAGCCCATGAAGTTGGAATTACAAGGAAGCCGAATATTAATTGAACGTCCCTTCTTTCGATAGCTAAACCACTCCGGAATGTTATCCCCTGGATAACACATTTCAGTAGTTGGAGGACAAGACTGCAGCAAAGCATGAATAAATCATGGTTATTTTTAAATAAAACATCAATTTATTTGTTACAAGAAATAGCGAATTTGGGATAAAAAGCTGATAACTTGGCTGTGCCATGAAAACATCACAATTATTTCAAATAAAAATAAAAATAAAATTAAACATTTTACTTGAATAAAAGAAAGAAGAGGCATACCTTATCCGTAGTTTTTCTCAATGCAAATTCTGTTGCAATGAGTGAAGCTCTCATCTGAAATTCAGACATCAAGTTCTGGTGTTCCAACTTTAAGCAATCCCTAAATGAAAAAGCGACCCCAAGATTAACACGATCTGTAGGTGGTTGTGTGAGTGCAGTCAATAAATTTGACACCATTTTCAGTGACGTGCATCCACTTGCATCAACTGTCTCTATAGTTAGTGGAAGTTCTGGTAGAGATTGGAGAAACCTGCAACCACTTATGTGCAGTTCACGCAGCTTAGAAAATTTAATGTTTTCAGGTATTCTCCTAATATTTGTTTGAGAGAGGTCTAAATACAACAAGAAAGTTAAACATGAGAACAAATTATTAGGGATCTGGGACACACTTGTGCCTGTAAGACATAAGCTTTGCACCAAGTTCGTGCCCCTTGACAAGGGACGAGGCAAGCTTTTAAGCTTTGGACATCCAATAATCCTCAGATGAATCTTATTGTAGATGTGGGGTGGGATATACTCGAGATTTTTGTAATTAATAAGGAGGACTTCATCATTCCTAGTAAGATTTTCCAATAATGACGTTGGTATCTTTTTGATCCCCGAGCCTTCCAAATAGAGAAACCTTAGATTTGGCATTGGCTCTGAAATTTCCGGCAAGTACTCTAGTTTTGGGCAAAAAGTGAGTTTAAGTTTTTCAAGAGATTTTAACTTACAGAAGGTGGTTGGAAGACTCTTGAGATTTTGGCAATGATTAAGGAATAAAGATTCAATCCCAATCAGGTTGTAAATTGACTTTGGCAAATCTAT
>BKCH01002041.1:0-107312 GCA_008635985.1 Ficus erecta | reverse complement strand
AAACCACGTAGAACCACCACCATTTTCCTTACCATCATTTTTTCCACCCCCTCTCACATATGCGACATAGTGGCCACCTCTCATGGTCCCTGAGTGCTCAATGACACCAATGAGGTGGTAAACGTACGTTTCATCATCATCTATGCACCTGTAGCTCATAGAAACAGTCTTCCCGTCAACGCCATTTTCATGCAAAACATAAACACTCTTCATACATAACATACACAAGTTAAATGGTAAGGTGAAAAAGTTAGATATAATCGGAAACGCCTGGCAGATTTGGATTGAAAAATTGATGTGTAAACAGCACATAGAAAAGAACATTTTGCATACAATGTTACACTACTGCCGTGCCTGGGTAGAACAAAGAAAAGCATGATGGCAGTCTCACGAGATTTACATTTAGGTTCTACTTTTGATCGAGATTAACCATTTCACTTGAGAGTGGCAAATTCTTGTTCAGCTTTCAAAAGACACCAAAAATATCAAGGGACCAAATTCATGTACATTGGAACCAGAGAATAAGATCCGAGAAAGACTTAAAACATGTACCGGAAAGGTAAATGACAACCACGATACTAAAATTTGACTGCAGAGACGCATTGGCTAAGATATTTTTACTTTGACATACAGTCTAAAACCTAGTTAGGATATTAAAAAACAATATCTTAGCCACCAGATCGGTAGCCGTTTGTGAAAATATTAAGTTAAAACATCAACTTCAGCTGTTGCTGCTAAAATATTTTTTTTCCTTTTACTTTTACCACTGGTGCATTTCCTTCCAACTAAAGAAGAAGAAAAACTGATGCTCAGCATATACAGTAATCATGCACCGAGGCATTGCATGACTGCTGACCCTTAACGTACTGATTCGGACATGCTGATAGAAAAATACAAGGGTATGCCATACGTGACGCACTTCCTTGGATTATCAGTTTCTTAAGAAGTAGTTGCATTTCGGTTTTGTACTTCTAAGATAAGAGGAAAATAATCGGGTTAGAATATAGAACCACACTAGAAATTATGAGAATAAGGAAAAGCACATCAAACATGCTAGATGTTTGGACACACAATTCAAACCTTAAATTGCAATTCCAATTTTTGTCTTTTTCCCTCTGCTTCACTATTCACACAGTTTTGTAACTCAAACTTTAAAAGTTCATAACTTGCATAGACAAGTCCAAATGAGATGAATTTTTTTTTTTTTAAATTGCATAGAATTTCGAGACGAACATAACAAGCTCCATATTGATTTTTTTCCTGAACACATTTCAAGTTTTTACACTTTTTAACTCTAGCAATTCAAACGTCTTGATAAACGCACAATCAATTTAAATCCAAATTCTACAATTTAAACCTTCAACTATTGAGATCGTGTCCCCTTTACAGGAAACATTGAATCAGGTGGCAATACATCGTTTGACCAACACTAGGTAACTTCCTTTAAAGAGACACGAAGTGGTATCTGTTTTATTTATTCAGGAAAGAAATCATAAGCAGAAAAGACTAGTTTTTTTATACACGTTCTAAAACGAAAACAAAACCGGTTGAAAGTTAGGCTAATATTTCAATTAATTAGAACAGATCCAAACAAGAGTACATGAGAGTATGCTATGTGTCACCAACAACAGGAACTTGATTTTCGAGAATGGGCAATAAATATGATCAAAGCCAAGTATTTAGAAGCTAGTAAAATAAAATCAGCAGCAACCACCAATATATAAAACTAAGAAATATAAGATGGTGTCTGGCATGTCTTCTTGTTGATTGACATCTGAACCTTAAAATCTAATGATGTATACGCATATCCGTCGGAAGAAAACCAAACAGGCCATAATCAGGCAAGATACCGAAGCATATCAAACTGCAGAGTCATTAGTAGAAACAAGTAATGAAAACAAGAACAAACGTGTTCTTTACAATTAACAGGTTTAAAACAAAAAGTTTTTCTTTTTTAAAAAAAATTACAGTTTTTCAAGTTGAAAGTTCCAACTACATTAGTGTGCATAAAATCGACAAGACACGCACAGTGATGCAGTTATGGCACATGAAAAACGTAATATTAACACAAGGCAACAAGATGACAAACTGCAACTGTTATCAAGCTTAAAAGAATAGCAACAAAATCATGTAAATGAAACAATGTAAAGATCATAGAAGTACCTGGGATCCATATATGGCTTCAGATCAATCGTTTCTCTAAAAGCAACATGGCCATTCAATTTACTTAACCGACCCCGAGCATCTTGGCTGAACCTCTTAAGATGAATGGTCAAAATAGGTGGAGCTTTATTGATAAGCACCCTCTTTGTTGCATCCCTCTTGACCTTCGCAATTTTGGAATATATTTCGTTGTCTTCACTTTCTTCTGATTCATCCTTTCTAGTCAATAGCTTAGATTCACCTTGCTGAGCTGCTTCATTAATCGATCCAGTACTATTGGGGTCATCGGCACAAGAAGAATCTATTGCTTGATCACTTACACTTTCTTGCCTGCAAGTGTAATAGGATCCTGAAGAATTTGATTGCTCCTCTATCATCGCAACCTTCCCTTCTTCCCCATGAGAAACAAAAGGATCCATCTCATCTGGCTGACCATTTTCTTCTGCCATATGATTTTTACTCGAGCAATTTACTGATTCACACTTGTCTGAATCCGCAACACTTTGAAAATTATCGTTATTGTTTCCGACCTCTGCAGGACAAGGGTCCTTATTTAAATTCACTAAATCACTTTGACTCTTCGTCCCAAATCCGTTTACCGAAGTTTTGGGTGCAGCTTTTAACTGCTTATTAGCCTCCAACTTTTGGCGTAGGAGAGTTTTGGAGCAGTTCTCACAGTGCCATGCATTTTCGTTGGAAAGAAGCTCTGGCTTTGTGAAATGAGTCAAACAAGTCTCCACAGACACCGGAGAATCTGTATCATCAACTTCGTCTGGATCGGACTCACTGTTATTACCTGCCATAAACCCAGTTTCTGTGATCTCAGTACTCAAAGAAGGCCCCATGACGGGTGCTGTAGATACGTCAGGCTCGTCGAATAAGCCACCAAAGCCATCAAAATCCTCTTGACTACCACCATGAATCAACGAAGATGCTTCGCCATCTCCAAACTCCACAGCATCATAACTTTCTTCTTTATATGGAAGTAACAAAACCTCAGAACTTTGAACCTGCAAAGGTATCTCATCCTCCCAAGGATTAATCGTAGAAAACTGAGGAGGTTTTATATCCGGCTCCTCGTTGGGTGGTAAAAAGCTGCTCGCTATATTCAGGTACCTGCACATCATTTTTCGATATATCCTCATTCCCCGCATCTTGGATAATTGACTCAACAGCATCATTTGAAGGCAAAGAATAGTCGACTGATGGAGTTTCGGGCTCAAGATAATCCAACCATGTAGAATCATCAACCGAAGCAGATGTTTGCTCTGCTGCATCCTCAAATACTTGCGTATTTTTAGATTTCTCAACAGGTCCAGAATTCTGTTCAACAACATTTTCTTTGGCCACAGTAGCTGGGCCAACAGAAGCAAACTGTGATTGACAAGAAAATTCTCTACTGGATGAAGCAGCTGAAACAGACTCTACTCTAGGGTTAAGTTTTGGCCGGGTCTTTCCGCCTCTCTTTGGTGGCACCTTAGGTTTCTTTCCACGAAAGGCTTGTTGAGGCTTCTTAGATACATGTTTCTTAGTTGGCACCGGCAGAGAGAGATCTAAAAATGGCTCGTAAACAGTTGAGGAATGTCCACATTCAGCACAGCATATGGTACTTGCTACTTGACCCCCAAATACTGCATCCACAAAAGTAGGACCTGGGCTATAAGAGTTACCATTTTCCTTGGAAGAATTCAATTGTTTCCTCTTTCCCAACTCCTCTGAAGATAGTCCATCCAGTAAGCAACGAAGCAACTCATGACTGTCATGCTGTTGATATCCCCTAAATTGGGGAGCCTTGGAACTAACACATCCAAAAACAGCTCTAGGATTTATCACACTCTTTGAACCAACGTTTGTCTCCGCAAAAAGCTTCTTCAAGGACATAGTAAGAGGTCCAACAGTTACATCTAACTTGAAGAAGTAATTCCGCAATTTATCCATTGCAAGAATGTTTTGCAGCACTGAATTGAAGAAGCAAGTGTTCCCTAGATTAACCAACCCACTTGCCACATAGCCACCTTGTCCATTCAAATCGTTTGATACAGCAGCAACCGATTTGATTTCGGTTGTGACACTGCCGCTCCCGAACCATACATCCTCGGCATTAACAGCTGACCCCTCCGTTGTACGCCCTTTCATCAATTTTACAACATCAGCAAAAGCATCTTTGTATTCCACATTTTCTTCAGCTGCCTTGGCTTGAAAAAGCGTATTGCAGGGGAAGCACCATCGCAGCTGAGGCTTTTCAAACTGGATAACTATCGGGTGACGAGTAAGCCGGGTATGTCTAACTGCGTGACATTGAGCGCTTGTTGGAAGTCCAACCCCACCACAAGCGTAATGCCCACATTTTAGGCAAACCCAAATGGCTTTTGACTCGGGTTCAGCCGAAGCGTTCCCTTTCTTCCTTCCATGCTTACCCTTCCCCCTACCGCCCCTCCGATCAGCCGCACCTTCCCTACAGTCTTCACACCGGACACGTCCTGAAGCCGCAATCTTCCTCGATAACGCTTCCAAATCAATACCTTTATCCAAATGAGTACAACATTTTTTCTCTTTCACTTCTGAAACTCCATCATCTACGGTTTCAACACTCGGGCTACTCGGTTCGGTTACTTTCTTCTGGGAGTTGGTTGCAACCCTCTTCTCCTTTTGAGGAGTTCTGCTCTTCTTCTTAACTTTCTTCCCCATCACTACCTAAATCCAATCCAAATATACCAACAAAAACTAAACTTAAGCAAAACTAGAAAAATTAATATAAAAAATAGAGATGAAAATCAAAACCACTACAGATTTCTATTTGTAACTACAAAATCTACTAATATGATGGGCAATAATTAAGCACTGTTAAACAGAAATTTTAAAAAAAAATTCAAGAAAATGAAAAAACTAAAGAAACCCAATAAAGATTCGGGGTTTACAAGAGAGCCCAGATCCAGATTTCAATTTAAACAGTGTTAATACGGACATAAGAGTAATCGTGGAAGTGAAACAATAAAAACAGGAAAACAAATAGAAATGGAGGATTTTATTTTATTTTATTTTTTTTTGTGCTTACCTGAAAAGTGGGATGAAGAAGACTTGGAAGACGAGGATCTAAGACGGCACGGAACCACTTAGATCATTTTGCAAATTGCCTCAAATCAAGAGCATCAATAAAGGGTTAGTCTTGGGCTGTTACCCTCCTTTTATTTTCATTGAAACTGCACAAATGGGTAGAGAGAGAGAAAGAGACGAGCTTGGGAGAAAAAGGGCTTTTATTGCTGCCAAGGATGTAATCCTTCAATTTTTTTTTTTATTTTTGGGGGTCTAATTTTGTTTTTGTTGTTGTTGGTTTTTTTTTTTTTTTTTTGGTTTTTATTTTTTATTTTGTTTATGTCATTTTTTTTTTGAGAGGGAGAAAGGGAAAATTAAAAAAGAGGAGAGAGTTTTTTTTAATAAATGAGAGATATTCAAATTTTATATATTTTTTTAATGAAGTTAAAATATAAAATTATTATTAAGTTATATATGTAATTATAAAAAGTAAATATTTTGAACAGGGTAAAAGGATGCCAAAGAATCCCTTTTCCTAAGAAAAGTGTTGGGAAAAGAAAACTGAGTAAGCCAAGAAGAAATGAACAAGAATGGATTTTCGTTCTTAAATTTTTTTTGTCTTAATAAAAACCACCTTTTAAAACAAAATTTTTTTTTTTTTTTAAAAGAAATACTAATCAATATGTCAATTATTTTGTTACAACAAATACAAATAGTTAAATCATTAATTTTACTTGAGAATGGAAGGAAAATTTTTTTTTTAACCATTTTAACCGACGTGCATGTAAATCAAGCTTTACGCCTCTGATTGAGATATGAAAGATCTGAATTAATTTACTACAATAGATAGCCAATTTATCATTAATATAAAGTGATAACCAAAATATATAAGGAAAAAAAAAGGGGTAAGCAACTACCCAAGTAGCGACTTTTTAGAGAGAGAATCTAGAGAGAGAGGGGCTGTGAGACAAAGGGTGAGAGATTGTTGGCTGGGGTGGGTGGTTCGGCTTTCCGCTGGGCTGCCGGCCTCTGACGTTTGTAAGGGAGGTGGCAGAGATAACAGAGAGTG
Organism: Ficus erecta; assembly: GCA_008635985.1. Lineage (NCBI taxonomy): Eukaryota > Viridiplantae > Streptophyta > Magnoliopsida > Rosales > Moraceae > Ficus > Ficus erecta. Next base: position 101,047 of record BKCH01002041.1, on the reverse strand, counting down.
AGTTCGGGCTATCGGATCGGGGGGTTGTCACCGGGGGGGGGAGGGAGGCAAGGCGGAGGGGTTGGCGCGTGTGGAGTTCGCTGGCCAACTTCGGTGGCGTGTAATTCCCATGCATTGTAGAGATCTTGCAGGAATGATCATTGCCGTTGGTTTTGGTCCTCATCAGAGCTCCGACCGCTCTTCTCACCGTGACGATGTTGACGGGCTTGTTTTCTTTTGGTTGCTTTTTGTGGATTTCCTCTATGTTTTGTTGTTGTTTTTGTAATAAGGACGATAATTTCCCCACCAGTTCTTAGGGTTTGTTTGGTGAATGAGTTTAAGTTAAAATTTTTAAGTTTCAATAGTAAATTTTTTTGAATTTTCAGAAAAGACAAAAAACTTTTAGGGAAAAAGACAAAAACTTTTTGAGAAAAAGATAAAAAAAAAAGTTTGAGTTGAATGGTTTGAACCATTATGCCAAACTCCCCCTAGTTTGTTTTTGTATACTCTTCTGGAACTTGACAATAGATAGAGGTTATGTTGGAAAAAATGGTTTTTTAAACCATTTTGAAGAGCGATTTTGAGGTCCAAATTTGAGTGAGACTTATTTAGTAAAAGCAACGGTCTTGGTGCCTTTGCATTCTCCATTGTAAAGAGATCGAAATCATAGATTCATTCGCTCAAAATGGTATTCTAATGAACGAGAAATTGATGCTCAAAATGTGCCCAATATAATAGAATTTTGTTGAAAAATTGCTTATAAATGTAGAGCTTGCCCTCACACGGGCTTGGTTTTGCAAATTTTTATTTGCTCTTTTCAACATAAATCCAAATTTATTTATTTTAATAAATTCATAATATCAACAGCTATTTGTTGATATTCCATAGCTTTAGTGTGCAGTTTAATATGAGCATTAGTACATAATTAATCTAGAATTAATCAAATGATTAATCCAAATATGAATGGATTGCATTATCTCTAATTAATCCGAATTAAAAACCTATTGATTTTGGTTTTATAACATCTCCTTTTGAAGCCTATAAAAGGAGGCCTCTATAAGCATGATGAACACACACATAACACATATCACAAGTTCTTTTCTCTCTTGTTTTCTTGTAGTTGGTTTTTTGTAGTTTTTGGTGATAGAGGGAAGACTTTGGTTTCAAGTTCGCCGAAAGCGGTTCTCGATCGTGCTAGACTACCGTTACTCGTCGTTGTATCCTAAGAGACAAAAGTCCATTGATACCTCGTGCACTTACCGGAGGGGGCAAATCTGTTTTAAGGAAAGCGTGATTCACATGTATTGATGTTCTTCATCTTTGTATTGTTTCATTCTAGTTAAGGTTGTATTTCAATTGTGGTAATTTTTCCTTATATCATACTTGTTCGTTGTTTTTGCTTCATTATTTTCTAACAGGTTAGTGGATGGTTAGGTTTGGTTTTGTGGGTGGAACTTGTTTCCGCTTCACCCTTGATCGGAGCCTTGCTCCGTGTTTGGGATAGATGTGTGTTCCAGAATTCACCGAGTAGGCTGATGACCTGCATCATGCCCAGTTGGTTCTTGGGGATCATTGTACTATCAAAAGGTTCTCTAACCATTCAATAGCTTTATGGTGTTTGCCTTTTTAGTTGTTGTTTATGTGAGCTTAGTCCTTTGTGCTCTATGGGCTAAATCCCTTGTATGTATTTTTAACCCATTAAAAAAAAAAAAAGATGTTATTGGAGAGAAGGGGATATCCCGCTTCAATGGGAAGGATTATCAGAGTGTAGGATTAAAATGAGAAGAGAAAAAGAACGAAGTAATTATCTTTAGGTAGTTTTATTATCCTCACGTCTTGCTAAATTATCTTTTGCATCTTTTATTTTATTTCAACGACTGAAATAATTTTGTAGTTCCTGGGAAATTCTATAGCAGATGGTTTACTTTGACGCTATGAAAAGGTATTAGTGATTAGGGTCTCTTACAATCTTCGTGGGGTCAATATTATTACAGATAAATTAACAAATCATTCAATTCAGTATTGTCAATTCAATTCAGGTTTTTTTGGCAAAAGGTTTAATGAGACACAAGGCATGTTCACGTAGATTCTATATTATGTTAGTATAGTAGTTGTTTCGGTGTTATCTCTCTTAATTGAAGTGTTTTTCATGTGAGATGGATAGATGATGAGGGTGGTAAAGGGTGTCGACCGTGGAATGATTAGTAAGAAAAAGTTGATTGAACTTTGATAACACCGTGGAATTATATTTTAAGAAAATAATTAGTAATTTTTTTTAAAACACCCAAAATGCAAGATGTAAAATTTTCTAATTGAAGTCATAATAAAATTGGCCATTTACAATTTTAGACGATGGAAGTTTTCGATTATTATCCAATTCTAGCAGTGTGCGATTACTTTTTTTAATGAAGTTGTCTTTCTCCACCTACATGCCTTAATCATCGTCGTCGACAAAATTTTACTAATTTTTCAAATTAATTGACTCATACATATATAGCGATCAAGGATTTTAAAATCGACATTTTCATTGATGTTTCTCCGAAAACTTCCACACTTTTGACATTAGCAATACCGTAAGAGAGGTTGCATTAATCTTTTCTGCAGCATGCCAGCATGTTTGGAAATATTCATATTATTATCCGTAATTCAGTTTTTGTAAAAAAGCATAGTATAATATGACAAAATTTTACACAATAATCGTGAACATTTTCGTCAAATATCAAAATAATTGTGGTATTCTATACCTTTTTTAAAATTTGTTTTTAATTGTTGTCAAAATAATTGTATTATATCAAACACATGCTTTCACATGATATAAAGATGATACATTAATAATAATAATAATAATAATAATAATAATAATAATAATTATTATTATTATTATTATTATTATTATTATTATTATTATTATTATCATCATTGTGATAGCCTGGCCTACTAGATTTTGACCGCTAAATAATGTGAGACTCAAATACTGTGTCATTACAATTAGTTACCCAAAATTTACAGAAGAGTTGAGTCCCCGCATTACTCTAAAAAAGATTCCACCACGATGGGTTGAAAACAAGTTATAAATGCCAATTTTATGGAGAATAAATAAATAATAACTAGTACAGAATGTGGATACCACGACGATTAAAACCGTCGTGGTAATATTTCCACGATGGTTTTCTAACCGTCGTGGAATCCAGGGTCGTAGAATCTTTTCAGATTCCATGACGGTTTTTTATCCGTCGTGGAATAAACAAAAAATATGACCTAAATGTGGACATTTAAGAACATACCACGACGGTTTTTTGGAAAAACCGTCATGGTAGAGTCCGCCAAAAAAATTTTTTGAATTGATTTTGTTTCCCATAGGTGGCAAATCCGGAAAATTTAACTCACAAAATCAACATTTTTTTCTGGAAAATTCCCAAATCCGTGTCTTACCCAATCAATTTTAAAGCAATCTAAATCACAACGACAATCAACAATCACTGAAAAGACGGATTTTGGACAATTTTTTACAGAAAATTCCCAAATCAACAATCAACCAAATCAACATTTTTGAAGGAACATTGTGGATTTTTGACATTTTGGACGGAAATTTCACAATCAATAACCACAATCAACAAAATCAACATTTTGGACAGAAAATTCCCAAATCCGTGCCTTACCCAAGCAAGATACATTTCAACTTACCGGATTGTCGAGCGTGAATACGGGCGGAGTGGTAGAGAATGTAGGGGATGGAGGAATGGCGGCGAGAAGGAGAGGGAAAAAGGCTCGGAGTTAGAGAGAGAGGGAGGAATGGCGGCGAGAACGTAGAAAGGGAGTGGAGAGCGATAAATAGAGGGAGGATATGGGCGGCTTTGGGTTTGGAATTAGAGTTTGTATTAGAGAGTGAAAAAGGCTCGGAGTGTAATGGGATGGGAAATAGGGTATTTTTTTGGGTTTTAATATATGCTCCAAAAGTTGAACAACTTCACAAATTTTTAAAATTCCCGCATTCATACCTACCACGACGGTTTTTGGAAAAAACCGTCGTGATAGGTTGAAAATTTCAAAAAAAAAAATTTTGACCTACCACGACGGTTTTTTCCAAAAACCGTCGTGGTAGGTGAAATTTTTTTTTGACCTACCACTACGGTTTTTCCAAAAAACCGTTGTGATAGGTGAAAAAAAAAATTTTGATCTACCACTATGGTTTTTTGAAAAAACCGTAGTGGTAGGTCAAAAAAAATTTTTAAAAAAAAATTTTTTTTTTTTAGAAACTGTCGTTTAAAAAACCGTTGTGATAGGTGAAAAAAAAATTTTGATCTACCACTATGGTTTTTTGAAAAAACCGTCGTGGTAGGTCAAAAAAAATTTTTTGAAAAATTTTTTTTTTTTTTTAGAAACTGTCGTGGAAGCTAAGGTGATTCCACGACGGTTTTCGGAAACTCAAAGCCGCTCTGTGTTTTTGCGCATTTCCACGACGGTTTTTTTTAAAAACGGTCGTGGAAGTGCCGTTGTGGAATCCACTTTTTGTAGTAGTATGAGAATCTGTAAATCAATACCAAACTCCTTGAAAGTTGAACCTATCTTTCTTCTTCTTCTTCTTCTTTTTTTTTAATAAATTTTAGGATGAGATTTAGAACTCTATACCTTATAGTAGAATCATGTATAGAATTAACGTTAGATTATATCTGCAATAACCAAAACTACCTTTTATATTTGGCACAAAATTAGGAAAACTAAATAATATCTCTAATTATTTTTTTTTATGGAAGGTAAATTTGTGAGGAATTAGTTCTTGTTCTTAGTAGAAAAAGAAAGAAATCTTGAATTGTTTTTTTTTTTTTGTTTATTATTGTGAAATATTTAGCTAACCACAATTGTAATTTATACTAACGCAACCTTCAACTAATGTACGTAATTAAATGACAACATAGAATGAAATTAATCAAGTACAAAACATATATAATTGGGTTGGATCTCTTGAAAGGATATCATTAAGAATTAAATCATGTCATTAATCATGATCATCTTATTTTCTTTCCTTACTATCAAACGGAGTAGTAGTAGAAAGAGAAAGAAATCGTGAATTGTTTTTTTGTTTGTTATTATGAAATATTGTATTAATGCACCTAATTAATATAATTTAATTAAGTACCAAATATATATAATTGGGTTGGATCTCTTGAAAGGATATCATTAAGCATTAAATCATGTCATCAATCATGATCATTAAATTGCACTGTTTTATAAGACGACCAATATGCATTGTTCATCATCATTGAAATAAAAACAAAAAACCAATTTAAAAAAAAAAAAAAACTGATGGCTAGCTTCTCTTGTGTTCTTGTGATTCTCTTTCTTGTCTTTGCTTCGGCCTTTGCTATTGATGCTTTAGATGTACTCTCTCTCTCCTTAGATCTATATATACATATATATATATATATATTTGTGTGTGTGTGTAGTATGTAGTATGTGTGTGAGTATTATGTGTCGGTATTTTGTGCTATATCTTTCTGTATTTCTTTCTTTCAGATTTCGACCGCATGAAAAAATCACTATCACTTGTGTTCTAAATCTTTTATTGTTAGATGTATATATGAAATTGTCTGTTTTGTAATTTTTTTTTTTTTTTAATTTTGACGTGGTTTTAATTAAATCTCATAATAATGAAAACGTATATTATCAAAATGAGGTCAGAAAACCACTTTTTATTTTAAGTTATTTTGTGTTATATATTTTAAATCTTCCTTTTCTGCATTCTTGTAGACTCAAGGGAACGAAAATATTGCCCGTATTTTATCGTATGACTACCCTGTAAGTAATCTTTCACTGCAAATTTGACAAAAGTGTTAAATTTATTTTTTGTTTTCTTTATTATACGTATTAATTTAAATTGGAAGAATTATTTTGTCTTGATTGTTATTGGCGATGGCCAAATTATGATAGCTTGTTTGATACATTTTCCAGGCTGGCAAGGAGGGATCGCTTCGTCTCGAAGGTACGCACTTAAAATTTTTTTAGGGCATGTTTGAGGGGAGGTGTTGGAGACGAAGTTTTGAATATATTTAGATTGGAGTTAAGATGATTTTAGAATATATGTGTTTGGTTAAAAACATTATTCGTAGTGAAAAATGTAAAACAACTTAAAATGTGTATCAAAAAATAGCTTAATATGAGTTTTGTTTAATTTCTCTTGAAATTCTATGCAATTTAAAAGGAAGAAAAATCATCTTACTTGGAATTAAAATAACAAAAGTTATGAACTTTTAAAATTTGAGTTTACCATAGATTTTTTTTTTCTTTTTTGTATTGCTTTTGTTATTGTCCTACTAAAATAAATTTTTTTCGATCTGTTATTTCTTCTCGTCATTTATTTATTATAATTTTGGCGGTTTTGATTGAAAATTTGTGTAGAGTGCCCGGGGGCATGTGCATATAGGTGCTCGGCGACTCATCACAAGAAGCCATGCTTGTTCTTCTGCAACAAATGCTGCCAGAAATGCCTTTGCGTTCCCTCTGGCACCTATGGACACAAGGAAGAGTGTCCCTGCTACGACACGTGGAAAACCAAGGAGGGCACTCCCAAATGCCCCTAAATCAAATTGCATTTTAATTTTCCGTTGTCTAAGTACAATGTTCTTTGAGTTTGTTTCATGAAACCCATGTTTATTAATTGCGTATTAGATATTTCGATCTCGTAAATCAGTGACGAATTTTAAAAAAAATAAATTTCATTTATTTGAGTCGTAAATTTTAATTATCGAGTGGAGGCATGAGTGGAATTTTTCTCAAAACAGAAGGGCACGACTGAAATATTTAAAGACAATAAATATAAAAACTACAAGTCCAAAAGTTGAATGGATGGGGGTATAGGTAACATAAATGTTTAAAAATTTTAGGTCTAAATTTGAATTTTAGAAAATTAATTGGGCCACATGTGATCAGTCAACTATATGTGATATCACCGTCGGTGTTGATGAGATGAATTGTTTTGTCTTGCAAGTTATAATTGATTGAGATCTAAGCAATTCTACTGAATATTGTTATTTAATGCTTGGAGTTTGAATCTGAATCATAATTTAATTATCTTGGATTTGACCTGATCGAAGTCCTAATTAGAGCTTTATTTATTAGGGTTATTTGCAAGAATATCATTCATTTATGTCCACTATAAACGTTAAAATTATGAACTTTAATATTAGAATAAGCAAAACTATGAGAATGTACTCAAAACGTGGCTTTTCACTTAATTTTCTCTATATTATTAATATATATATATATTTTTCATGGGATATGAAATTTAAATTTTATATCTTTTAATATATAATCAAATTTGTAATTATAATTAGATTATACCAGAAAATTTCATATCTTACCCATCAAAGCAATATAAATATTCGATAACGACAACTTCCAGCAAAGTAGTAGTAATAATAATAATAATGACAACACCAATGACAACGACAATGGCAGTTTGTTTCAAAAGGAAAGGTTGATATCCCCACACCATCGGAGAAAACGACAACATTTTGAAAGATGATAGGCACCTAAGAAACGACATCCTAGGTAGAAACCTAAGGGACAACATCTTAAAACTAAAACAACGTCATGTTAGAAAGGGTTACATGTAAGAATGTCATAAATTTGACAATTTCTTATATTTATTTCTACTATAAAATTAAAGTTGATAATTTTTGTTATTTTATAATATTAAGATTATCAGCTTTAGTATTAGAGCGGATAAAACTATTTGGACTCAAAACATAACTCTCTGTAATTTTCTCTATTAGAAAAACAACAACGTCAACAAAACGACATCGCGATGAGGAAAATAAATATTAGATTAAGAGAACAACATTAAGAGCTTAGAAAAATATCTCAATGTTCTCATTTTCATCTTCTGTTGTGCAAAAAATTTATAATAACTTCCTAAAGAAAAATCAATAAACATGATTTAAGACTAAACTTAACGTTATTTTTTACACCCCTATCAAAATTGAAGTCTCGAGTTCAAATTCTTCAAATCCAAAGAAAAAAAATCGCTGATAATATCATCTAAATACAGTTTTTTTTTTTTTTTTTTATAATTTATGAAACATAATATATTAAGGTATTCAAACTCTATACCACTAAACTGTGTTTCAACAATTGCAGACTCATGGATTAATGGTAATTAATCAATTTTTGTATTATTTAAGGTTTTGTAACAATTTTTTTTTGGTATTGTTTTAGTATATGATTTTTGCATTTATTATTACCCTACTAAATAAATTTGTTGATCCGTTATTTCTTTTCACTATTTAATTTCTAAGGAATTAGAGCTTGTACTTTTAGTAGAAAAAGAAAGAAATCTTGAATTGTTTTCTTTTTGTTTATTATTTGAAATATTTCACTAATCACGTTTGTGATTTGTATTAATGCAACATTCTACTGATGAACCTAATTAATGACAATATAAAATGATAATTTAATTAAGTACCAAACATATATCAAATTATTGCACTGTCATCATTACGCATTAAATCATGTCATTAATCATGATTGTTAAATTGCACTGTTATATAAGATGACCAATATTCATTGTTCATTATCTACGAGAAGAAGAAAGAAAGAACGAAAGAAAGAAAACAAACAAACAAACAAACTACTGATGGCTAGCTTCTCTTGTATTCTTGTGGTTTTCTAATTTATTGTCTTTGCCTTGGCCTTTGCTGTTGATGCTCTAGATGTAATCTCTCTCTCCCCTTAGATGTATATTTTTATGTGTGTGTATATAATTAAATATACATGTGTGTGTGAGCGAGAGCATTATATGTTGGTATTTTGTGCAAGATATTTCCTTTTTTCTTTGAGATTTCAATGGTAAGATCCGAAAGAATGAATTATTGGTTGATTATGTATTTTTGTTGTCACATCTATATCCAAAATTATCTGTCATATATATATATATATATATATTAATTTCAATGTGGTTTCAATTCAACAATAAAACACATTTATTATCGAAATAAAGTTGGAAAGACACTTTTTTTTTTTTTAAAGTTATTTTGTGCTATATATAAATCTTCCTCTTTTTTTTTTTTTTTTTTTTTTTTTTTTTTGTATTTTTGTAGGCTCACATATTAATTTTCTTCAAAAGATTAATATTATTATCAATGGAGTGTAAATTACTACATATTTGTAAGTTTAGAATGTAAATTATCAAAATTAAAAGTTTAGTGTGCAAATTACAACTTTACTATAAATTTAGGGTGTACCAATGAAAAAAGACCTTAATTATATTACATGAAATCTTTATTAATTAATGATGTATCTGGTCGTGTTAATAAATGGCAAAGTCAAAAAAGAAAAAATATATATATATATATATATTTCCTTATGAGTCATAAATTTAATTATCGACTGGAGGCACGAGTGGAATTTTTCTCGTAATGAAAGGGTACAACTGAAATATATTAAAGAATTTAAGCATAAAAAGTAAAAATTTCAAAAACCGAGTGATGGCACGAGTAGAATTTTTCTCATAATAATGATGTAACATAAATGTTTTACAAAATTGAGGTCTCAATTTGAATTTCAAAAGGTTGATTGGCTGCACATGTCTTTACTCAACTATATGTGACCTCATCGTTGGTGTTGGTTAGATGAATTGTTTTCTCTTGATATTTATAATTGATTAAGGTCCAAGAGATTAGTAAAATTACAGACATTAATTTATTCACAAAGTTTTGACTATCAACTGATATGCGTGAACAGGTTGTTTCCAATGAGTTAAATTTGAGATATATGAAATCTAAACATAACTAAATGATCGAAATATGAGAAAATTTTAGTGTTTTACCAAATATTGTTTTCTAATGCTGGAAGTTTAAATTTGAATCATAATTTAATTATCTTGGAATTGTGCCTTATCCAGTAAAGGGATGTCCCAATTAGAGCTATATTGCATATATATATATATATATATATATATATATTGAAAGGGATATTGCATACATATTTTAAGTATTACTAGTTTAAAAATATGCGCGATGCACATGATTAGACATATTTGAAAAAATTTATCTAAATAAGAAAAAGCATATAAGTAAAAAATATGGTTATATGTAAGAATACCATAAATTTAATATTTTTTTTATATTTTTGGCTATCATAATATTCAATTTAAAAATTTTATCATTTATAAGACTAAAAGAGTAAAAAAAAAAAAAAAGGGCCAAAAGAGGGGGAAAAAAGAAGAAGAAGAAGAAGAAAACGAAAATTGGATTAAAAACTCCACCTCTCCCCCTCGCTCGCGGCCTTGCATGTGTCAATGAACATAAAAAAACAAAACCGAAAAAGAAAAAGTACTCTCTCTCTCTCTCTCTCCCTCCCTCTCTCTCTCTTCCCCTTCCTTGTCCCTTCCGTGTGTTAGGACTCAGAAAGAAAACCAAACCCCAAAAACAAGTTCTCTCTCTCTCCTCCTCCCCAAAACGCGTGTTTCAACCAAAACGCACGTTTTGGACGAAAGTTGGTGAACATTGGCTCATTTTGAGCTTTCATATATACATATAGATTCACTAACGACAGAAAGGACAAGTGTTGTTTGTTTCAAAAGAAAGGATTGATATCCCAAAACCATCCGAAAAAGCCATTTCATTTTGAATGACGACAGACACAAAAAGGGACAACAGGGTTAGAAAACAAACAGCATCTCCGGGGCCGTAATAGGTTAAAGAATAAGGATGGCAATGAGGCGAGTTTGGATTGGATAAACTTCTTGACAATGTGACCCGATAATAAAGATACTCCATATACCCATTCCGTAACCCGTTTAAATTGGTCGGAATAGGGCGGGTTTTTTCTGTCGCAGATTCAATATACTATAGGGATACCCCATTTACCCGATTCTCTATTTCCATCATTAAAAGTAAAAATAAAAATACATATATATATATATATAATATTCACTTTTTCATATATAAAATATGTTAAAATTTAATAAATCATCATATATAATATCTTTAATGTAAAATTTATATAAAAATAAACTATGCAGATAAACAGAGAATAGGATTCGAGACCCGTTTAGATCGGGTTTTCCCTATCCTATTTAAGGTGGATCTCGACAAATTAACAGGTTAACTGGAAAGTTGCTATCTCTAGTCAAGAACCACAATGCCTTAACGGAAGACTTCCAAGGCAAAAACCCAAGAAATGACAACTTAAAAATTGAAACAAACTCATCTTAGAAAACCCACAACATCAATATATGAAGACACCATGATAAACAAAATACATATAAGATTAAGATAACACCACCACGACTTAGAAAATACCATCTCAATTTTTTCAACTTCATTTTCTTTTATACAAAAAATCGATAATAAGATCCAAAAGAAAAATCAATAAATATGGTTTAATACTTAATCCAGACGTATTTTTGCACCCACCTCAAAATTGAGGTATTGAGTTCGATTTCTCCAAATTAAAAGAAAAAAACAATTTGATAATAATATCATCTCAATGCAGTCTTTGTACTTTTTTTATGAAATATTAGATATTTTTTTACGAAGTTAAATATGGAATTATCACTAAAATAATTGCAAACTGCCATGTATGTGTTTAATTAATTTGTTAAATAAAATAATTAATAATGAGGTATTATGAGAAAATAGTTATTCAGAGAACATTGAGAAGACAATATTTTAAATAGTAAGGAACATGAGAGAAGTTAGCGAATTACATAGAAAATTAATTGGGTGGTGTTATGAGAAAATAATAGTTGAGATGGTTACAAGAACATGTTTAAGAAAGGATACATTTAAAAAAAAATTATTTCAGTATGGGCAAAAAAAGAGTGAAAAATAAAAATTTAAAACGATGAAAGAAAGTATACAAATAAGATATTAGCACGTGAACAAATGTAAAGAATAAATTTAAAGAGTATAATGAATAATACACACACATATACATATATATATATATATATATATATTAAACATTACTTAAAAAAATAGTAGTTATGAATCTGAGACGGTCATGAAAAGAAAATAATAAGTATACTAAGCATATGTTTGGTGAATCAATTTAACTCAAACTCAACTTAAAATTTTCATCTCAATTTTTTTTTTTTTGAAAAGTCAACAAAGTTTATCACTACTTTTAAAAAGTCAACTCAACTTAAACTTAAAATTTCATCTCATCTTAAGCTCAACTCATTCACCAAACGGACCCTAAGAGATTTTTTTTGAATGAAGTAAAGGAAAAAAAGTTTTAAAAAAGAAATTAGAAAGAAAAGGAAAAGTGAAAGAATTAAAAAGTTTTATTAAAAATAGAAAAAAAAAAGGGGGAATGACATGTGTCAAAAGGAAAATAATTCTCATTAATCTTGTTGATAGTAGTTTTTCTCGTTATTGAAAGACTATCCAATCAAATGAAGAAACCGAAAAATAGATCTCATCCGAAATCTCTCGCACTTAGACAAAGAAGAAAGGATTAACAAGCATTTGTCTCCGTTCTTAGCGATATTTACTCTCTTATAAAAGTTACGTTATTTTCCTGTCTACGTTTTATGAGTTAGAGTGCCTTTGGTAGGAAAAGTTCTTAATTGTTGGGATTTTAGCAAAATCAAATCAAAAAGAAAACAACAATCTAGAGATTCTAAAGTTTATATGAAGACTCTAATTAAAGTCTTTATTTTAACGAAAATTACACAATATTTGCTAAGTAGTCAGTTAATTAAAAGTAAATAACATAATTTAAAACTATTAGAAAAGTAATTGTCGATTTTAAAACATATTTGTTTTACATTTTTACGCTTATTTAGCTTTCTCCTTAGATATGAGGTTTGTTTCTTCCTTTTTCTTCTCAAATCTTCCCTAGATCTAACGTTTTTCCTCTCTTTCTTTCTTTCTTTCTTTCTCCTCTACCTTTTTCTCTCTGTTACTGTGATTGGAGCTCATCAGTTGGCAGTCAACTGAAGTTCATCGGTCGTCGTCGCACCACCATTGTGACGCCACTCTCACATTTTGAATTCGTCGTCTTTTTCGGTGACGACATTCTCAAAAGTGACAACGAGAATAGTGAGTCCGCCAATCTAATCGTGAAAATCGTGAAATCTAGATCATGATCCCGCGTGCCTTCACCGCCACAAACTAGATTTTCTTCTCGGATAATCCTCATATCAGACGCCAACGTTCTCCTGTAACGAGATCCTCATATTATGTGTTTTCCAATGTCGAAGGTAGGGAGATTTAGGGCTGGTTTTGTAATAACGTCGTAAATTTTGGATTTGTATTATAAATTATGAGTTTATTACACATAATATATTTTGTTGTTTACTTGAATTTCGAAACTTACATTACAAATTTTAATCCCGGTATCATACAAATTTTGTTTTATAGTTTTATTTTTGCATTTATAATAATTTACAGAACATAAATCAGTTGTCTACAATAAATTTAGAATTTATAATATAAATGACAGAACATAGTAATCTCATAATTTAATTTAAACATATATTTAGATATTTTTATTTACTCGCACTGTAGATAAATCGTCACTGAAGAAGAGAACAATATCGTCTCCACGACAGACCTGGCCGTTTGTCGTTCCCAGAGAAGAAATCGGGTTTGCGAGATTGAAGTTCGCAAGCTTCGATGCACGACACGACGGTGTTGCAAAATGCAACGGCGACCGACAGTGCTGAACGACGACACGTCTCCGGAGAATTACATCGTCGATCTTCCGGGTTTACGAGATCCTAACCTACGAGGACATTCAGCCGGACTGAGATGACGTCGTGAAAGCGACGACGGTTTGCTGCTAACAAGTTCGAAAAGAGAGAGAGGAAGATAGATGGAGAAGAGAGAGAAAGGAAGGGAGGTGGAGGAGAAAGAGAGAGATGAGAGTAAGTTGGGAATTTTGGAAGTCGTAAATTCAAAATTTACAGTAGATCTACTATTTACTAACAAAGGAAAACTTTAATGTTATTTATTTTTGTCCCCTCCCAATGGTGTGTTTAATATATTACTTGGGTCGAGTGTGTTTATGGGGGTCGTGAGAGCGAGTGAATTTTATTATCTTTTAAATTATATCTTTGTTATTTGTTGATATTTTTACAAGACGCGGATTTATGATAAAAAAAAAAAAACGCAAAGAAGGAATAAAAGTTCGAAAATCAACTTCAATCGAAACCTTGTCCTTTAGTAGGCGAAAATAAATCATGGTTGCCAAGTAATTTATTTCATAAAGTATAATTAAGGCATTTGTAGCTGTTGTACTCTCATCATCGATCAATTATTGATGTAGCTTGTAAAATACTTGAAAATAATTCGTTTTAATCTTTGATGCTTTCTTTCTTTTTTTTTTTTTTTAGAGGAATTTTGGATATCATTATCTAGGCTAAATCAGTCAAAACGGATGAGGCAATAAACAAAGGATAATAGTCCACAAAACTACAATCCAAAGAAAGATTAAGTGCTGAGGTAGCAAGGGTGTGAGCTACTCCATTTGCTCCTCTAGGAACATAAAAATAGTAATAAAAAACACCACATCTAGACAACTCAACAATATCAGCAATTAACACACTGTCTTCACTAATTGAGGACGAATTTTATACCTCAGAAGCCAAGCGCAATGCATCCGTTTTAGCTATCTCGATCTGCAAACCCAAATTATGAGCAAAAGAGAGGCATTCCCGAAAAGCTAGACATTCGACAATATGGGGTGAGAAGAATCCAGTCACACGTTTCGCAAAGCCAGCAACTACCATACCCTCAGAATCTCTAATTATAGCCTCAATGCCAATCTCTTCCTTTCCAATGCGTACCAATGCATCTATATTCAGTTTCAAAGAGCCATCTGTTGGTTTTTTCCACCTTATTTGATTATCAACAGTGGGTGAACTAACCACTGGAACTTCAAGTCTGCAACATTGCTGGAAATTGCCTAATATTCTACCCGGCATCTCCATCACACTCAGGGCATCAATTACGTGATTGGAATGAACCCAAATATTCCTCACCCTCCAAATAGCCTTAAGCCACACTAGTAAAAATTTCTAGCTCCTCTCAGGACCCTTTCTCAGAGAGCTCTAAACAAGGCCCATCAAATGATACAGCTAAGGAACATCTCAACTTGGGCCAAAGGACAAAAGAATCCCAAACCTCCCTAGCGCTTGGACACTCCCACAAGCTATGCCAAACTGACTCAACCCCTTCGCAACATTGCGTATATTCATTCAAACATTTAACACCTCTTATATTTAGAACAACAAAACAGGGGAGGACTCCATGAAAAGCCCACCATAAGAAGATTTTTACCTTGCTTGGTAATTTCAAACTCCAAAGTTTTCCCCACCAAGCCTTACTGACCACTGCATTAGACAAGCCCTCCAATCCTTTAGCCTCAATGGCCACCCAATATCCTGAACGCACCGTGTATAGACCCCGGGAGTCGTAGTGCCAAATCAAGTTATCAAGACAATTGGATCTCCCCAAAAGAATGCTCAAAATTGCCTCGCTATCCATTGACAAGAAAGACTGTGAAATAAGTTCACGATCCCATTGCCTATTTTGGATAAGTTCTGCCACCTTTCAATTTGATGCACCCTTAGGAATACTCGTAATGGGTTTAAAACTATGAGGTCGGGGGAGCCACAGATCTGAAAAACTCCAACATTGCTTCCATTGCCAATTCTCCACCTAACACTGAGGCCAATAAGTCCCTCCCCCACATAATTGATCACCAAGTATAGGATGCATTCGCACCAATTCTAGCATCCAGAAAAGAGCAGTTATGGAAATACTTAGTTTTCAATACTTTCCCATAAGGGAATCTGGGGCCTTAAGAATATGCCAAACTTGTTTGGCCACCAAAGCCTTATTAAAATTACTAATATCACGAAAACCCATACCTCCTTTATTTTTTGGTTGACATAGTTTCTCCCATCCGAGCCAATGAATCTTCCTATCCTCATTAGAACCACCCTACCAAAATCAAGCAACCAATGACTGAATTTCTTGGCAAAGTGAAGCAGGAACTCGGAACACACTCATAGTATATGTGGCCGTAGTTTGGGCAACCGCCTTAATGAGAATTTCACGTCCCCCAATGGAGAAAATTTTACTCTTCCATATTTGTGGACACTTCACGACTCGTTCCTTAACTGCATTAAAGACACTCCTCTTGTTGCAACCCACAAAAGATGGTAGGCCCAAATACCTATCATGAACTTGGCTACTATTCACCAAACCAAGCTCTCTACAAATCTCCTCCCGAACCTCCTCCACAACATTGGGACTAAAGGTGATCAAGGATTTTGAAAAATTAATCACTTGACTCGAAGCTAAAGCATAACTATTCAAAATCCTCACAATTGTTTGACAATCTCCCAAATTGGCCTTTCCAAAAATAATGGAATCATCGACAAAAGACAAATGACTCACTGTGGGTGCTCTCCTAGCCACAACAATCCCATGAAGTCTGCCATCAACTTCCGCAGCCTTGATCATAGTCGATAGACCCTCAGCACAAAGTAGAAATAGGTATGGCAAGATTGGACAACCCTGCCAAAGTCCTCTATTGGGAATGACACACCCTTCCACACTCCCAGTAATATTGAATAAGAGTTTATAAGTTGTGGATACACAATCCATAATCAAGTTAACCCATCGATCATTGAAGCCCATCTTCCGCATAACTCCCTTAAGGAAAGTCCATTCAACTCGATCATAAGCTTTACTCATGTCGAGTTTTCTGCCCATCAAACCTTCTTTCTCACCCACCTTCCTTCTAATAGAGAGCAAAACCTCAAAAGCTACTATAACATTATCCATTATTAATCGCCCCAGAACAAAAGCACTCTGCTCTTGAGAAATAATCTCTGGAAGAAATAATTTGAGCAGATTAGCCAACACCTTAGTGATAATCTTATATGTAACATTGCACAAACTAATCGGTCGGAAGTCGGACACTCTTTTAGGATTCTTAATTTTTGGAATAAGAACCACATGTGTTGCATTTAGCACTCGAACCAATTGCCCACCAGTCAGGACCCCCAAGCAAACTACCGTCAAGTCGCTACCCACCAACTCCCAATTCTTTTGAAAAAAGAGTGCATGAAATCCATCCGGACCTGAGCTTTTGTAGGACCCATACTAAAAAGAGCTTTTTTAACCTCCTCCCTAGTAAAGGGATTATCCAACTGTTGCATCATCTCCTCCGACACACTAGACCCAATATGATGTATAACTCTGGACAAGTTCTCTACAGAAGGGGCGATGGTTTGAAACACATCATTAAAATAATGTTCAACTTATGTGCTTTCTATGCAAAGAAAAAATAAAAAATTTCGCTTGAAAACTTATGTGCAAGAATGTCATTACAATTTTGAAATGAAAATATCATAGTAACTATTCTATTTTTCGTTTTAATAAAAGTTCCAGGGCCAAATTTACTCAATAAATATAACATTTATCTTTTTTTTTTTTTGAAAAAAATTTATCCAATCTTTTTTTTTTTTGAAAGGAAAATTTATCCCTTTTTTTTTTTTTCTTGTGGGAAAATTCATCCACTCTTTTGAGGAGAATTTATCCATTATTTTAGTCATATTTACTTAATAAACATAATTATGACATTCATAAACCATTTTACAATTTCTTAGCCTCCGTTTGATTCGTTAATTGAAGGTGAAAATTTTAAATTGAATTTGATTAACTTTTAAAAATTAGTTATAATTTTTGTTAACTTAAAAAAAAAAAAATAAAAACAAAAATTGAGATGAAAAATTTAAATTTTAATTAGAACATCAAACAAAAGCTTAAATTTATTTCTAACCTGAAAAATACAGATTTTTTTGATATACCTGAACTATCCAAATATAAAATAGGAAAAACAATCGAGATCAAACTTTTTGGTTTTATTTGTTTTTCATTTTTATTTTTATTTTTATTGCTTTGAATAAACATTAATAATCATCAAATCATTAAATAGTTTTGTGATTCCTATTATCAGTCGGTGGTTGGCCGAACTGAAATTACGTAAATACCCTCGTTGAAACAGAGCAGCGCTTGTAGATCAGATCGTCAATCAAATTTTAGAAGACTGTTTTGTCCCCAATTTGACTTCAGCTCTTTTGGTTTGGTTTTCGTTTGCGTTTCTTCTCCACCACAAACTCAATTTCGAAGCTACAATAATGACTCATATCCTTTTTTATTTTTTCCTTATATAATTTTTCTGTTTTTTTTTTTTTTTTAAGTATTAATCAAAACCGAAAATTTTTCTCTACTCTGGAAAAATTTTTGATATTTTTTTTTAAATTTTTGCGAAAAAAAATTGGGAATCTGTTTGGAATTTGTTATCCTTGACGAATGAGTCTGTTTGGCACGCGGGAATCAGAGGGAACGTGATCGGGAAAGGGCTCAGGCTCGGGGCGGTAAGGCTGGCAAGGGCAAGGACGATGGCTTGACTCCCGAGCAGCGTCGTGAGAGGTTTTAATTTATTATTTTTTTTTGGAGTTTCTGAGATTTTTTTAGGGATTCCGAGAAAATTTTATGCCTTGGATTTGACACCATTAAACTGAATTTATTTATTTATTTTTCTAGGTGTTGATTTTATTTTGCATAAGCAACTTGTTGACATTATTGAACCGAATTTGATTCAATTTGCTTAATTTTTGTTTTTGTTTTTTTCCTTTTTTTTTTTTTGGTTGTTGATTTTATTGTGCATATGAGGTTTCATGTCTTGAAAGTTGAATCTGTTTGAGAATAATAATAAAACTGAATTCAGTATCAAAATAAAAAATAAAAAATAAAACTGAATTGGATTCGACTTGTTTAATTTTATTTTTTTAATTATTATTTTTCATGAGCAGCTGCTCCGAGAGATGTTTTTAGGGCCCTCAGAGAATTTCGTGTACCGGATCTGGCATTATTGAACTGAGATCGGCTCAAATTGTGTGATTTTTCTTTTTTTGTGTTTTTGTTTATGAGCAGGGATGCGAAGGCCCTCCAAGAAAAGACGGCGAAGAAGGCGGCACAGGCTGCGGGCGGGGACTCGTCCGGAGGTAACAACAACAATAAGAAATAAGCGAAGAAGTTGCTTGATCTGGAATGTTGTATTGATTTTAGATTGACTTTTTATTTTTTTGGTTTTTTGAGATACTATGGTTTATGTTAATTATTGATACTGGAAATTTGCTTATGGATTGCTCCAAATAATCGTTATGAATTTGTATTTTAAATGGGTTCCAATATACATATATTTTATTTTAGGTTTTGGTGCTATAGTTTCTAATGATTGTCGATCTTTATTGCTTGTTTGGATCTGCATTTATCATTTTATTTCACAACTCCGAGGAATGATGAAAAATTGCATTGTGGTTGCATTAAGACTTGTATAGTTTTTCCTTTCATAGATGTATGGATTTACTTGGTTCCCTTGGACTTAAGACGAATGCTGCTTTAGAGCTTTTACTTACTCCTTCTAACTTCAAAGTTTTTGATCCGTGCTCGGGATTCGTGCTTTTCCACTCTTGTTGGAGGTTCAATATGTCTATATGTCTTTCACGTTTTAGCCATAGGTTTTGTGTCAAATATGAAAATTTTTTTATTTGCTAGATAGTCATGTAGTTGACGGGCTTTTAGCATGGATTGAACTAGTTTGAAAGAGAGTCACGGAGTTCTTCTGTTGTAAATACTAGTTATCATTTTGTTTGTGTTTACATCCTTTTAGTTTTTACAAAAAATTGGGAACTGGGAATCAAATTTAAATGTCAACGGATGCTGTGTCACGGAGAAGTTTTGTGTCACTCGATTGCCTAGGTTTGTAGAAGCGATTCTTGAGATTCCTTCATATGGAATGCGGCCGTACAAGCCGTTACATGACCTTTATGGATAGAGAGGAATGAAAGAATCTTTGAAGAAGCGTAGGAATATAGCGGGGATGTTTGGGAAAGAATTAAACATTAGCTAGCTATATCTGTTTTCAAAACTAAGGACTTGGCTAACTTACAATGTGTCTATGTATACGTAGGGTAGCTATGGAGCACACGTAGGATTATGTATTTACTCTATGCTTGAAATTCAGGGTTGGGGATTAGAGATGGTTTAGGGGTCCCATATATATTAGAAAAGGCTTGTCTCTGGCTTGAGTCCCTTATGGATGAATTTGGATTGTGATTCCATGAACTGAGAATGATTGTTGCTAGTTGCTAGATCTCCTGCTTAGCAACTCACTTATGTCTGTTTTGTTTCCGTAATCTTTTGAGTAATTTCACGGGGAGGATCAGTTACTGTAGTGTCAACTGTCTTTAGGCAAGATTCACTTATAGAGATAGCAAGAGTCGAGCATTGACAATCACTATTCATCCTCTTATAGCTTGCATGAGTAGGTTCATCTCCATAGAATGTACTAGAAAAGATCGAAGAGAAACAGGTTATGGATAAACCGGAAGAGGGATGGCCATATTAGATCGGTTATATGTAGTCATACGAAGAGAAAATTGAGCTTTACTGCACTAGATCGTATGCAAACATCTCTTTGTTAGCTTATTTTTAGTTTTCTTTGTTCCTCAAGGAGAAAGACGAGGCAGTACGTCAAGTTCGCCCTCATACATTTTGTTCATGTTGTGTTTGTTTGTTGAGTAAAAAGATATTTTAGTAATTATATTGATAAGATTACCTCTCTTAAGTTTAGTAAATTGTAGAAAGAGAATTGGATTGTTTCTCATTGAACTATCTAATAGATAAGTAAAACACTGAAAGAGAATTAATGATCCTCCTTATTCCTTTTCATCTCATCATCTTTCTCATTATAATTCTTTACGGTTCTCATAAACGTACCTTAAGAGAGTAATATCCCAACAGAAACATGTACTTACGTTACTATGTTGAATTTTAAGGTCCAAGGAAACATATAATTCAATGTAGAAAAATATTACTTGAGCAATTAGGTAATTTGTCCCTTTTTTTGAAAAGTAATTTCTTTAGTTTTGTGTAATTTTCTTAAATTTTTTGCTCAAGTTGATATATACTAGGAAAGAGAGAGGGAAGTAGGATTTTATGTCCCTTTAGTGAAAAGGAAAAATGCTTGGCAGCATCATCAGTGTTAAACATTACTATTAGTAGAAGGTTGAGTCATGTTGTGAAACTCACATTCTGTTAGCATGTGATGCTCAATACTATCGGTGTTCTTTAACTTCGTTGAGTGAAAATACATTTTTTCTAGCATTGTCATTTGGCACCGCTGGTGCCAGGCACTTGATGACATGTGGACATGTGGGCGTGGATTTTGCATATGCGAGGATCACATCTTTCTGTCTCGTGGTGGCCACAACGCTCAGAGGACATGATTGATTATAGTAATGCTCTTTAACAAAAAGGCATGTGGATTCGACACGACATCTAGGGAATCCTGGGAGAAAACGAACCATACTTGATATGAAGTAAACTATTGCATTTCCTTCTAAATTTCCTCCTTAATTGGTTAGCACTATTTATTGACAAATTATAAGATCCCAAATAAATATGATGAAACTTGAACTGAAAATATTAAGGTGGAACTAGTGATTTTAGTGAGAGGTCAAAGTAGATAAACAGTCGAACGAGTCAAAAAAACATAACCAAGTTATGGCAAAATTTAAAGACATACATTTTAGGGTAGTTTTTTCATAATTTCGAAATTAGTATTCAAAAACTTATATCGACAAAAAAAAAAATACATATATATATATATATGTGTGTGTATATATACATGGATATAAGGGTGGCATTCCAGGAAGTTGATATGTGGAGAAAAAGACAACGCGTGAAAAGTACTACAAAACTATGGGAATCATTAGGTTCAAAAAGGGCAAGAAAGGTTTAAACGCACGAGTACAGGTGTATTGTATGATGACCAACCTCCGATGGTACCACATGAAATCTATGCAAAATGGCTCAAGCTAGGTGGAAAGACCAACGTATTTCCACAATCAAAGTACTTGGCGTGGGAAAGAAACCAATACACTATATATATATATATATATATATATATGGACGTGCACACGCAGGAGAGCTTTGATATAGACACACATATATATAGAATTTAGAGGTTTCTATATATGCTAGGGTAGTGTGTATTTAAACCAGCCAAAATCACATCAAAATATATAAAAATATATATGTAAAACAGATAGTTTTTTCTTTATATTTGAGTGTTCAAATAAGTCTTACCAGTAAAGTTTTTTATGACTTGTCATCACAAAAAAATTATATATTATGGTACGTAATTTGGTTATTGAGGGGTTTTTTTTTTTTTTTTTTTTATAACAATGACTTATAAATACATGTTTTTTAATGTTAGATTTAATTAAAATCACATCAAATGAAAATGTATGTAGACATGTAATTTTTAATACATATAAGATAGTTTGAAACAAAACTTTACTAATGAGGTAACCTATCATAGGGCAGAGCCAGAAATATATTCCAGTTAGAGCATACACCAAATTTTTTTCTTTTCAAGATAAAATAAATTTTAGTAGGGGTTATGTGAGAATTTTTAATTTTAATGGGTTTATGTGAGAATTTTAATTTTTTTTAGGGTAAAACAGTAAAATTATAAGCATAGAATTAATTTTTTTTAGGGATTATGTGAGAATTTATTATTTTTAGTGGGGATAAAATAGAATTATATGAAAATTTTATTTTTAATAGGGACAAATTGTAAAAATTATAAATTTTTTTGTGATCAATTTAAAATAACAAAAAATTCAGTGAGGGTGGCCGCCCCGACTTACACCCTGTTGCCTACCCCTTGCGGCTCAGAATTCTATGTTTTTATAGTTGGTTGTAGTAAAACTTGGTCATTGAAGGACTTGAATTTACATCTGGTGATTTTTGACTCAGTTATTGATCACTAAAATTTTATTTCACCCAATGTCTAATTTAGAAATATTTGCCCTTAGAAATTTAGCCAGTTTCAAAATCCACAAGTCAAATGAAATTGCATTTATTCAATATAAATTTCACCAAGTCAAGTAGCATGTTAAGGTGAAATTCCAATGTATGACTAAAAGGGAAAAAAAAAAAAAAGAATAATAAATACTACAATTAATGTTTGTTTATGAACTGCCAAATTAATTTACATATTAATTATTTAATTTTAATACGATATATTTTTTTTTGTTAAATAATTTTGATACGATATTGGTGCTTTCAAATGCACACTACTAGTAGGTATACTCTGTTTCGGAGTATTTAATATATAAGCCATATAAATGTAAATGATTGAATCAACAACTCATCTGAATTGTCACACAAGAAAAGTATTCTAGAGCTCAAACAGTTATTATACACATACGTAACTATATATATATATATATATATATATATCAAAGAACTCCAACAGTTGCAAAAATAAAGGAGGATAATATTTGCTATGGACTAAGAGAAAATCCAAACACTGATTCTAGTAATAAGCTTGACTGTCAAGAATAATAAGGGCGATTTACATTTTCTCAAGGGCTCGAGGTTAATACAAAATGGCAGGGTACAATTCTAGTCATGCCTTTTCAAATTGAGTCCGTTAAGAATGTATCTTGGGATAAAGTTCGATTGAAAGTACTTTAGTCCTTCCTCAAATATTTCACATTTATTTTACTGATTTTTTCCTGTGAATCATATTTCTCCTAAACATACTTTGTCACAAAACTCCAATTTTTCCAATATGTACCATGGATCCATAGTGAAAGTATTAGCCTTACTTGGTCTCTTGCTCCTTTTTAGCTGCTAATTTCCTTTTTTTTTGTTCCTCCTTTTTTTTTAAAACTATTCTAAGAGCATATCCAACCCAAATTAAGTAAATTCATCTCCAACCCATTACAACATTTCTAACACCAAAAAGAATATTCCATGTATATTTCTTTTTATCTCTCTTTTTATATTCCTTTTTACTAATTCCACTCTTTGAGAATTTTTTAAAAAAAAAAAAAAACAAAAGATAAAAGTAAAAAATTAACACCAAAATTGGCGTGGAATGAACATTGAAAATATAAATAGATACCACCCCAATTCACACCAAAATGGCTTTAAAAATTTGGTGTTCGGTTGGAGCTCCAAGCCCACGCCATTCCAACTTTTTGACTCCAAATTGGCGTGGGTTGGAGTTGCTCTAGTACTTCAGAATAGTAAGCTTGGTTGTCACAATCCAATTGAAATCTACCTTTACCTTTTTCTTATTATGGTTTATGAACACAAAATCTTGAAACTAATAACAAAATGGTCTTTGAACTCAAAAAATAAGATGAAAGTGGTAATTCTCTATTAGTGGGACAACAAAGGAGAGACACACATTTCAAGGTAAAAAAATAGAAATTAACAGAACACATTTGTATGGTATGCTTCACTTTATTTGGATGTGTTCTTAAGATCAAGAAAGTGTGAAAGAGACATTAAGCTAAAAAAAAAAATTATGGTTGGAATTGTATTTTTTTCCTAACAATAGATCAAATTTTTTTTAACCATTGAACTAAATTTTACTAGTCAGATCTAAGATCATCTCCAATTTATAATTCTAGTTTAGAATTGCTTTTGTACCAAATTGATGCAATTTTAACTTCGGATTTAATACTCATCTCCAACTCATCTACTTCAAATTTTATTATAAGCAAATTTTCCTTTTGTATTCCTTTTTATTCCATTTACAACAGTTAATTTATATCATCAATTATCTACTTATATTTTTGTTAACAGATTAGTGCGATATATAATATATTCATTATTTATCCAACTCTTACAATTTTTTTTTCCGTTTCATAAATCAAAATAGTATTTGATAAACATGACAATAATTAAAGAAATTCACATGACATTAAATTTAGTTTATTTTATAAAAAATAGTAAAATTAAAACAATTAAATTAAATTAAACCATTTAGGTAATAAAAAAGATACAGAAGGAAGTAATTTTGTTAAAAAAAAAATATGTAATTGGAGTACAGCATGAATTGTTAAATTTTTTATCGGTCAATTTTTATTCTTAAAAAAAAAAAAGCTACAGTGTTGCGGCAATCTTGGTGCAACACTGTTCCTCCTCTCCAAAATAGCACAGGGGATGGCGCTTGGTTGGAGACAAAACCCAGCTTTATTTTGAAGTTTAGCTTCAAAATAGAGTTATGTTGGAGATGCGTAAAGAGTGAGAGTATTTTTGTATCGTATAACGTATTATTTTAATACATACACTCATAAATCGAACAATAACACGATAAAAGGGAAGTTTTTATTATAATTTTTTCTAGAAAGAAAAAAAAAGAACAACGTATAATTGTATGGTGTGGTGAAGGGAAGAATCTACAGGTATACAGTAGTGTGGTCCTATATATACTGAACAAATTCGTGTCTAGAACTTGGTATAGATGTACATATATTCAATTTTTGACGTGCCACCCACGCCTCTTATACAGTACGTTATATGGGGTGATATATATAAAGTTATAAACAACCCCATACGTCTCCAATACAACTCTCCCATTCCTACTTTCCTCTTCTTCTTCTTTTGTTTTTTACTCTCTTTCTGATCTCCCACCACATGCATGCATATAAAAAAACCCTCAAAACAAAAAATAATAATAATAAACAAAGAGAGAGAGAGAGAGAGAGAGAGAAGAATATCTCCTCGTGGGGGTTTATTTTCCCTAAAAAATCATGTTTTCTAGAAATTGAACAATGGTTTTTTTTGCTGCCTCCACTTATAATTTTTAGGGGGAAAAACAAAGTCAATGAGGAAAAATGTTTTTAAGCGGTTAAACATGACTATTTGTGATGTTGGAGTTGTTGTGGATGTGAATTTGCATAATTTTCTTTTTATATGATAAACTAATTGGAGACTTTTTCTCTGTTATTTGTGGAGACTAAACTAACTTATCCTTGTACATATGCACATATCAATGGAGAATGAACTGGTCCAATGAAACACCTTAATTTGAGATGAAAGAAGCCAAATAGCTAATTAGAGTGCTGGAATGTGTCTTTAATTGTGAGTGAGATTAGGAGCAAATTAATGCGGGGTTTATCTTTTTGTTTTAATATATATATTTATCAGATGAACATTGAGAAAATTATGTTGTCAGGTAAAACAAAAAATCTAACAATACGTCATGAAGTTAATGTATATATGTTTTATTCATCTACTATAAATAATTTTAAGAATAATATTTTGTCCGATTGTTTTATCTGTCCGACACATATAACAATTGAAATCAATATATATAATATTATATTAATGACATGCAGATCATATCAATAACATGTAATATCTACATATATAAAAAAAAATATAACATCCTTAAATACAAGCCTAATTTCCCTTTAAAAAAAAGTACAAACCTAACAAATAAAGTTATATTTTATTTAATTACACATAAAGTTACATTATTATCAACTGAAAGTCATATGAATAAAAAAGTTACAAGTATCATTTCACAGAGGATGTCATTATAAGACTAAACCTATAATTTTATAGAAAAATATGAGAGACAATAACTTTAATCTCAAATTTTGAATATTAACTTATGATATATATGAATTATTGTTTTTATTAGTATATGTTTAAAAGATCGTCATAACAACTTATCATATTGACTAATAAAAAAATGATAATCCATGATTACATATATTGATATTCAATAATTGAGATTAGGGTTAGTGTCTATTAAAGTTGTATTTCAGTGGTGAGTATCACCATCAAAATAATCCTAAAACATTTATGGCCTTGAGATCCAAGTTATGACCATGATTAATAGGGAAGGAAAGAATGAGTGGACACTATTTCACAACCACAAGAATTCCAACACTTGGCAAGAGCTTATTGCTTAGCCGCTTTGCACTTTTTGGCATGTTCCTTTTCTTCACCTAACTATATATTTCTACAAGCAAAAATAAATTAATAAATAAACTATATGTATATTTCAGCTTCTGAAATTCCGGCTGGCTTGGCCCCCAATTTATTTCTTTACTCAATAGAGATCAATTAATTATTTACTTAGTCAAGTTTTTGTCCACTCTATCCATGATTATTTAACTAATTTAGTGCCAAAGATAACAATAACGACATACCTAATCATGCCTTGTTAAAATAAACCATAAAGTGCACTCTTTTGTTGTTGTTTTTTTTTTTTGGTTTTTTATTTAATTTAATTTAATTTTCATTTTAATGAGTTTTCTTGTGGATGGTGGAAGTCATGATGTTTGTTCATACAAGATAATTAAGTATAACTTGGTTTTCAAACGGTTGGGGATAACATTCATTAATCCATCTTCCTAAAAAGTTTGCCGTTTCCGTACGTATTTTATGCATTTTGTGACGAGCAATAAGTTCATGATGTGTGTGTATATATACATATATATGTGTATTTATATTTTATGCATGTGTACTTATATAAGTAAATATGTATGAATGCATATATTTCTCTAGTTTTTCAGTAATTTTCTTGAGTTTTTATGAATAGAAAAATTTTGTGATGAGATATAAAATCCTTGTTGGTATCATGATATCACATTAGTGTTATCATAATTCAATAGAGAATTAACAGTTTAAATTTATGCCTTATAATAGGATTTTTTTGAAACCTATCCCAAAATCCTCCATATTAATTCGAGTTATACTTGTGTTTAATAATTAGGGTTAGAGTGTTACTAAACAACATATTTAATATTTAATACATGGTGACGGATTATGGTTATTCATGGTATTGTGTACAAAACAAGGATACTAAACTTTTTTTCTTATTTTTTTTATTTTTTTGAAGATAGATTCCATTATTAGGAAACTAGGTTATAATATTGTGAGCTAAAAGATGGAAAGAAAGTGATGCAAGATAAAAGAGGGAATAATTTGTACATCAATAATTCCACTTTGCTATAGTTGTTTTATCCTATTTCACACTCTTTCCTTCTTCTTTTTTTTCTTTTTCTTTTTAATTTGTTTTTCTTATTTAGCTTTATGTATGGGTGATATTATAATATGTCTTAGGGTTTCTACGTGCTTTTTATCAAAACTGGATTAGAAGGTAAAGATAAAAGCAGTTGGCATGACATGAGGAACTTCTTAGTAAAAAAAAAAAAAGGGGGTACTGATAATCTTTTTTATTGTTATTATTTTTTTGGTTAAAACCCCTTAAAAGGAAAGTAGTGGGAGGAATAAAGGGAAGTTGTTTAGTCAAATTCTAGGAGTAGTTGCACCAGATATGAACTAGTTGGGTTTGTGTTTTTTGCATAGTCAGCTTAAGCTAAGCTAATATATATAAATATATGATATAATATAATATAATATAACTATACATTCCTTACATGATATTATTATACATATTAATCCAAATACTTAAGAGGGTAGTTGTGAAGGTTAACAAGCCAACATCTCAAAACAAAACAAACTATTAACTCCTCTATCAAAGACACATAACAGACAGGACCACTTCTGCAGAATATTTCATTAAATTATATATATATATATATATATATATAAATTTAAAAAAAGTAGTAGCGAAGAAGATTATGTTGTTTATGTGCAATGAACACCAGTTGGGTATTCCCTCTAGTATTATATTATTGTTATTACATCCATGTCTTCTCAGTCTCAACCTTTGAATCAAACTTGTTTGAGTTGGCAATTCAAAAGTCTGCACATTATAATAATAATAAAAAAGTATATATGTAAATTGATAGAACCTGATAAAATTTCAACCCTTCAAAATAGTATGGTTAGGTAGTACCATAAAATTCTCAAAGGAATAAATCTTATATAAGACTTGTCCATGATATTTTAGGACCATCTTTCCGACCTAACATATAGAAGTGATAAGCATAACATGAATTTAATGAAACACTAATGCTGAAAAGGGTGGAACCAAGAAATATAATTGTCCCGGACTGTTGCTGTATCTTTCAAAATCAGCGTTATGTTTAGTAAATATCATGTTACACTTCTCACTTTAAATGTTACGTTAGAAAAAAGACTGTAACAAAAACTAATATGCCAATATCAATACCAATATTTTTTGGGGGTTCTTTAATATAATATTTTGCAAGTAAACTAAGGGTAAAATAGTAATTAATATCAATATCAGAATTATGAGTCACTATCGTAATTGTCAATCGCATTCCTCAGTCCCAAGCAGATGTGAGATTCACCATTCTCACTTTTATTTTTGAAATAAAATAAGTAAATAAACAAGATATTGATTCTCATTATCATTTCTGATAAGTAAACAAGTCATTAATGAATTGGAATAACTGGGAAAATCATGCAAAAATCTTTTATCTCTTAATTCTGTTGGAGCCTGCTAAAGTTCTTACCTTCTTGACTCGGCAACTCCAGAGTTTGTAACAAAACAAAACAAGGAATGTCAGAAAGAGAACATTATAATGAAACCTTCGTGCATGATTTGTCATCCACTACTTGAATAGCTAAGCTCCCCTTTTCACATGTCTAATGTTTTCCTCCTTTAAACAAAAAGCTTTTGGTGATGTGTGCAAAGGGAATTTCTTTTTTTTAATTCTTTCATGTTTTTTCTTGTTTTCAGGCCAAAGCACATAGGAAAGGAATAAAGATATATGACGAGGGAAAAAAAAAAAAAAAAAAAAAAGAGAGAGAGAAGCAAAAAGTATAGTATGTAGACAAAAAGAAAACATGTGGTCTCATGCCTCTCCTTAACATAGGTTTAGTAGCTTAATTAGCTAGGCCCATGTGCTGGTCTATTAAAAAGAAAAATCCCAATGCCAAAACAACTAAACCGTTAAAAAGATAAAATGAATATTTATAAAAAAAAAATATTAAACATACCAATTCTAATATCAATTTTTAAATACCACTTTTATGTGATAATTGAGTTCTTATTTTTTTATTAATATAATTATTACATCAATTGAAAATATCTATTATTAAAAAAAATGATAATTCACCACCGCACGCGTTGACAGGGACGTAGGCACATAGGCCTAAAGGGGAGTTTAAGTCCCCCTAAGCTTTTTATTATCTATCTTTTTATATATGTATTTGTCTTAAATTTACAAATAACCCATTTAAAAAGTTAAAATCTTCATTTTATTCTTATGAAAGTTAAAAACTTCTAGTTGTTATCCATCTCATCAAACTTTTTAGCTTTGTCATTATGTATTGTTACTCAAAAATTAAAATGAAAATTCACATTCTTAACCCTATGTTTTAAACAAAAAAGTAATGGAACTGCCAAAAGTGTGAAATAAAGAGTTCTTTTAGATTCTCTCTCTAATGTCCCTCTAGCAATGGTAATTTAGCTTTCATTAGAATGAGTATCTCCTAGTGTCATTGACTCAGCTTGTTAGCTTAAGATTGCTGCAAACACACACCACCCAATGGGGGAATTCTAATCATTTCATATCAGGCTCTTTTAGTTTAGAGGTGGCCAGGTGGGGGGGAGAGATGGGCCCACATTCAAGTTTTCATGGACCCCACATGCTCTCCTTCTCACCTTTTATAGCTTGAAACTTATGAGGTGCTTGAGTGTCTCCAGAAGAGTCCCAAAAGACACATGGGAATGCCCCAAGAAAAGCCAAATTAGGGATTCCTTGGTTTACAGTGAGAGAGCCTTTGACCATTTGTTTAATGTTCGATCTAGAAAAAGACTGCCATGATTTCCTCCCTACTTAAAAATAAGATAATAATTCCAAAATTGATAATTTGGATTAGAGGCTCGTTCAACTAATGATTATGTCATAATGCTGTTAATTAAGCTCCAAAAACCACACTAATCCCGTTAGGACTAGCTCAACCGGTGGAAAAGAGAAGTTCAGGATTTTAGGTCTCAGATTTGAAAGATTTTCTTCCAAATTAATAAAATATAAGATCTCATATGAAAAATAAAAATATTATAGTTCCATTAATAGTTGGATTAGGGGCTTGTTCAACTAATGATTATGTCATAATGTTGCTAATTAAGCTAAAAATCACACTAATTCCATTAGGGTTAGCTCAGCATGTGAAAATGGAGAGTTTAGGATATTAGGTCTCAAATTTAAAAGATTTTCTTTCAAAATAATGAAGTGGGTGTCCATAAACTTCCATATCAAAAAGAAAAAAGATAATAGTTCCATTGATAGTTGGATTAGGGGCATGTTTAACTAATGATTATGTCATAATATGGCTAATCAAGCTCTAAAACTCACACTAATAATGCATTAATTCAACCATTTATATATGTATTCTATGAATTCATAAAGCATGAAACCTTAGTGCATTGTATGTCAACTACGCTTGAGAATTATGACAATAACCAATATTCTTTTGCGTTAACATGCCTAATCTTTTGATATTAATTTTCAATAAGGAAAAGTGAAAAGAAAAAAGAAAAAGAGAGAACGAGGCATGTGGGTGTGTGAGAAAACCACATGATCAAATAATATAAAAAAAAAAAGTCCCCCACACCTCACACTAAATGGTTTTTGGTGCCATGAAAATAAGGAAAGCTCCTTTATTTATTTATTTATTTTTTTTTTTTTTTCAGGTTTTCCGACTAGCTAGTCACTTTCCAAAAAGGGCATATCCAACCCCCATCCAATGAACCCCGGCTTAGAACAGGTAAGCCCAAAAAATTATCTGAGTTGTCATGTTCTCATTGGTTTGTCTCAAAGCCTTTTTTTTTTTTTTTTTTTTTTTTTATGAAAAAATGGCTTGCACGAATCATTTTGGCAGAGAGGAGGAAAAACGGAATGTGATGACCGGCTTTTTTTTTTTTTTTTTTTTCTTTCTTTCTTTCTTTCTTTCTTTTCTTTTTTAACAAGCAGATTTGACTCGGACAATTTTAATTAAAAAAAATCAAGAACACTAATTTTAATATCAATTTTATCAATATACATGACTTGTTTTTTAAGATAAATGATAGTAACAAATATCAATAAATGTAACAAGACATTTCAATTAAGTTGACACTTCTCTTATATATTTCTTCATTTACCTGTCCCATTGTGTTATTAATAAAATAAAAAGAAATACAATAAAGTTGCATGAGGGAAAATAAAAACAAACAAGCACCATATAGGACATCAAAACAATAAAAATTGAAAGTCCTATCACCTATGTCGTCGGAGATTGATACCAAAGAATTAAGCGTAAACTTGCATTTTGTGATTCAATCTCAAATATGTATCATTAAAAACTTTTTAGCCAAAACCCATTAGGAAAAATATCAGAAGGAAAAAGAGTATACATTTACAATAGGTTGGCTATTTAGAAAATCTATATAGTGGAAGACCGATAATGTCTTTATTGATCTGACGTATAAGTTGATATTATTTTATTAACAGATGTTTAAAAGATAAACCAATAAAAAATAATAACTCAATTTCACACAAGTTAATATTTAAAAATTAGAATTAGAGTTGTTATACGTAAGACTATTCATTTTAATTAAACAAAAAGCAAGGTCCCCTCCTATAAAATTTAAAATAAAAGTTTGACACTTGGTCACATGAGGTTAGGAGAAGAAATAAATATGTATATATAGCATAGTTTCTTCCAATTTGTACCATTTCTAAATCCCTCTCTCTCAAACTCCATCTCTTTCTCTCTCCTTTGTCTGTTCATTCACCCAAAAATTCTCAACAAGTAAGAGCATGGAAGACCAGTTTCCCAAGATGGAAAGTTTCATGCCAAGAGGATTTTTGCCATCTTATTTTCAAGGCATATCCTCAACAACAGGGTCAAGTTTTTTTGAAGATCCAAACATGTTGAGTTCTTTGACTCAAACTTCATTACATGGAATAATTAGCTCATCAAGATCACTCTCTTCTTCACCAGACAGAATTCTCTCCTCTTCTGACTCTAGTTCTTCCCACTACCTCCCTGATTTCGCTACTAATAACGGCGATTTATCGCTTGATCATCATCAACTCCACACAAATAGTACTCCTCCTAATTTTGTCCCTCTAAATCTCTTCAAAGTGTTTGATCCAAAGCTGACTAGAGCTGACCAAGTTTCTCAACCAAACTCTCCTCCTTCCTTGTCGACCACACCGAAATCGCCGAATTTAACGCTGTTTTTGCAGGATTTGGATTCGAAAAACCACCCCGACCCTCTTTCGATTCCAATGCCTCGTCAACAAGGAATAGAGTGGTTGAAAATGAGCCAAGAATTGCATAATTGTCAATCAAAAGGCTTCAATGAGTACTGGCTCAGTACCACGAAGACTCAGCCGATGAAGAACGCGGGAAGAAGGGTCCTCCAGATCAATCATCATCATCAGAAACCGAGCTTTTCCGTGGGAGCGGCGTCGGTTTCATCATCGTCGACATCGCCGGGGAAGCTGTTTAGAGGTGTGAGGCAAAGGCACTGGGGGAAATGGGTGGCCGAGATAAGGCTGCCGAGAAACAGGACAAGGGTGTGGCTGGGGACGTTCGACACGGCGGAGCAAGCCGCCGTGGCGTACGACACGGCGGCGTACATGCTGCGCGGCGAGTACGCGCATTTGAACTTCCCGGACATGAAGCACCAACTCAAGGCCAATTCCCACAATGGAAACACGGCGGCTCTTCTCGAGGCAAAGTTACAAGCTTTGTCGAAAGGCGTCTCGGGTTCTCATCAGAAGAACAAGCCTAGCTTGGTTGATCATGATCAATCCTTGCCGCTGACGAAGACAATTTCACCGAAAAATCGCTTATCCAGCGACTCGAAAGCCAATGGTTGGGAGGGAAAGGTGGGGTGCGAGGCAGTGATTGAAAGCAAGAAAACTCATCAGGATTATTTAGTTTCTGATCTGGAAGCTGTTCAGCTAAGTAAAATGCCTTCTTTGGATATGGACACTATTTGGGATGCTCTTTTGGTCTCTGATACATCTTGATGAACATCATGATCATCAATCAAGATCATCATGATCATCACCATGTGTCCCTTTTCACTTTCATTCCATGTGGGGTGCTTTGTTTGTGATCGTAGTTCGACAGTCTGAATTAGTTCGTGTGGTACAGTTTATGTAATATGAAATACATGCTTAGGTGGATTTCTCTTCTAAAAGATCGTATGCCTCTGTGTTTTTCCTTTTTTTTTTTTTTTTTTTTTTTTTTTTATGGGTTTTGGTTTATTTGGACAACACATACATATTCTTCTTTTGGTAGAAAGGCAACATAGATTTGTCCCTTCTTTACTTCTGCCTTGCTTTGGTTACTTGAATTGTCGCTTTACACATTCTCTGTCATTTTCACCTTGTTGTCTAATTCTCTCTCGCTCTCGCTCTCTCTCTCTCTATAAATATATATGTATTCATATATATATTCTCTCTTTCTTAACATGATGTTCTTTTTACATGGAATTCTAGCTCCTTCTTTTCCTTTTGAATTTTTGGTTGTTTGTAGCAAAATATTCTTTTAGTGTACCCTACAACTTTTTTTTTTTTTTTTTCTATTGTGTGATGTAGCTTTATTTTTCAATAGTAAGTCCGCTTTATTTGATTTTCCCAGTTTGAACCACAAAGTGGAATAGAATCTAAGCAATATCTAGGAGGCAAGTAATTGTATTGCTGCCAAATTTTGAATGTGGAACTGGCCAAAGAAGCACCATAATAGTCCACTTCTACAGGTCAAAGGTGCTACTTTATATTATTAGCTTACTATGGGCCAAAGAATATAGGTGGATAAAATGGCTTGAATAGAATTACATCCACTGGGGTAGATACGTTAACAAGAATGGCGGTCTTTGTTAGGTTTCTCTCATTCATCCACTTGGATTCGATTCTCATTATTTCTCCTTAGGTCTCGCTCCAGCTTCGACTGTTGAAGTATGGTTTAGTGATGATAGAGTAGATCTCGGATAGTCAACTGAAAAAAAAAAAAAAAAAAAAAAAAAAAAAAAAAAAAAAACTCTCCTTGCCATACCTAACGAAAGGGGTTCCTGCCTGTGGGACTGAAAACCTAAAAATGACGGATCCACCCTCAGATCCTTTCATCTGCCAAAAAATAGTGGCTTGAATTGATTGGAGAATTTTAAGAAAAATACAGGTTAGCACAAAAACAAATTGTGGGAAGCAAGTTGTCGGGTGATTTATAGGATTGCCCCCTTAAAAACTATATTTTTGGATTATTGACACGGTTACAATAGCTTCATTTTTTCTACCTCTAATTAGATAGATAAGTATGGGATATCAAATTTCAAGTAAACATTAAAAGAGGGGAAAAAACATGAACCTATTTATTTGAGTGATTGTTTTCATTATATTCTCAAAGTTCTTGTTTTAAGACATAAAAGAGAAAAAAGGGAAATTGTAACAAACACTGACGGATGCACAATAGGGCCAGTGGCGGCATGCGCCCCCCTATCAAAATGACACACAACTAATGTAAATTGGGGTTTATGAAGTGCCCCACTGAATAAAACGACAACAAACAAATATATATTAGCATGCGAAAGTATATTGAGCTCTTTATGACTTGGGCTTTTAAGAGAGTCTACTTGGGCTTTGTTTGGACTCCTCCTCTTTTCTTTGTTAAAGTTCTAACTATTCAATTTGAATTATGTATACTTTTTTTTTTTTCCCCTGCAGTCTTTCTCTCTCTCTCTGTTTATTTTTTATTTGAATTACTTTTATTTGCAAAATATCATTAAAATATATACCCTATTGGTTTAATATTTTATACTTTTAGTAATGATATTGTTTTTTTTTTATTTTTATTTTCTGGAAGTTGCATAATATTCAATAAAGTTTTGTTACTAAAAATGATGGAAGTTTTATATGAGTTTGTTATATATTTTTTTCTATATTGTACCCCACTAGTTTCGAATCCTAAATTCGTCACTGGTAGCAAATAGCATATTTTGTAGGTAACTTTAAAGTTTATAGCATATTTTTTATAAGATGATAAATTATAACGTATATTTCTAGCAAATTCTTAGATTTCTTTAGATTTTCTATAAAATTTTAGATTTACGATTAATTTTGAACAATAAATTTATGTGTATAATTCCATGTTAGAGAGAGACGAGGAAGAAGGACTGGTTTTTTGGTATTATGTGATTATAATTTTGATTGTGCTATTCATTATTATGTTTAAAAATTTATGTTATAGTTTACTATTACTTTTTTTTTTTAAAATGCTATTTTGCTCTATCTACCAAGGAAAAAAAAAATGCTCAATCGAAAATATATGCCTTAAGCTTTTGGTGGAAGTGGTATCAAGCTCAGAATAAAACATGGATTTGTGGGTAAGTTATGTTAGTCTTTGCAAATTTTTGGGCAGCCATAGAAAGTAAATTGGGAATTTGAAGAGCAAATGAAAAATGTAGCAAAAACAACACTGTCTTAAATTGGCATCGCAATTGCCTGGGTTGTCCCAAACGAAGTGTCGTTTGAATTCAGACAAACGAAGCCAAGCACAAAAACGACGTGTCGTCCATTTTTTCATGAGAAATGAAAATGTCGTTTCATTCCAGTACTATCCTTCAAAAACGACATGTAGTTTCAATGAAATGCGTTTCTGCATACAGAACTTGTTCTTCCTTCAGCACTAATATACATTAAGAAGAAACGACATACGTGATACGTTTCTAATGCACGGCAAAAGTATGTCGTTTTTTTTTAAAGAGAAAACGACAGCTAAAACTACGACTTCTCGTGTTAAATTTAAGCTGCAAGGGAAATTTTAATTTAAAAAAAAAAAAAAGAAAAAAAATCCCTAAAGGATAGCTGGCTTCCAAGTTTCTGAAGTGCATTCTGTGGCTCTTGATTTTTCAATCTGAGGTTTGAGAAAATCTCACAAAAAAGCCTCATGCATTGGAATCAAGATATGTTATCCCAAAATTCCTTTTCTTGTTGGTTGCCCTTGATAGTATTAAACCATATCATCTAAATTTAAAAATTTAGTCATAAAAAAAATGTTTGATACTAAAAATTTATGAATAAATTAATCAATTGTCAAAACACTATCGAATAGCCATTGAAAAAAAAAAAAAAAAAATAGGACATCAGATTCTGTCGTGGGAAAGAAACTTTTAGATTAAATGTTACAATCAGAAATCCAGTTTCTAGATGATACAGGATATACCCCTAACGAATAACCAGCCAAGTTATTGGTGGAAACCTACCAAAGTACTTCCCTATCGCCGGTAATCTACCAGGTTATTGAAGTTAGCTCACCGTATTACTAAGATAGTCAACTGTGTAACCAAAGGTTAGACTGCTAGTGTGTTACCGGTAGTAGCCTACTTGTGAGATTGGCAATTTCTTATGGAAACACTGAAGTGAAAAATCATTTGTAATCATACATACAAATGATGAATTAGGGCTCTATCCAAGTAGATAGATGAGCATTCGTGTTGGGAGATCCAGTCACGATAGTCCTGCATTGGGGAAATCTCGCCACCTGAGAGAAGTCAAGATTTTAGTTCAATGGGAGCATTATTGACATTGATTCAAGAAAAAAAAATTAAGAGAGGCCATTTTGAGGGGGGGAAAAAAGTATTTTATTGTGGGAACTTTTAAAACATTAAATAAAGTTATAAAGTAAAGATGTAAATTTTAAAAAATTGAGTGGAGGCACGTGCCCCCCGACTCTTCTAAACCTAGCTCCGTGCATGCTTGCCGTCCTGGCCCTTGTGTGGGAGAGATCCAACAACAATGGCATGTTGGGAAGATCTCTTGCAACGAATTATCTGAACTTCAACAAGCTGATTTAACCGGCACCTGTCGCGCGGCGGGTGGGGGACGACGTCTTCAAAAACAGGTAGCTAGAGGGAACTGTGAGAAGGGAGAGATTGAAAAGTAGTTGAAAATATTTTCAGAAGAATTTTAGGGTTATATTTAAAAGCTGCACAGATATATTGGGAAGCCTGAAATGTACTGTTAATTCTCCAATATGCATACAAAAATTTATCCAATAATATTAAAAACATGGCTTTTTTAATTCTTTTATCTTGGAAGCCTAGTTGAGCATGAAGACTATAAACTTGACTTTGAGGCCTGATATTATCTTGTAGATATTAAGCAAGCTTACTTATTACTTGTAATGCCAGTGTGTTATGAAATCTCAGAGTGCAAAATTGATGAATCAATTTAAATTTAACATTTAAGTGAAAAAACTGTTATTTAATAAAGTATTTATCTTTTGTGTAAAATTTAACAAATAGTAAATTTTGAATTTGATGGAAATTTTATCGCAAGAAATAGTGAATGATAAACTTTAACATTTGGTTGTTACTGATTGGCACCATTCATAGCAATGCATTACAATTTATGCATTTTAAATCTTAAAGTGATAACAAAACGTAGATATAACATAATGCACTAACATTAAGAGAACATATCAAATACACTATATGTATACTTTTGTAATAAATGTTATATTAATGGTATTATATTGGAGATGGTATAAAGATATACACTTCTGAAATATTTGGTTTCCCAATATAATGTTTTTGTACAAGGTTTGGAAAACAAAATTTTAAGAAAAAGAAAATATTAATATGCTTTTTTTTTTTTTTTAAAAAATCTACTTTGAATTTTTTTTAAGGAAAATTCAAATTAAAACATGATATAAATATCAAAAGAAAAATATAAAATAACCTTATAATATAAGAGACAAACTCCTCGATTAAGACCGACTTCATTAGCAAAATCTAATAAGACTCAGTGAGGAGGACATAAATCAAGATTTGGTGACGGGAAAATTTCTCGAATACCTTGACAATCTATAGTCGAGCATGTATAAAGCTTTTTTTTCAAAAAAAAAATATCTACAATCGATGGTATATTTTGATTGATCGACAAACATTTATTCGTAGTCCATAATCTATAACAAACCTCACTTAACCATCAATTAACAAAACTAACAGACAAGTACTGTCAGATAACAACTCGAGCGGACTTTGAATTTTTATTTTTTATTTTTATTTTTAAAGATATAAACGGTAGGTGAAATTGTCTTTTGTCATAAAAAGGGATTTTCTATTAATTTTTCAAACCACATACGGAAAGATGACACAGATGAATAACTTTTGGTCATGAGAAATTAAATCAAGGTCAAGAAAAGCCTTGTTTATTTTCCATGCCGTGTTAGAGCAATTTTCTTTCGACTGGAAATTTCATTAGCGATCCCTACAGCAAGATTAATGTAAACCGAAAATCAAGCACATCAACCGAGAATCAAGCACATAAATATTTCTTCTTCTTCTTCTTCTTTTTTCTTTTTCTTTTTGTTAATAGAAGAAAATCATGCAGATTAGAGAAGTTTTCTCAAATTCTATATGGATCCATTATTATGTATCGGGGACTTTTAACAATAAGAACTTTTATTTTTCATCAGTAGTGGTTAAAATATTTTTTAATGATTGGATTAAGTTTTAACTCTCTGCTCTGTGAGAGTATATATTAATAATTTACAGTGTACAATACATAACTGCTTTGAATCATAAATAAAATTATTGAGAAATTAATTATATGATTTAAATAACAATTCTTCTTAAATAATGTAAAATAGAACGTCTTACCTATTTCCAACCAACAATAAGATTGAACTAAAAAGTAAAAAGTGAAACATGCATTTTTAATCGGGAAGATAAGTGTGCAAATCTCAATTTCCAAGTCAAATTATGACTGAAAGTTCCAATAATACTTTTTAGATTGTTATGAATTCTAATAGCGCAAGAAAGTTGTAGAAAACATAGGGTCAAGCTTTCCCAATTTGATAGGTCAAAGTGAGTACTAAATTCCAATAACAAAACAACTGGATAAACAATAATAGGTAGATTTGTGTTTCTCAACGACTTTGAGAACAAATCTCAATCTTATAATTAATCTATCTATAATTGTTTGATGATGACGATGACTAAATATGCATTTTGTTAAGAATTTAGAATTCATAATTTTTTATTATCAGGAGTAATAAAATAAAATAAAAACAGATAAAGAATAAACATACATATATTTTATAGTACTTTACGCTTAAGATAAGAGTTACGTCTATTTATAATTACTATCATAATTTAATAAGATAAAAAAAGCATATTGCAAAGAAAAACTCACATATCTCTCAAATTACAAGATGGATCTGCATGTTATGGAAAGATAATATTAGGTCTGCAAAGTAGTATGATCTTTTCACGTCATTAGCTTTCTTAATGCCATCAAATTGATCAAATTCTGATTCCCAAGCTGAAGGGTTTTATAAAAACTTTTGAGGTTATTTATCTCTGATCAAAGAGGAAGGCACTAAAGTGATTTATGTGCTGGTAGGCACCCACAGGAATATCACAACAAGAGGAAAAGGGAAAATGATTAACTAAAGGGAAAAGACATTCCTAGTACCAAAATTTCTAAATTAAAAGATAAAGCAAAAGGCTTCCAACTAGTACATTTGCTCATGACTTTTAATTGTGGCCCACATAAAAAAAGGTCCAAGTTAGCTTCTTTATTTTTTTTTTTCCTTTTTTTTTAATTTAATGCTTTTTTTTATTGAATTTTATTTCAATGCCTTCTTACTTACAAAATCTTGTCCAATGGAGACATGATTCATTGATGAGGTCAAAATTTTTTTAATCAAGATTATACTAATATATATATATATAATGGTCTTTGTATATTAAGTTTAATGATACATTGACATATGAAATTATCAATATTATATCTAAATATGAAATATCATTGTTAATTATATGTAATTAAAAATAAAACAAGAAAGAACCTGAAATTGAAATGTTAATTTTAATATCTTCACAATACCATAATCATTTAAGTTTCACATCTTGAAACTCTAAGTCTAATAAATCAACTATAAAAATGAAAAAAAAAAAATACAATTGCAAATAATATTATTTTTTCATAAAAGTACGACTATGTTAAATTCATATACCTCAAAATATTATTTTCTTTTTTTAAATATAAGTTGTGTTCGGTGATCTTTTATAGAGACAAACTTATCTATAATTTATTCACTACTAAATTTTACAGTAATTTCCTCCTCAATGTAGACAATCAAGCAGTCATTTAAAAAATTATCTTCTATATATGGCACCAACACCAATATAGCTCACGAGCCTAAAATTTTTCACCAAAAAAAAAAAAAAGGCATGTCTAAGGATCCATTTGGGAAACCCATTGTTTCCAAACATTTTTTTTTGTCTTTTTCTCGTAATTTTATTATTCATTTTTCTAAATCTTTTCAAAAAAACTCAAAATTTAAAAGTCCATAACTTTATCATTTAAGTCGAAATTGGATGATTTTTTTTTTTCAAATTGCATAGAATTTCGAGAGAAATAAAATAAGATCCATAGTGCTTATTTTTTCCGAATACGTTTCAAGTTTTTGTACTTTTTTACTCCAAACAGTTTATTTTCACTAAACACATATTCCAAAACTCAAACTATCTTTAATTTTCAAAGCACCATCTCCAAACGTGAC
Source organism: Ficus erecta (assembly GCA_008635985.1). Taxonomy (NCBI): domain Eukaryota; kingdom Viridiplantae; phylum Streptophyta; class Magnoliopsida; order Rosales; family Moraceae; genus Ficus; species Ficus erecta. Next base: position 59,711 of record BKCH01002041.1, on the reverse strand, counting down.
CTCAACGGGCCCTGAGTTTATTACAAACTAAATTGAAAAAAAAAATTATTTAAATCTAGAATATTAAGCAATGATATTTATAATTTTCTCAGCTAATATCCACAATAAAAACTAAAAATCACTAATTTCTAGCGAAATATTTCAATTTTCTAATTAAAATCAACATATTATCCTTAATACATAAGAACAAACAAAAAAAAAAATCAGAAAAAGAAGTAGCACCATATCCCGTCAATTCCACATTAAGACAAATAGAAAAATGACAATTAAATTATAAAAAAAAAAAAATAAATAAAACGAAAAAGAAAAGAATCATAGCAAAAAGTGAGAAAAACAAAATACAAATCTAAAACGGAAACGAGAAGTTGAAGAAGAATTAATTGACAAACCAAAGCGAAGTTGTCTCAAGTTGAGAAAAAATATAGTATAGTAAACCGAAGAAAAAAATGATGGAATGGGAAAGTGAAGAGTTGGCTTCCTTTGGAAGCTTTTAGTTATGTGTAGATAAAATATAACTTAGCTTAATGGGTCAGTCTTTTAAAATATTGGGCTATTAAAATTACAGTTCAGATTTAGATTTTAGATCAAGCCACTAGAACCACTAATGTATATGAATTTAATAAAAATGTTTTATTTTTTAAAATCCAAATTGTTTGCCTAATAGAATATAAAGAACTTTTAATTTAAGAGGAGGCAAGACTAATTTATATACATGCTCCTCTATATAAAAATTTAAAAAAAAATGGCCTCCAGCCCCCCGTTCCCTTTGTCATTGCCAGATATAATTTCTGATGTGGTTCATAACATAAATCTTGGTCTCTTTACACAAATAATCACACAATTAACAATTAAAATTTTGTGAACAATTTTTTTTTTCTTTTTAATGGAAGACTGATTGTGATTGTAAGCATAATCCAATAATAATTTAACACCTGATTACAATATAAATGTAGAGTCTGAATCTTCCTTTCCCTAAGTTAAAAAAAAATAGCTGACTGATTATTTTTGCAATAAGATTAATGTTAAGAAACCGGATAAATGCTGAACAGTGAAAGTTCTTGTGTTTGTTTGTTTTTTTTTTTTTTTAAATAAATTTGAAGTGAAACAATTTAAACTCTAAACCTTATTATGAAATCAAATATGAAATTACAATAGATTATATTTGTAGCACTTTTTTTAAAAGAAAAAATAGTTTTGCATTCGTTTTGATTCCTGTCAGAATACCATCAGATTACCACTTGGTTATCAAAAAATTTTGAAACATTGCAGCGCAATTTTTCTGTAAAATTTAAAGGTAAGATATTACTTTTGATTCTTACTTTCTTTAATGACAAAATCTTATTTAAATCAGCCATACTCGTGCTACATATGTGCTGAACATCGTATCCTATCAGAATACCAGCATGCTACCACCTTGTTGCTGGAATTTTTCTAGCAGAAACAAGCAATGTTCCAAGTTCCAACGTGTTAACATGTGGGTTGGTAGGACATTCATCCTCTTCACATGTGACTTGGGTTCGAGTTGCTCGTATTGCATTGGTCGAAGTATATGGTAAGAAAATATATATCATATACCACGTGGACTGCTGAGGCTCTAGGATTATCTATGAACTCCAACTTCTCCTCCTATTGCTGGGTTTTTTTTTTTTTTTTTTTTTTAAGTGAAAAAAATACAACTGGTGAAACATGAATGTCCTATCCGGATACCATATGGATACCACTTGGATACTATAATTTTTTTTTTTTTTTTTTAACAAACTTTGCTGCAAATTTGTACATGAGATGTAGCAGAAACTCTTGTAAAATGCCAAAACCAACAAGAAACAAGTCAGTGTATTTAACTTAATCACAACTCAAGCATAAACCTAAACTTTAAAACAAATTTGTATTAAAACCAAGCAAAACCAAAGAGAGGGAAGTCAAAGAGTATCTCAATGTTTCCTTGAAATGTTTTTGGACCTGGGGGTGAGGAAATTCGAACTCTTCATCTTATAGTGGAATCAAATGTGAAATTACTGCTAAGTTATGCCTGTAATCATCAGACTTCCTTAAAATTTTGATCTTATATTTCGAGGGGGCATGGTTGCGCGGGGATCTTAAGAATGTTCTATCAAAAGTAAAAAAACTAGGGAATGTGCCTTTGTTGTCCAAGTAATAACAGAGCAAAAACATTTAATCATAAGCTCGACATTGGATATGATAAGCTAAACAGTTCGTGACAGATTTCTTGATACCAAAAAAGTAAAATCACAGCATAACAATCGTGCCAATAACATTGACAATTTTGCCAATAACATAAGAAAAGGGTAGTAGCTAGAATTCATGGTTACAAGTTATGATATCCCCTTTTTTTCAATCTGTTTTGTCATCTTAATCTCCTTGGCAACCACCATGAGTTTGACTCCATTCCGACCCGCATGCATAGCAAAACTCGAATTTACACCTGCAACCAAACGACACCAAATTTGATTAACATTCGTCCAACAGCATTGTTAGGGGGCTCCGCAAGACCCCAACTCCGGAAAATACACAAAGTGTTCGTTTCTTCCAAAGTTAGGGCTCTGCTCCTCCGAGCCCGTCCGCTTTTTAGTTTATTCGATCATCTATGCATCCAAAACAACTACTTCCCAAACGAGTATCCAACCAACAAAGCTAATCCATTCCTTACTAGTCTAAAACAGAGTCGTTGACAAGGGGTATCAAATTTAGTCCAATTTCTCCAAGGTAAAAATTGATTCCCATCACTATCTCTTGCCTTGTAAGAAGGTAATTAAGAAAACAATGTAAATCCAGAGCTACTTCCTACCCAAACAATTAAACAAACAAAAACCTAAATCCAAGAATTTTTAAACAAAAAAGGGCTGACGAGTATATTGGCCTAGACCTTCAAGGTGAAAAAGGAAACCCATTTGTGCTTTGGTAAAATTTTACCAAAGAAACAATCCAACTCCCAACATACTGCTCGTGCAGGTAACAAAGAACAGTCAAAATCCAAGAATAACTTTGAACAGAGTTGATTGCAGAGATAATAAAATTTGGCCAAGTTCTCAAAGGGGAAAAATAAATCCCCAACAATCACAACAATCTTTTTTGTGTTCAAAATGTTACCAAACAAAAAGAAACAAGCAACTACATAACAATATTGTTTTCATACTAAATATAAAATCACATATTCACGTATCAATTCTAAGACCTAAAATTGCGACACTATGATGTTACACAATAAATATTCGATACCACCGGTATTATTTAGTGTTTCTAATATACATCAGTCTAATCTAAAACATCAAACTCAAAATTAATCACATACTCACAAGTCAATTCAGAAATCAACATATTATAATACAGAATGACGTATTCACATTATCAATTTTAAGACCTATAAACTGTGAGACATGTAGTTTTACATCGCAAATTCTTTACACCACCAGTAATATCTAGCATTTCTCAACACAACAAATACTGATCTGTCTAATCTAAAACATCAAACTGAAAGCTCATCACATTCACACACGTCAATTCAGAAACCAACATATTTATGATACAGTGACAAAATACCAATTATGATATTTTTGATTTCTCTACAAGAAAAGAAATCGCCTATTTAGTCTTTAAGTGTCTAACACATAAAAAATTTAAAAGATAGGCATGCAAAATGGGTTTTGTGGAAAGCCAAAAACTGACCAGCAAGTGATATGCAAACAACCCTCAGTCTTCTCCACATAATACATACACTTAGGGCACCTCTGCCACTTCTTCTCCTTGGCAAGCTCTCTCACCATCAAATCCTCCCTCCCTTTCTCGTCCTCGTTCAGCGTCTCGGACTCCTCGCATCCGAGCCCCGAATGCCACGGCACGCGACACCTCGCGCAGAAGAGTCTATGGCAAATAGGACACTCGGATTCCACTATAACCTCTCCTTCTTCCTCACCGTCGTTCACCAAAACGGCCGAGCAGTCGTTGAAGGGGCAGTAGAATTTCTGCGAGTCCGGAATGAGAGCCTCGCAGAGCGCCTCGTCCCATCGCTCGACGACTTCTCTCGGGAGAATCTCCCTGCAGGCTTCGAGCTCGAGGACGTGTACTTCCTTGCAGTCCACACCGGGACATGAAACAACGTTCATGTTTCCATGGACGAGTTTGGTGGCGATGTGCTTGCCTATGCAGTCGGAGCAGAACGAGTGCTTGCAATCGGAACTTTCGTTCGTGAATATTTCGTCGACGGGTTTTCTCTCTGCGCAGATTTCGCAGAAGATCTGGGACGATTGTCCGATTTCTTTCTGAGGGTCGTGGTCTTCGTCGTCTAGAGGCGGGAGTTGGACTAGTTGTAGCGATGGCGGCGAAGCGGATGAGAGTAACACAGAAGAAGTGGTTGTCGTTTGAGAATTGGAGACTGTTGAAGACATGAGAGCCTCTTGTAACTGAAGCTCTTCGGCGTATTTGGAGTCTGATATTGGAAATGGAGATTCGTCAAACAGGGCTGAGAAGTAGAAGTCGTCGACGCTTGTGATTTCAGAGGCTGATTCTTGTGCCATTTTTTGAATTTTTTTGTTTTTTTTTTTTTTTCCACTGAGAATAGGACGATTCGTATGCTCTATCTATAAGGATTAATAATAATTGAGATTAGTGTTGGGAAATAATTAATAAAAACTTTTACTTCACTGAGAAGGTCGATTCTGATCGGTGGACTTTACTCCTTGCTTGAGAAGGAGTTACTTTCTGTGTCAAGACAGAAATGCCCCGTCTCTTGTAAGGTTTTTTATGGGACTTTTTTTTGCCCCTGAAAAATGTTTATCTTCAAGGAGATTCTAAAGTCCAAAAGCATTGCTTGAAAAATTATTTTAAAAAAAAAAAGTGGAAAAGCACAATTTCGATTGGACCCACATTGTTGTTGTTGTTTTCCAAAGCTTTGATCTTTCCCTATGTTTTATAATATAGTGAGAGAGTTAAAACTAAAGAGAAAATATTTGGTTACGTGTGGTGGAATTTTAAGGGCAATGGATAAGGGTTGGTTATTATTCATTTATTAAAAAAAAAAAAAAAAAAAAAGGGATAGGTGGTGTTTCATATCCATGTTCAATGTCATTTGAGAAATCTAGTGGGACAACAAATAAAATGGGGAGGATCGTTACCCTAGACCTTCAACAACAATCCGTCCAAGGTTCAAAAAGAAAAAATAGAATCCACCAGCACATAATCCATGGCAAGAGGCAGACTCTTGCTTGTGATATTGACTTGAATCTTTAAACGAATAAAAGTAAAGGCTCCAAATAAGATTTCCTCACCATCGTACTGCTACCAGGTGGGTAATAGGGTTGGTTATTAGGTGCCTCGAAATGGGGTTAGATCATGTGTATTTGAATGGTGAAGGAAGGTTTGGTTAGTTTTCTGATTTGCTTGTAAGCATCTTACTTATACTTGCTGCCGTTGATATGTATAGTAGTGATAAGAATAATGTTAAAGATACTTAATTCTATTCCTAATTTTTTAATACTAATTTATGTAGCATCTTCGTTTTAATTTTTTTTTTTTAATCAAGTGTTTAGAAAATATACTCATCAATTAAAATTTCTTATAAATGACAATTCACTTGTAATGTGAATTGGTATTAAAAAGTAGAGATAGAATGTTATGACCCATTTCACTACTTAGTGACAAATAGTAGTGGGCAAGTTTCGAGTGACACGTGGCTGAGCTTTTTTGTTTTTATTTCTGATATGACCTTTTTTTTTTAAAAGGAGGGGAAAAAAAAGGAATCATTTTGAAGTAACTCCTTACATGAGAAGTTTCCATTTATTTTTTTGACGGAATATTAATAAAAGAGACTGTGAGATTGTTATAAAGTTCGAAGTAACATACCATCAAAAGTGCCAATTTGAGATTAAGGCTATAAGGCCGTTTATGAACATAACATAAATTTATTTAAGAAAGAAATATTAAAAAAATAAATAAAGGTGAGGAGTTTGTTTTTTTTTTTTTTTTTTTTGGCAATTAATCCAAAAAAAATAATTACATTCAGGAGAAAAAAAAAACCCCCAAAAAATGTTCAGACTCAAAAGAAAAGAGAAAAGTAAAAACATTTAGAGCTTGTAAAATATTGGAAAAATGAGAGTAGAAAAAAATTTAATTCCAGATTTAGGGAAAGAAAAAAGCCAAGTCAATGCCAAGTCTTCTCTGCGTTGCCCGAAAGCAAAATAAAAGGAAGCTGCCCAGTGTCTTCCTTTCACACTTAAGCTTTGTTAACATACTCAATACTCAGTCAATAGTTCTTCTTCCCTCTGGTTTTTTTTTTTTTTTTTTTTTTTAAATTTTAATTTTTTTATAAGTAATATATAATTTTAAGTTCTCTATCTTCCACGCGGAGAACACCAAGTGACACGAAATAACCCCTCCACCTTCTTGGAAATTTTGACATACCAAAAATTCAATAAAATTATTAGTCACACACACACACATATATATATATATATATATGATATATCTTTTTCCCATATATATACATAGACATAACCAAAAAAAAAAAAAAAAAAACTAGTTTTATAATCGTTTTCCCCTTCACAAACAAGTTTTCCTAAAGTTCCACCTTTCCATTCTTGCAACACTTTAATGGTCTTGGCCCTTGCGATGGAAGATACAAGGTTTGTCTAAAACCTCAAACTATATATGTGTGTGTGTGTGTGTGTGTGTGAGATTCAAGTAGTGCAAATTGAAATATTTAATGATGGGTTTTGTTGGGAAGGACAGAAGTGAGGGTGTGATGAAGCACTGGATATACAAAAGGGAGAAAATAGAGAGAGCAGATTTTCCAGGTTGTTGCAGTTATGGACCAGTCAGCTGGGAAAATCCTTTCCAATGGCAAGGTGTTATTTTTGGCCCTCTTGGTTCTCCTTATGAAGATGGTGTCTTCTCTGTCTCCATAGATTTGCCCCCTGACTACCCTTCCAAGCCTCCCACAATCAAGTTCATAACTAAGGTAAATTTTAATTTATTTTATTTGTTTATTTTTTTGTTTTCAAAAACACCCCTTCAATATTTGTGACTTCCTCTCTTTACTAGTTTTCTAAAGTCTTGATTTTTTTAGTGGGATTTTCATCACTTTCTTCTTTTTCTTGATTTTGGGTAGAATTTTGAATCAAATCTTCTTTTTTCAGTTAAGTGTGAATATGACAAGTTATTTGTTATTTCTTCATTTTTGGGTTTTTTTTTTTTTTTTTTGTTTTTTCATGTTATGATGATTTTATTCTAAGATCTAAGTACTTCTCTTTGCTTTGTATGCAAAAACAGCTAAAAAATTGGAGAAATAGTTATGTGAAATTTCATTTAATTAGGTTCAACATTAGTAGAATTCTTGACCAATCTAAAAGAAAAACAGAAAATGAATATAAAAATAAGTTTATAGTACTGTGACATTCATTTGGGAAACAAATGGTGATCAGATTTTCCAAAGAGGCTCATGTCAAGTCTAAAGGACAATAATTTCCACCGTCTTTCTTGTTGGTGTAGGAAAAAACTTTTCATCAAACCCACAAGCAGTACTTTTTTATTACTTTCCCCACATTTGCACACAAATTTTACGGGTAAACGAACCATAACGAATAGTTTTGAATCGTTGGATTTTTATTTTTATTTTTATTTTTATTTTTATTTTTATTTGTAAAACTTATACTCTATAGAATTATCACAACTTTTTTATAGACACAATTTTTAAGTTGAAAAATTCATACAATCACTTAGGTTAATGTATAGAAAGCGCGTGGAAATTTTGGACCCCACACTCCCTCCCATGTAGCTTCTCTATTGAAATGCTGAATCTCTATGTTTATTGAATTGTATGTTTTAAAAAAACTAGAACGGGTCAGAATTATATCCTATTAGTAATGTATTTTTTTTGGGCTCTGTTGTAAAATTATTTCTAAAGTAAAATCAACATTAAGTTCCTAATTTAATAATCCGAAACTTATATCGATTAGCTTGGCTATTATAACGTGTATCAGACCAAATTGACTGCACGAAATTGGCAGGTTTTTCATCCGAACATCGACGAAGACGGAACGATATACATTGACATTCTAGAGGAGGACCAATGGAAACCCATTCAGACCATTGAAACACTGTTGGTTTCCATATGCTCGCTCCTAGCAGATCCGGAGCCGGTGGACACTTTCAATTGGAGCTGCTATCTGTACCAGAATGACTGGGAAGAATACAACAAAACGGCCAGAGAGTGGACTAGAAAATATGCAATGGAAAACTTTGACGAGGACACAGAAATTCCGTCGTCGGATACGAAATAATACCTTATCGTTTGGATAAAGTAATTTCTAAACCGTCAGATTTTCTGTGTTCTGTCAATAAGATATTATTTCCTTTCATGTCACAAAATTGAATCTCTTTCTTTTTTATTTCTTTTTATTCTTACTTTTAGGGGTCACTCGTGTTTGACCGAGTACGGTTATTATATATATTGAGCGCGAGAAAAATGTAAATATAATTAGGGGACTCTGTAACATGTTTTTTGTTTTTAACCTTCAAATTTGTATCAAAATCTACCAATTTTGCATCAAAATCTACCAATTTTGCATAATTTTTTCGTGTTGATTTGATTTTATTACGTTAAACAAAAAACACTATCGGTCAAGTATCGCTACCGGTAGAAAGTTCTAATTTGATGGGGAAGGTTTTTTTTTTTTTTTTTTTTTTTTTTTTTTAACCTTCCTTATCTCTAGTCTCGGTCACATATTTTGCTAATATTCTGTATTATTGTTGGATATAATGCAGTCATGTTAGGGAGCCAAGTTTGGTCCACAAATTTGTACTATTGGAAAATTGGGTATGACATTTCATCAAAATATCTTCCAATATGGTCACTAATCTATAGATATAACAATATTGTTTATGATTGTAGACATTTCAATGGTATCCTAATTAGATGAGTCAAAATTATTAAATGAGCACTTTTTTCCTCCATTATATGATATCGTTCTTTATAATTTGATTTAACTCTTCAATCAGGCACCTCATTTTGTAATTACTACTAGAAATCATTTTTGTTTCAATAGCATACACAACACAAAGTAGAAACCATATGAGACCGAGGTGTGATTAGAGTTGGCTTGTGGCCCTCCTCTTTGGAGTACGGACCAGCTTGATCCAGTCAGCATTTGCAGGTTGGATTGACCCGACCCCATTGTTACGGTCGGGTAGGGTCGGTGATCTCGGCCCACGGTCTTCCCAATCCATATACTAAATATTAATGTAATTTTTTGAAAATCTCATATAAAAACACTTATTGGTTTGTTTGGTGTTTTGGTTGAGTTTGAAATAAGATGAAATTTTTAAATTTAAGTTGGTTGACTTTTTAAAAATTAGTTATAAATTTTGTTGACTTTTTAGAAAAAGATAAAAATTGAGATAAAAAAATATAATTTAATTGGAGTTAAACCTGATTGCCAAACGTAGACATATACATATTAATGGTCCCACTTGGCCAACCTGTGACCCACGGGCTATAGGACGAGGCTAGATAACCTTTTCCTTCATTCGACCCAGCCTGATATTTGCATGGGCCGGCCCTGGCCCAGCCCATGTTTTTCTTATTGGCCTACATGGGCCAAGCGAGAGGACCCATATTTGCAACACTAGATTGGACTGATTAGTGTAATTTACAAAATTTTGATTTATACACATCCATCTATAGCGTTTATGATCTACTTTTTCATAAAATGTTCCGTTGCTCTTTGTTTATAAGCATTTCCGGTACCAAAAGCTTAATAGAATAATTTATAATATATATATATATATATATATATTATCAGATAGTCTCATATACTTCATCCCTCTCAAATGTCACTTGTAAGGTGGTATGTATTATGTTGTATTAATCAAATTAATCGAATGTAATAATATAATATTTTTCAGTGATATTTATCTTTTATTTCAAATATTTAAACAGTATTATCATGTGACAAGATACAAGATTCAAAGTAAAAAAATATTTATAAATCAACTCGTTATGATTAGCTTTTATATAAAGAGTTATAAGTATCGTATGATATATTATACTATATACGAGACTGTTCCTAGATCACCGTATATTTATAGATATGTATATATATTTATTGAAACATTGCGCATCATATATATATATATATATAATTACAAGTGCCGTATAACATGTTGTACCACATACGAGATTATTTTTACATAATATGAGTAAAGTCATAACACACCGTGTGTGTGTGTGTATAATTTGCTGAAACACTGCACGCCATCTATATTAATGTTTCCTTAGATCTTTTGGTCCTCTTAGCAGTCAAGTCAAACAGAAGTCATAACATACCAACCTAAGAACCATACCAAGCAACCATTTTATATGACAAAGTGTGTAATGTACAGATAGACCTATATGTCAGACTATATAGCATTAAATTTATAAATATGTATATATACATATACAAATATATTTATATATGACTATGACATGACATACTTTAGAGTCCACTCTCTCGCTTTCTGGAGGTAAGATTTCCTATCATTGAGGTATATTGAAGAGATGGGGCTACAAGAGGGTCTTCTACATTTGGGTCTGCAAGGAATGAAGATAATGATAGCAATATTTTCTCAATGGTCCATTAAGGGCTCCAATTTTTTTTCCCAGAATATCAATTTGAATTTTCCCATCTGCACCTAAGTTTGGATGAAAAACCTACAAATTAAGAGTAAAATTCATGTTGAAATGAACATAAAAAAAATCATAATCGCGTATTAAAAACAAAAATAAATAAATAAATAAATAAGTAAAAGGAGAAGACCTTGGTATGGAAAGTGATCTTGGGAGGCCTAAAAGGGTAGTTGTAAGGTAATTCAATGGAGAGAAAGAAGAGACCACTCTCAAATGGAGTGTCACAAGGCCTCCTTATATTTATAGCGCCTTGCAAACATAAAATGTCATCCGATCCCTTTCCCACCACTCTATAGCTACAATGCGTTAGAGGGTCTTCGTTGCTTTTCTCAAGCTCCTTTCTGATCCTTTTCGCCACAAATTCTTTGAACCGCGCCATCCCATCGATCTTCATCTTGTCATTAGCATGTGAAGTAGAAGAAGATTTTGGAGATGAAAAAAGTTTGAGACTAGAGAGGAACCCCATGAAGGAATTAAGAGTACAAAGCTAGATGAGTACTTAGTGCAACAAAAAAGCAACAAAAAAAAGTAGGAAAACAATGAAAATTGAAGCAAAGATGTATTAATATGAAAATGGAAATAAAAGATTCTTCCAGCTACCAGCATCATGAATAATTACCTAAAATGTTCATAATATTCCTTTTTGTTATTCTACTAAATTAATTTATTTATAGTACCATGTAAAATTGTAACTAAAATGATTTTATGCCACTCTAGTAAATATTAATTTTTGGTGCCCTTGATTTGCGAATAATTAACATATAGTTGATTCAAGAATGATAGTATTATTTGGTGGGGTCCAGAAGTTATTGGTGCTATAAAAGTTCTTTTCATATTCGAGAGAGAGAGATGTGAAGACAGAAGAATTTAAGATGAAAAGTAAATATAGTAAAGGACAGTTGTCTACACTGTGAAAATGCATTCACAGAATTGATTCAATGAAAACGAGTGGGAAATATATGAGTCTATTCTCCTACTTGTAATAGAAAATAAAAGTGTATTTTTCTTCGACTTATTTATGTTTTTATACCATATATTTTATTTTTATTCAGAAAATATACTTTGTGTTTTGAATTTTTACATTTATATACTATCAGATTTCTCTTAATATATCAATTTATATCATTTCTCAATCAATCTTAATTTTGATCTAAAAAAGTCCAAATTACTCTTAAAAAAAAGACTACAATTATGTATTATTTTTATTTTTATACCATATATTTTGTTTTTATTAAAAAAGTATAAAATGTATTTTAAAATTTTAAAATTTATATTATTAGATTACTTTTAGTACATAAACTTTTATATTTTCTGGAACAACACTTAATTTTTATATTTAAAATATCCAAAATACCCTTGAATTTAAAATTAAAAATAATTAAATAAATTCTAAATTTTTAAAAATATTAGTAACTTACTCAAATAATCAACGGTAAATTTTAGGGGATTCTACAATTGATTCGTGGGCTACATAACTAAAAATAATACTTTTTCAGGGATTAAAGTGCCAAACTGCAAGAAATTCAGGGATAAAAAGGCTAATAAATTACTGTTATTCCGCCCATAATTTTATTTTAACCTCTATTATCAAGCATTAAATTGGCAAAAACAAAAGTACAAAGATGAAAAGACTGAAAATTAAAAGAGGTTCAAGGTCATTAAAAAAAAAAAACCCCATCAATTTATTCCATTACATTGATCCAATTGCTTCATTCATGAAAACTAAACGATAAACCAATCACTTTTAACCAAGGAGGCAAAACAATGTGCATCCCAGATAGACACAATATTTTTTTTTTCTATTTCTTTTTTGAAAATATTTAAAACGGATGTTTAAATTTAAAATTATATGTAAATTTTGGTTCGTTTGATTCGTGAATTTGAGTTGAGTTTTTGAAGTTTAAATAGTAAATTTTGTTGACTTTTCAGAAAAGATAAAAAAAAATTTGGGAAAAAGACAAAGACTTTTGAGGAAAAAGATAAAACTTGAGCTTGAAAACTCAAGTTTGAGCTTGTGAACCAAACATATGCTTAAGTTATGTCTATAAACATGAAAATACATTTTAAATTTTTCGTTTGTCTGATAATATTTGTACATGCATAACTTTCTAAATCGTATCTCATATAACATTTGTTTAATTGTTTGTATATATTTCTCATTTCTTATTAAAAAAAACTTAATTTAAAAATACAAAGTCTAATTAGATTTAGAGGCCACTATCATTGGAATCAACAAGGCTGCTAGCACTGCAAATAATAATTATGAATTACCACAAGTATTTTTTTTTTAAAAAAAGTCAGATATTCAAACTCTAAATTTCATGATAAAATCAAGTATAAAATTATCGTTGGACTATATCTTATTAATTTTTGAGATTGATACAACTATATACAAATATTTTCCATCAAGGAAATCTTGTGTAAGGATATAACCAAAATATCCTACAATCAAAATTAAATTTTAAAATTGGTTGTAGTTATAGTTTAGCCATAACAGTAATTTCACACTTTACTATATCATAAAATTAATGTTTCGAATCCTCTACCTTGAAGTTAAAAGAAGAAGAAAAAAAAAACAACTTTTTCAAACATTTTTTAAAAGGTAAGTAGGTCTGCTCTTTATTAATTTGACAAACCAGAAATTACAACTTAATTAAAAAATGGGGAACCAAATCAAACCAACAACTACTACATTTACAACTAACAATAAAATTTTAATCACACCAGAATCATTACAAATTATTAGAATTTAATGAAATTTAAATTTGATAAAGATTTTAACAGTGTAAAACTATTTATCAATCATAAAATTATTTGACTATTATCGTGTTTCACACATCATTTTTATCGAATCTAAATGACACTTATTTTAAATTATATCAAATAATATTTTAGATTATATTGATTAATTTTTTGAATTGTCTTCCCTTCTCTTTCTCTCTCTTTCCAACCTTCCCTCTCTCTTTCTCTCTCCTTCTCAGACGGACGGATGTTGAGAGATTATTCCTAAAATTATTATCCGTTAGTTAATTAGAAAACATAAAAGTATCTGAATTTTCTATTCATGTACGTACGGTTTACATACATGAGTTGGTTTTTGTGCAAATAAGACAAACCATAATACACCTCAATCAATGACAAAAGTAATTAAATTCTAATAAAGGTTTAATTATTATTTTGGTTTTCTTACGTCACAGTCTGATGATGATGATGATGATCTCTCAGAACCCAAGCTCATGACGCTGACAATACTACCTACTGCAGGGGACAACACCTCTGCAGATCCTCTTTTCTTCATTTTACTTTGGAAAAAGATATTTAAATATAAAAATAAAATAAAAAAATAAAAAAGAACACAAACTGTTTTGACTCTTGTGAGAATAAGAAGGTGGCTTATTATAACCTACAGCAAAAAGCAGTCGGTATGACTGGTAATTCATGTTCACGGACTGAATTCGAGTCATCTTGATTATAATACAACATGATAAGTACCAACATAAATATGATACGATTAATAAATGAGTCAGGAATCTAAATATGAACATAAACTGTTTAATAAACAGATAGCACGACAAAACAAGCGAGCACGATTATTAAACATGTCACGACGGATTGACACGAAAACAAACTTATTATGACCCATTTAACACGAAAAACTCCTTTATGGCCCATTTAACATGAAAACTGGTTTCTGATCTATTTAACACAAAAATTTTGGATAAAAAATCACTTCAAATTCTAAATTTACTAATACAAAAAACTCATCATATTCATATAAAATATAAAAGAACAACTAGAATTATCAAATTCTTCAGTATTATCATATTCATTTAAATAAACAGGTTAATTGTGTTAGTCCGTTTCTGATCCATTTATTTTTGTATTAAATGTATCGACCTAATTTTGATCTAATTATTAAACATGTGGTCCAAATCTATTTATTTCGTATCATTCTCGTATCGTGTCATTATTTCATGTCCGAAATTGTCAATCCTGATAGTGGGACTGGGTGAGGTGGGGAGAAAACAAGATCTTAGCATCAAAATCTAGATTGTTTCTTCTGGTGATCTCTCAAGAATGGGGCAAAACTTCTGCCAAAAAGTTGCTATTTTGGAACACAATCGGATTTTAAAAGTTTTTTTTTTTTTTTTTTTTTTTTTTTTTTTTTTTTTGTGTGTGTGTTATGTCCACACCTTCGTTGAAGACCACGTATCAACTAGCTTGTAATCTTTGGCAGATCATGACTGAACAGATCATTGTGATGTTATAAGTCTACAGATTAATAAATTGTAAAAATAAATAAATAAAACGAAAGCATATTAGGACGAGAGAATGAGTGTTCACCGATCTTCTTTGCTTGAGAAAAAATAAATATTTACATTGAAATAATTAAAAAAAAAAAACTAACCAATTTAGTTGGAATACACTTGTTGGGAAGACCTATAATTATCAAAGACTCGAATCAAATAAGAATGCATTTGGTGTTCGGATTGAGTTTTAAATGAAATGAATTTTTTATGTTAAAGTTAGTTGGTTTTTCAAAAATGAGTTATAATTTTTGTTGATTTTTTTCTTTAAAAAAAGGTACAATTGAGTCCAAAAAAAAAAAACTCGAATACCAAATGTAGGTGTATGGTCTATTTAGAGGAGGTTTTGGTTATGCGTTTTAGATTAAAAATAAGATGTAGTTTTGAAAATGTGTATTTAGGTGAAGAAAACTGTTTAGATATTTTCATTTTTCCTAAAATATGTTCGGAAATACAAAATCTTATAATATGTTTGGAAAAAATAAATCAAAATGGATATTTTCATTTTTCTTAAAATTCTCTGTAATTCTATAAAATAAAATAAAAACTTTTCTAAACATAAAATAATAAAATTGTGGATATTTAAAATTTTGAATTTATTATAGACATTTAAAAATATGAATAATAAAAAAAATTATTTTAAATTATGGATATTTAAAATTTCAAATTTATTATAGATATTTAAAATATGAATAATAAAAAGAAGTTTTAAACTGATACAAAATAAAGATTTGAACATATCACGTCATTTAAAAGTTTACGTGGATTCAGGGCCAAAACACAAACTAACCATCCATAATAAATGAACATTTTAAGGAAATTAAAAAAAAAAAAAAAGTAGAGAGAGAGAGAGAGAGAGAGAGAGAGAACTTTGAGATGTAAATGGTATAACGTTGTGCCAGTATATAAGGTGATTTGGAAGCATGCGCAAGGGTGATTAACGCTACCAACATGATTATAAGGACCCCACAGTCACACGTTAAGAAATATCCGTTTCAAGTCAAAATTATAAGATACAAATATGCGTCACTTTTCACCCCGTTAAGATCCCCTCTCGCTCTGGGATCAATGTTGAGAAACATTTTCTAAATATTTTTTTGTCATTTTCTTTTAATTTATTATTTATTTTTCTAAATAATTTTAAAAAATTTAAATTTTAAATATCCATAATTTAATTATTTTAAATTAAAATAAGATTGTTTTAAAAAAATTTTATAAAATTTCTAAAAAAACGAAACAAGATCATTTCTCGAAAACATGTTTCAAGTTTTCATATATTTTCGCTCCCAATATTTATTTTCACCTTACGTATATTTCAAGCCTCAAATCACCTTCAATTTCAAAAATATTATCTCCAAACGTCAAGCACTTCCTACCTACCAAACCACTTGATAGTAAACCGAACACCACTAGATTATCACCACCATGGTGGTGATTTCCTCGATTTGGACCGGTCAAATACCAAAAAATATTAACAGGGATAACAATTTGCAAGATGAACTTCGTCGGAAAAAAGGAAAAAGATTCACTAAAGGAGATGCAACTACACATAATTAATGAACCGGAAACTTTTCCCTACAAAAATTTGAGAGATCTTTCAAAATTTTTGCCCCCGTTACCTGAAAGTAAATCCCGCTTGTTAATAAAGTAGACCAACTTTACAACTATGGAGAAAAGCTAATTTGATTGGAAAATGGATTTTAAAAATAAAAAAAAATAAAAAAAAAAACCTTCCTTAAGAGCCATCTCTTAAAACTATGCTTAACTTGTAGTAGTTGCCAAAAAACCATATATATAGTTATGTTAGGACTTTGCTAAATCAAGTCTTTTGATTCTTCTTCTTTTGTTCCCTCACTCCCAAAGTTCTCTTCCCTTTCCTCGGTGGTTTTCTCCATCCCCGAGTCTCCAGCATTCTCTTCATGTTTCGGCCGCTCAGATCCCTCCTCCGGTTCCGTAACAACAATCCCAGAATCAGCACCAACCGCTGCTTCATGAGACTCCTCTGCATCACTAGAATTCTTCTCCGCGATTTCGACATCCTCGGAATCACTTTTGCTCGAACTAGTCTCGTTGTCCAGGGTAGCAGAGTCTCCGCCTTCGGCTTCTTCCGTCTTTGAGTCTTCTGCTTCTGTCATGCCAATGTCTGGCTCGGGAAACCGCTGTTGTAGTGGCACTGCGTCGCTAATCACTTCGCCCGTCCTCAGTCTTTTCCTGTAGCCCTCCATTTCTATTCTGTATCTTTCCTTGTCTTTAACAGCCTTATCTTGGTAAACCTGCATTTCACAAAGGCGAAAAGGTTAAGAAAACTTGGACTTTTCTCCTTTTTTTGATTGAAAGACTAGATTTGATTTAGTCCTCACAGCTCTTTCGGATTCCGTTATCTTGTTCCACAGTTCACCGATCATTCTACTTATATCTCTGTCCTTCCCAGGGTGAAGTGGTTTCAATCTTGCGTGCTGCTCCGCGAAGAAGAAGTTGTACCCGCTTCTGTTGGGCTTCGGATGAGCTGGGTCCCTCCTCTTGATCTCGCATTTCTTCCTGCGTCGCCGCCGATGGACACCAGGCACAACAGAGGAGGCACCGACATTGTCGTTCCTGTTAGAAAAAGGTGTTTGTTGCGGTGCACCTTGTGGAATTTGCCGCACCGGACCTTGTGTAGACTGATAAAGTACACCTTTTAGCTTCTCCGAACCTATTGTAACTGTCACAAGATACCCGCTTTCGAACTTCCCATCGATAACCCCTATTACAGAAGTTCCAGCTGATGATGCAGCCGTTCTTGCTGCATTTCAAAATGACAAACCGAAAACATAATTCGCCATCTATATAACTGCAGTTATATCTAAATACAGAAGTAAAAATAGTAACAAATTCGTATGCGCAAATGCATTACTCTTAAACAAAAAATTATTCCCGTTGTTGTGCATCTTTGTATGACAGAGTTGAAAAGAAGAACCACAGACCTCCAGACATTTCTGCATCGCTTTTTTGAGCTTGCTGAGGCGTAGCTGCTTGAATTTCTGGCGGTGATGACTGCAAAGACTCCGTGCGCTTAGCGGAAACAGGCGTCCTTTGCAAGGTACCTGCACTATTTAGTTGAATCAACTAAAATAAATGGAAACAAAGAGTCGTTCAAAGGTAGCAAATGTTGCATGTTCGTACCACCAGAGACGGAAATCCATCCTCGGGCTTTAAAATAATAAATTTGTTCGTAGTGGTGAAGCAACGAAATGTAGTACTTTCGGAGCACGAAAGAAGCATTAGTGGCTGTGGAGGGAAAGTTGAAAACAGCAGTCACTTGCTTCCATTTTTTATCGCTAAGAATCTGTAAAAATCCAGTTTCATTTCGAAAAATCAATGGTATAGCAATCCATCTTCTGTAACAATAAATTTAAAGCACAAAACAGCATCATTTTGCAACTTAAAACCGAAGAGAAGTCCCTAAATCTGCCAAGAGATTATAAACAACCGAGCATACCATGTCGATAACGGATCGACAATTCATGATGCATTTATCACAAAACCAACCGGAACTTAATGAAAAGTTGTGCATAAAACACAGTGGTGGACTGAATACGAAGATAACATTGAACTTTTACATAACTGGTCTGGTGAATCGACATTATGGTCGAAACAATCGGCAGCAAAGACGATAGTAGATGCAGTTTACTTTCTTCTTACCTTCTCGATACCGCCGCGTGAAGTTACCTCAAGAAAAAGTCGATGCAGATCAAGCTCCTTTCCTCCAATGATTGGGATCCTACAATAGTGAAACAAATATAAAATTAACAAAAATTATTGGCAGCTTAGAGAACAAGAACAAATATATAAAATTCAAATGCTGTGCTTAAAATTTTATTAACAGTTAAATCTCCAGTAAGAATGATTTAAACTATTGTTCAAGCAAAATCTGTAAACCTATCAAGAACTTGAACCAACTAATGGAACAGTTTTGTAAAGTTGATCATGATACTCAAAACTTGGCACATTTCTTCCCTTATGCTAAAAGAAGAAATGCAAATTAAAAAGAAAAAGAAAAAGAAAAGAATGAAAAAGCTAGATCAATCAGAGAGTGAGACATTGGCCCTCAAACCATGTTCAATCCATCAAAACAGTTCAAAAGAGACACTTTTTGTTTTTTAATCTTCAATACCCTTTTACAAGATACCAAACCATGATCATGATGTAACAATGCATAGCACAAAAGGAAAAGGCAAAAAGGGAACATTTACCATAATCATCAATCTCAAATGGTCTACCTTAAAGTAACATTATCAAAAAAAAAAATGAAATCTAAATAGTCTCCATAAAAAATGAGAGAGAGAGAGGTGTACATGAACTTGGTTCCCATGGAAGCATGAAGCTTCTCCAAATTGTCCATGAAGAGCTTAGGATCAGCTGCAATGTCCTCATATTTACCATCAAGTTGTGGATATGGATGAAAGTTGGAGGGAGTTTCTCTCTCAAACAATGGAGTTTTTCCATCACCACCACCAGAAGAAGATGTTGAAGCCATAGCCAGGCCTTACCAAAACTCACCTTCCCTTCTCTACATTACATTAAGACCCAACACACAAACAACAAACAACACACAGTTACAAGAAAATGGGGAAAAAAATGCATCTTTCCATGCACTATATATATGTATATATATAGAAGAACTATTTAAATATTATATAGTATATATATCAGAAAAGCCAAAAACAAAGAACAAAGAGACAAACCCAGAAGATAAAAAGCAAAAGAGAGAGAGAGAGAGAAACAAAATAAAATCACCATGCAGATTGCAGAAGAGCTTGAGAGAGTGAAACCCCAGAAGGTGTAATAATAACAATAACTCCCAGTAACAAGGGGAGAGAGAGAGACAGAGAGAGAGAGATAGATACATAGATATACATATATATATATATATAGAGAGAGAGAGAGAGAGAGAGAGAGAGATTGGACAATAAAAATATCATGAAAACCGAAGAAAAAAGAGAAGAAGAGAAGGAAAAGGTACAAAAGCAAAGCTGTCAAAGCCATGAATTCCATCAGAGTACCGAGGATGAAACAACAGGAAGAACCACAACCCATCAAGATCAGACCTTTCATTACAAACCCTTTTAGGCCTCTTCTAGCAATTAAGACCCAGATACAAAAAGTCCTTCCCCCACCCTATTCTGTCCACTCCTTTTTACTTACCACAGAACAATATTTACATTGCAGGCAGACATAAACAGGCCTATCTATCTATTTATCTATTACCTATGCTACGCCATCTATATACACATATATACATATATAAATAGGCCTATATTATATTTCCCTGACATTCCAAAGATATGATAATATGAGAATATCTATTGGTCACCAAACAATTGTACAAGTATGTTATCCTATTAACAAAGTCCAATGCCTTTTCTTCTTCCCCCTTTTTCCTATTTTCCTTCTGACACTGTTTCAGAAGATACCAATATTTAAATATAGATACACACAAATATACAATACATATATGTATATATATAGTTGGTTGGGTTTCTTCCGTGGGGTCGTGCCCATCAATCAAAAGAGGGGTCTCCCCAAAATCTTACCTTTTGCCCAAAAAACCATGCCTTTTGAAATTTCAAATCCGAGCTGTGTACACTTCCATGGAAGGCCAAAGAAAAATAAAATAAAATAAATTAAGAATTACCCACAATAAGAAATGCGCTAACTTCTGTTCCTTATTATTATATTTCCTCTCTCTTTTTTCGTATATATTATATAAATAATGCCCAAGATTATCAAGTATAAAACTAGACAAAAAGAAGAATGCAGACAACCCAGATGAAGAAATGTTAGACATACAAAACATATACAAAGCTTCAATATAAATAAAAGAGAAAATAATAAATAATGAAAAAAAAACCTTACCCAACAATGAAAGATAGAGATAGAGAAAGGGAGAGAATTGAAAATAAAAATAAAAAATAAAAAATGAAATGACATTAACGAAGAAAGCTTAAGACTAACCTGCCTATTATAACCCAAATGGAAGGTTATTATTATTCTTTATTAATTTGTATCTCTCTCCAAAATTTTCCTCTTTTTTTTTTTCTGTTAAAACTAAAATTTTTCTTTTTTAATAATACTTTTTCTCCTCCTATTTGGACGGTGGAAATATATAGAGAAGGAAAAGTTAAGCTTAACATAGGATAACTCACTTATGAAAAGACAATTTTTGGCACATTAATTGTCCTATATGTAGAAAAGATGAAGGGTAGTCTCGGGATATGGTGCCCATTAATTAGGAGGGAGTGCCCTTAACAAGTAAAATATTTAGTGGGTGCCCCCAAGAAAGTGTTAAAAAAAATAGGAAAAGAAAAGATAGAAAATGTAGTAGTTAGGAATTTTTTAATTTAATTAAATTTTTTAACCATATGATATATAAATATCTACTTTAAATATTTTTTGCTCGCCATGTAGAGATATTTTAGTTATAGATTAAGCATTTTTTATATCACTGTTTGTATTGAAATGTTAATTCTTCTTGACTACTTACAAACAAACAAATATAGAATTTGAGTAGGATATCCAAATAAAATGTGTATTTGGATATTTTTTATTTACTATAATATTTGGAAAGTACAAAAGTAAAAAAATATAATATGGTTTTAATTTTGAAACAAATGAAAATTTGGTAATTGTTTTTAAGTTGAATTATTGTGTAATAGTGAAGGATATTTACCAGTAATCCATCCTAAACTTGTTATATATATACACATACACACACAATGGAGAAACGTATAGTTTTTCCTCACAGGCCAAATAAACTATAAGGCCTTCAGGAGAAATATCATAATAGACCCATAAATAAATCACATTAAGTTTATTTGGCAACTTGCCCTCTAAGCTTTTAATTTTGATAATTTACTCCTTGAACTTGTTTAATTGTTGAGATTTACTTCTTTTAATTTATTTTACTTTAAATTGGAATTTGAAATTGAAACATTTGTATCAGTATTAGATTTGAAATTTTTTTGTGGAAACTAGTGTTTTCCATCTTCACATAAGATGCATGTGAGCTTTTTATGATTAATTAATTCACAGGGGTACAACAGTTTAACAAGTTTAGAGGGAAATTTGCTAAAGTTAGAAATTTGGCAAATAAGTTGTCAAACATGATAAATTTAGAGCATTAATGCTAAATACCATAAAATATATTTAAATGCTTGTATTTGAATACGGCTTTTTTGCATTGGTACACCCTAAACTTATCGTAGAGTTACAATTTGCATCGTAAACTTTTAATTTTGATAATTTACACCCTAAACTTACAAATATGTAGCGAATTGCATACCATTGACAATAATATTAATATTTTGAAGAAAATTGATATGTGATTTGTAAATGAGTTGTTAATTCATTATATAAATAATCATTTTTATCTTTGTTAATTAATAATCTATATGCAAGTGAAATATCAATTTTCATTAAAAAAAATCAATAGTTTTTATCAATGGTGTTAATTGCTACAAATTTATAAGTTTATGATGTAAATTGTCAAAATTAAAAGTTCAGGGTATAAATTGTAACTTCATAATAAGTTTAAAGTCACCAATACAAAAAAAGCTTTTGAATAATCGTTTAACCAAATACATATTTAAATATAAATTTTGCATTTTGATTAAATACCAAATTAAATAAGTGATCTAAATAAATACTAAATTATTACAAAAATTAATTTAACAGTTAAAAATAGTAATTCAAATCAATATTGTAGAATAAGATATTTATTCTCAAAAAAAAAAAAATCTTATTTGAAAACTTCAAAAATATATACAAGATATATGTATATATATGGTACACTTAATAAATGGAAGTTGGTGAAAAAGGCGTTTTTTTATATGAGATTAGCAAGGCGTGTCCTACTGACTTACCAAGTGAATGAATTTTGAAACGGAACAATTAAAAAAGAAAGAAAATAAAAATAAATATAAATATAAAACTAAGCCCTAAAGAGATACGGGACCAAAAATAAGGGGTTGGGCGTTGGGGTGTAGATAACAGTGCCGTAACAGCAGCTCCTTGGAATTTAATATACACATTTATCACATCAGAATTAATTCTCAACTTCTTTTCTTTATTCTATTTTTATTTTTTATTTTTCCCAAAATGCCCTGTATGAAACTTTTTAATATTATTTATTGTCCCACTCCCTCATTATATTTACCTTATTTAGAAATATTCAATTCAATACTCATGTATTATTTAACCAATACTACGTTTGATGAATAATAAATGACAAACAATAACTTATTGGGACTGCAAATAAATATCCGCATTCAAGTTATTTTTTTCTTTTTTTTTATTTTAAGTTTCAAATAATAAAACCTCTTTTTATCTAAAAATAATAATAATAAAACTTCTTTTTATCTAAAAATAATAATAATAAGACCTCTTTCCCTTTGTTTTATTTTGAATTTGTTTTTCAAGAATGTTTTTGGTGAATAGATTGACAGACCACCTACCACATTCATTCAATAAAAGGGAGGGAAAAAATTAGGCATATGTTTAGGTTGGGCGGTCAAATTACTAAGATGATCCCAAAAGATCAATTCAACTTTCAAAAGAGAGAAAAAAGGGTCGATTCAGTTAAGGTTTTCATAATAATTCTGGATTTACTAGAATTATTCACCAAAGTTAAAAAAAAAAAAAAAAAAAAAAGGCTTATTCACCAAAAAAAAAAAAAAAAAAATCAAGGACTTTATCAAAAAAAATATATATTTTTAAATACATGAAATAAGTAACCGGCCACGAGCAGAGCTTCATTAATTTCCTTTTAAAAAAAGAAGGATGAAAGAAAGGGGAAAAAAAAGAGAGTACAAATTATGTTTTTTCCCCTGAATTTTAGGCATTGTTACAAAATATTCTATGAATCTCAATTTCTAACATTATTTTTCCTTGAACTTTAGAAAAGTTAGCGAATTTCCCATTTCATTTAAATTTTTGACTAAAAATGCACATGATACTCCTTTTTTTTTCCCCCCTGCTAAAGTCACATGACACTTCGTGGAAGCACATGATGCTGATATTAAATGAGAAACCCTTATAATTGAGTTGAAGGAGTAAATACTAAGGGCTGATTATCATTATTTTCACATAATTATCTCTTATAAAGAACTTTATAATTTCACACTTAATAAGAGTAACGAGTACATAGAATGCTGTCAATGTGTGTCATTTCATAATTTTATACATAATATCCCCAACTCATGCTTCCAACCAGTGTTATGTACATTTTTTGCATCAAAAATTTAATTGAGGGAGAAAATTCACAAACTTTTTCAAAATTAACTGGAAAAAAATATTACAAATTGAAGTTTAAGGGGCATTTTTTGACAATACCTAAAGTTTGAGAGGAAAAAGTGTAATTTATCCAAAAAAAAAATTCATGCATATAGGTAATTTTTTAAAAATATTTAAATTAAATACCAGATTTTAAAATATTTATAGCAAATAATAAATTTACTATTGAGTAATTTATTTCTTAGGTAAATAATTTTTACTTAATCGTAACTACACTGTAAATATCTCATGTGCTTAAAATATTTTTAGATTATTTATTTAGGGTAAATTATTAGTTTGATTTCTAATATTTTATTTAGTCCCAATCTTTTTTTTAAAAAAAAAAACTAAAAGGTTTGTAAACTCTTAAAAAGAATGTAATTTTTAAATCATGTAAAATTCTTTTCTTAATTATCCATATGTTTCGTCGATCACCCATTCAACTTGAATAAACCTTCATTTGAATAGTACACCCGCTCATTTTAGTATTTATCCATTTCTTTTTTTTAAATATAATTTTACCAATCACATCATATACTCTGTTACTTTTACTAATAAACATTAGAATGACTATTCAAATTAAAACAATTCAAACATACATTTTATTTGAATACAATTGTTAAATAAGACATCATTTACATTGAAATACAATATCAAGTGAATACGTGATCGAAACGAACCATTAAGTAGTAAATCATGTGAAATCAATGTGAGATTTTCTGTTCAATTTTAATGGCTGTTAGCAAGAATGACCATTTGTACATTTTTAAAGAGTTTATGGATCTTTTAACTACAAAAAAAGGTTGACGACCTAATCATAACAGTCAACTTCATGGAATGATTAGAAATCAAACAAACAATTTACACATTTATTTATTTATTTTTCTGGAGATCTTCTTTTGTAGCTAATGCACTTCCTGGAAAAAAATGTTATACTCTACGTCACAAAAGATTTTTTTTTTTTTTTTGAGAGTAAGTTTTGATGTTTTTATTTAACTTAAACCATGCAAATAAATTTTTACAAAACAACCCAAAAAGGAGGGCAAAACATCATACCACACATGAGAGTGTATACTAGAAAAAACAAAAATAATTAAGAAGTGAGTTATCGAATTCCTACAATGGGAATCATAGGAAACACAATCACCTTTTGAACATTCAAAAGTCTCGTGAATGTGTTGAATGAGATTTGCTTCCAAAGATCAAAGTTCTCAATTCTTGATGATGTATACAATATTCAGAACATCCATCTAACGATCCAATTCGAGTTTCTTTAAAAAAAAAGTATACCACACATCTTCTCTTACAGTCATGCATTCACTTAAAAAGAGTGAAAAATAACCTGCCATACGACGGGGGCCATAGCTCCTAACACCACCCCCCATCAGAAGTTGCCTTGTACTTTCTTAATTTTTTCTTTTCTGGCTTAATCTAATTTTTTTTATTTCTTCGAATTTTTTTACCAAATCACAATTTAATTCTTCACAGTAAATAACATCCCAAAACTATTCCCAATTGATCTTCATGTGACAAGATTCGTACATCTTGCTCAGTGTAAATACCTTATAATCCTCGATTTTTTTTTAATAGTTCTAAAAGGCATTTTACCACATACTTGGGCGGCGGAAGACCGTCTAGAAAAAACCAAAAATAGTAAGAAAAAGTATCTAATCCATATAAATTTAAAAATCATTATATTAATATGATATAAAATTAAATTAAAATAAATTAAAATTTATATTATGTTGATTAAGATAAAAGAATTTGTATTATATTATAGATGAAAAAAATATGTCTATTTATATAATTTTCTCAAATAGAATATAACACCAGGTTAATCCTTTTTCAACAAGTTAATCCTAATTTCAAAGCCACTAAAATGCCTATTTTACCCTCAATTAATAAAACATGGGTGACACACAATCTAATTCCTCTATATTATGATACAAATATAATAGGGGGGATCGGCATTGGATCTAAGCCAGCCTTTTTTTACCATCCATTATCCAATCCAATTGTGAAAAAATCTTTTCAAATCTAATTAATCCAATCCAATTTATTTTATTATCCAATTCGATTCAATCCAAAATTCATTGGATTGGAAATTAGATTATGCTTATATTTTTATTAAAACTTATTAAAAGTACTAAAAAAATACTAATTACATTTTGTAAACATGAATTCAATTCTCCATCGTCCATTTATCATATAACAATATACCAAATCACCGAACATAGTAAATATATTTTTGTGATTTTTTTTCTTTTTGAAAATAAATTTTAATTCTTTTGAATTTTGAGAGAATATAAGGTGGTGTTCTTTTAAGGCCCAAAAAACGGAGAAAGGCAAAAGAGAAAATGCCAGCCTATAAAAAAAATAAGAAATAAATTGGATAATATATTATGTAATGTATATTGTAAAATACTTGTATATAAAACATGAGTATACGGATTGGATTGGATTAATTGGATCTTCAAAATTTAAATCACATCTAATCCAATTTAATTGGATGATTCAAATTATCATCCAAATCTAATCCAATAGTGTTTGTATATTCAAAATTTTTTTGGATGGATTAAATCGGTTCGATTGAATGTATTGAATTACTGGATCTTGTGCCAGTCCTAAATATAACAAAAGGACTAGTCATAGTTAAAATATAAATTGAGGTCAATTTTGGAACATTCTAAACATTGACAATCCAAGTGAATTTTAGTGTAAAATTATAGAAGTATAATTTTAGGAACCGTTTTTGGATTAATCTTCTCTTTTTGGAAAGATTATAAAGAAAACATCTATATAACCTTCTATGATATATGATATTTATATCAATAATACATGTTATTAACATTAGATTTCGTCAGGTATGATCAAAATTAAATAAGCATGTAAAAATAAGACCCTATTAATGAGGGATTTTTTTTTTTACTTATCCCACCAACCACCGAAGAATTCTGTGTCTAGATATAACCAAATTAATACCACTGACTTATTTTGTAGTAGTTTCTATACGGGAAAGGAAAAACAATATTTATGAAGAGGAACGACTTTAATATGGACTTCTATACAATTGTCGTAATATTAAGCACCATTAACCTACATTGTTTACTCTTTTCATGTACAAAGAAAAGGAAAAAAAAAAAAAAAAAAACTACTTAGCAAGATATGACAAAATGCACATAACTATGAGGAATTTGGTAAACTATATTATATTTAATATGATTTTTATTCGGTTTTATTGTTAAAAACTATGTGTTACCAATAATTTTGAAAAGTATGACAAAATGCCTTTACTTAAAGAGCATTTCTCTTACCAATTAAATTTATATCATATAGTATTAAATTGTACTTTTGTTTAAAAAATTTTTTATACGACTATTAAAAATTTTTTACGGTAAGATTTTCTATTTTGTACTATTACTATTTTAACTATTAGATTAATTTTTCAACTGTCTTATCTATGATTAAAGTGATTTTGTTTTGCATTGTACAATATTAAAGTGTACACTCCTAAATCAAAACATACAAAAAATAATTTCGTGATTAGAAAGCAATTTTTGTAGTACAAAATAAGAGATCATATCATAAAATAATTAGGATCAGGGCATCTAATTGGTTGCCAATCATGAGGGTAATTCTTCAACAGTTGATTGGATCACATGAGCTCTAATATTCTTTTGAGTTAGTATTTTGGGAAATCCTTTACAGCTTGCATTTAGAAAAGGAAGCAGATTGCTTCAATTCCGGGTTAATTAGCAATTAATTATCATATATGAGCTTATTTTTCCCTGCTAATTTAATAACTTTGGATCAAGCAAAGCCATCTATCTTGTCATCTTTCACAAGTACTGAAACATTAACAATTGGAAAAGGCAATAAAGTAATTCAAAATCAAAGCTTTAAGCATATATTTGTATGGAATCAATAAAAGGTAATAAGCATGTCATGGGGCATTAATTTGTAGATGGGTACCTAACTCGATGCTTAATTATGCTGTCAAACGTTGTCTTTGGATGCACAACCACATTTAAAAAATGGACAGAAATTAAATTTTATAATTACTAGTTTATTGCAAAACTAAGGCACCGTACTTTAGGTAGTTTTAGTTGTTGAATTTACATTTTAATTGTGTGATTAATAAGTATTTACGCTTAAAAAAATATAACGCAATGCGCAAAAATTAATTATAATCATAATTTAGACCATTGAAAAATTAGTTCAATAGTTAAAATATTAGTACTTATAATTAATATATAAAAACATAGTTTGAACCGTAAATTATTCCCTTTTATTATTTTTGTTGTTAATGTTGTACATTACAATAATTAATTTTGAGAAAAGAAAAAGTATCTTCTATTAGTACTATTTACTTTTTGAAAACTTCGTATCTATACATGTATAAGAAAGGAGAAAAGTTTCTCTTATTGAACCCCCCGAGACAAAAAATTTTTGTAATTATTTTGTGGTCTTCTGGTTTTTTTTTTTCGACCAAATTTTTTTTTTCTCATTTTAGTCATTTTTTATTTTCTTTTCAGACAATTGTTTTTCATTTTAGTTATTTTTTTTATTTTCTTTTTGGACCAATTTTTTTCATTTGGTCCTTTTTTAACTATGTATTTATTTTTTGGTCCTCTATTTTCTCCTAGATCATTTTTTTTTTTCATTTTAATCTTTTTTCGTTTTTTCCTCAGCTTTTTTTTTTTTCATTTTAGTCCTTTTTCATGTTAATAATTTCTTTCATTTTAGTCCTTTTATCTTTTTGTTTTTTTTCATTTTAGTCCTTTTTTTAAATTTTCTTTTCGGACATTTTTTTTTTCATTTTAGTTCCTTTTTTTTTTTCTTTTTGGGCCATTTTTTTTTCGTTTTGGTCCCTTTTTTTTGTTACTTCTCTATTTATTTTTTGGTCCTCCGTTTTCTCTCGGATCATTTTTTTTTTCATTTTAATCCTTTATTCATTTTTTTTTTGGCCCAACTCTTTTTTTTTATTTTTTATTTTTATTTTTATTTTTTTTTTCATTTTAGTCATTTTTCATGTTGATAATTTCTTTCATTTTAGTCCTTTTATCTTTTTGGTTTTTGGTTTTTTTTTTTTCCGTGCCTCTTTCTTATGTCTTTTTATGTATTTTGTTTTTACTTATTATTTTAATTTTTCCTTAATTAGATAATTTTTCTTAAATTTATCCCCCATGAGCATGTCACATGCTTTACACTGGTTGACACAGAGAGAAGAATAAAAGAATGACTTGAAAGGAAAGCAAATTATAGGCTGGGTAGGACTAGAGTATTCTTTCAATCTTTGAACTATATTTTGCACGATTTTATTTCTTTCTTTCCTCTAAAGAAAAACAAAGTGGCAATTAATATTTTATATTCTAGTTTCAAGACAAGAAGTGAGACTACCTTTTTTTTTTTGGTGGAGTAAACAAGAAGTGAGACTTGTGTGTGCTATTTAAACTGAAGATTTTCGGTCTTGAGAGAACAAACCAAATCTTAGTTTCAAGTAGTATCATAGAAGAATTTCAAAAAAAAAAAAAAAAAAAAAAACACAAGCTAAGTATGTCTTTACAAGTGAAAATAGATAACTTGTTTGCCAACGCCATGAAAGGCCAGTGGAATGAGGTTCTGAAGATCTACAACAAGAGCCCGGAGGTCCAAAAGGCGAAGATCACCAAATCGGAAGACACCACGCTGCACACAGCGGTTTCGGTTGGCCAGACGGAAATTGCATTGGAATTGGTGGAAAAGAGTCAAGAGGATACATTGGAGCTTGCAAATGCCAAAGGGAACACAGCTCTCCACATAGCGGCTGCATTAGGGGACCTGAGAGTTTGCGAGAGCATGATTTCGAAGAATCGAGGCCTCATCACCTTCCGAAACCTCAAAGGCGAGACTCCCCTCTTCTTGGCTGCCCTTCATGGAAAGCGAGAGGCTTTCCTTTATCTCTATTCTTTAGACAAAGAGGATTACCTTGTGAGAAGATATGATGGGGATACCGTCCTCCATGCTGCGATTTCTGGCGAATATTTCCGTAAGTTTTAGTTCAAAAAAGTACTTTGCAATTACCTTTTTTTTTTTTTTTTTTTTTTCCTACTATGAAAAAGGGAATCGATAATATCCTCAAGTTTTCACCCAATGACATTTTTGGAATCTACTAGAACAATAGGTGGAAACATGAAGGGATTTTATGTCTACAGATCCATACATGTTAATCACACAATCTCACTATTTCAGAGCGAGTTTAATATTCGAATATAATCAATCAAACTTATGACGGATGCAAGAAAGATAAATATAATGAGAAGAAAGAGCTAAATAACATTTTTGAAGAGAATAACAACAAATTTTAGTATAAAATCTTAAACATAATAATAAATTGGGTAATTAAGTTTGTGATATATAATTATACTAAAAAAAACCCGTTATCCTTCGTCTTCTCTCTCTCTAACATGAAACTATTTATGCACATAACTTTGTTGTTAAAAAATTAACCGTAAATATGAAATTTTATAGAAAATTCATAGAGATCTGAGGATTTACCAGAAATACATACTATAATTTATAATCTTTTAAAAAATACACTATAAACTTCAAAGATATTTATAAAATATGTTATTTACAATGATTTCCCTATATAACTACTGTCCTTTACTTTTGTCACTATGGCATCATCACCGGCGATCGGTTACTAATGTTTTCACATATTTGTAGGATTGGCAATGAGCATAATGCGTTGCCACCCCAACCTTGCTGACGCTATAAATGAGAATGGTTTATCTCCACTTCACATTCTAGCTAGCAAACCCAATGCATTTCAAAGCAGCTCTCGCCTTGGCCTCTTTGACCGTATCATCTACCACTGTATGACTACTTTAATTTTATAAATCAGTAATAAAATGTCCTCTTGATTTATTATTCTTCTAATAACTGGATTAAAAATTTGTTTTTACAATATTAATATATTTTCAGGTTTAGTTGTGGATGAGCTTAAGGAGGAAACACAGGACGTTGATACATATATAAAAATAGCAAGCAAGAAGGGGAAGGACATTCTTAAATTCCCAGAGAACTATAAGACATGCATGGACTTCTTTTTAATGCTGTCAAATCTTTTTCAAGTCTTATGTGAGTGAATTATATATATATATATATATGTATGTATTTATACATGATGTATTTATACATGTATATATACAAGTTGTTATTGCCTATAATATTATCATTTCATTTCCACCACTGTTTGATTATTCTTGTTTGAAGTCTAATAGACTAACTTTTTTGTTGTTGTTATTTTTATTATTATTTGCAGTCATTAAATTGGGAATTGTGGGTGGAAATAAGAAAGATCATGGAAAGCCAGATGAAGAGAATCCCCAACAGAAAAGGAGCTTAGAACATGGTAGAAATTCTAAAATTCCTTATAATTAGGATTGAAAAGCCTTGCTGAAAATGGCTTCATTAAGGGATGATCTTTAGCCGTTGTTGAATTGTTCATGAATGATAATTGAGTAGAATATTTCCTTGAATATAGACAAGAGAAAAAAGGGGAAAAATTAAAAAATATTTTCGTTTGATCAAAGTTGATGAAATCAAGGTATTTTAAATGATTTAAATAAGAAAGGCTTTAAAATCAAAAGAAGTTACAAAAGAAATTGACATAGTTCTACATCGAGTCATGGTATATATATATATTTTCCTAGTAAAATAGAGAGAAGGTAACAAATATTAGAGAGACTTAACATGTCGGATCGTGATAAATACTAAATTTTTTTCCCTAGAAAAATGCAAAGTGTGAAAATAATATTCATGACTAGCAAATGGCTCTTGATAGTCTATAGTTGTCCGAGTCTAAATGAGCCTAGTCGGCTTTTGAAATTTTTCTAAAAAGTGATTGGACCTATATATTAATTAATCACAATTTGATTTCTTATCCAACTTTTCTTAAACTTAAGTT
Organism: Ficus erecta; assembly: GCA_008635985.1. Lineage (NCBI taxonomy): Eukaryota > Viridiplantae > Streptophyta > Magnoliopsida > Rosales > Moraceae > Ficus > Ficus erecta. The sequence goes on along the minus strand of BKCH01002041.1, from coordinate 27,466 downwards.
AGGCTTAATTAACAGTAGTTTTCTCCTTCCAGCCAGGGGAAAAGAAAAAGAAAAGACAACCGGTGAAGAGAATATGAAAAAGACTAGTGAATCACAAGGCAAGCATTACTTACCTTGGACAAAAATAAATGTTTCTGTGCAATTTGTATATATTTTGAGGACGTATAATATATGATTTTCTGTGATCTATATATATATATATATGTATATATATAAGTGCATGCATGATCATGGGTTGAAGCTGGTTACATCTGGTTGTTTCTTTTGTAGGCGTCAACGAAATTGAGGGTCAGAAGAGTGAAGATCGTTTCTTTCCTCCTAATTATGACACACTTGTCCTATTTTTCAACGTTATGATGAAGGCGTTGCTAATTATCCTCGGAATTGGTTAGTACATATTCTATTGAATAAATATATTGTCACGATTATTCGTTTGACAAAGAACATATTAATATGCTAATATTTTTAATTAATGAGGGTATTTGTGATTGAAATAACTACATTAATCTGTCATGCCCTTTTAAATAAATTATTAAGATTATTTTTATCTCTGTCTTAAATTTTAGGATCACTCTTATTTTATTTATTAAACTTTAAAAAGTTCTATTGTTTCCCGTAGAATTTTGAACTTAATCTCATTTTACCCATTTGTTAAAATTTTAGTTAAAAACAAATAGAAAAGTAAGGGAGTTAGTCTTACTAAGCCTATTGTATTGAGATTTCTGCTAAAACAAATGGAAAAATAATAACATGATTGCACTTAACTCAATTTTTTTTGTCTGTTTTTAACTGAAAATGCTGATAAAGGTGTAAAGTAAGGTTAAATTCAAAGTTGAGAAGATAAAATGAAAGTTTATAAAATTCATGGGGTAAAGTGAGAGTAATCATAAAATTTAAGGACATAGATGAAAATGATCTGTATTATTATCTTTTACCATTTGTTTTCATGAGTATTACAATCATCTTCTATTATTATTATTATTATTATTATTATTTTCTTTTCGCACATTTCATATTAAAAACCACCTTTTTGATAAATTCTGACCAAGCTTAAATGCGAAAAAAATCAATTTAACAATCTCATAATACCTTGTATTTGATCATTTAGTCAATATCATGGTTAAAATATTATTTTCAAACCTTAAAAATTGGCCAATAAAGGAAGCTGGTTTTTTAATTTCTAACATAAGATAAAAATACGGGAGATGATCGTGACATTTCTCGAAATGAAATGTAAAATATGGTATTTTGGTAAAACACAAGACTTATATATTGATTTTCTTCTTCTTTTTATTTTTTTAAAAAAAAATTATAAATGAAGGTATATGGAGGATAAAGAAAATACAAAGAAAGAAAAAGCTTTATGTGTGGGCAAAACGAGTGATGGATGAGTTGGTAAAGCATACAACTTCCTACAAGTTCTATGACAACTCCGGTTGGGATCCCACCCAAACTCGAGGAGGCGAAGAACTTGCAGTTTCTAATGTTCCACCCGACTTTTTGTCGGATCGTGGGAAGAACATTCCGGCAACTTCTTCAAGCTTCAAATATGAGATTAAAGCAGGGCAGGATCAAGATGAGGCTGCAGGTGAGTTTTAATCTCTTTTGTTTTGGAAGGGTCTTTTGAATTTGAAAAACATATTAAAATGTGCTAAGAAAAAAAAAAAAAAGAAAACTAGGTGAAAAAAGAAAAAAAAAAATCGTAAAATAGTTTTAAAAAATATTTAATCATTTGAAAAACATAAATGTGCCTATAAAAAATGTTAAAAGAAAAACTCAGATTATTAGATTCACTAACACCCTAATTTAATGGTGCAGCTAGTCAATTAATTGTTTTAATAAGAGTGTATATTAAAAGATTAAATTTTTAGAGGGACTTATATAGAAATAGTCAACTTTTAGTGGCAACAAGAAGATAAAATGTAAAGTTTTTTAAATGTGAAAATGATAAAAAAAAAAAAAAAAAAAGATAATAGTTCATTGGGACTTGCTCGGCTATGGATGACTTCGCCCCTGCTCCAACTTAACTGTGTACCAGATCCTCCTCCTACAACACCAAGATCTTTCTTAAATATTTTGTTAGTCTATCTCGTACGTGTGTAACGCATGCAATATAACTAATTTCTTAAAACAAAAGGATGGTTAAATTAAAAGGGGGAAAAAATCGAAACTAGAAAAATCAAAACAAGTTATGCCTGTTACCATATTATTCTATATCTTGTATGCATATTAAATCAAAATATTTGTACTATTACAAATTAAGAACACAAAATTGACTTCAAATATTGCGAGTGACAGAAATGGTGAAATTAATAGGGAAAAGACATACACCAATACTAATAGCAGCAAAGATGGGAGTGACAGAGATGGTAGAGAGGATTCTAGAAGAATTCCCGGTTGCGATCCAGGATTCGGACTCCGAAAACAAGAATGTGGTGCTCTTAGCAGTTGAGAATAGACAGCCGCAGGTTTACAACCTCCTTCTGCAGAGCAAGATTATGAAGGAGAGTGTGTTCCGCCATCTGGACAAGGACGGTAACAGCGCTTTGCACCTTGCTGCTCAGTGCAAAGAGCAACGCCCTTGGCTTATTCCTGGCGTTGCTTTGCAGATGCAATGGGAAATCAAGTGGTACAAGGTAACCCTATTTACTTTTGTCATGAATTTATTCCCCTTTACCATTTCTATCGATAGTAAAAAATGACAGTTTTTATCGTAAAAACCCGTTTAAGTTTATTTAAACTATACAAGACATAAGTTGATTGAGGGCTGCGCTGTGTTAGGCTATACATGCCCTACTGATGTTTTGAAAAAAGGAAATTTGGACTGTCAAAAATTTATGATTAATAATACATTATATTGTTAATAAAGAACTTAAATCTTTTTACTTATGAACTGCTATATTTATATGAGCTTTTTATAATAAGATATCTTTACTATAAAAGTGTACTTTTTAAATATTAAAATCACATTAAAATTGAAAGTATGTTTAACAAACAGTTTTTAATACAAATTTGATGGTTAAAAATAGTCATATTGGTAGCAAATTTTTTTTAATATCTTACTGTCTTGATATGCATTTGTTAATTCTTATTTTTCAAAACAAATAAATAGACGTCATAGCTGAAGTAGAAGGTTGGCTGATTGTATACAGTTTGTTGAATTATTAAATTTGACATAGTTTTATCAATGCAGTTTGTGAAGAAGTCAATGCCACCACAGTTCTTCCCTCGCTACAACTTGAAGCATGAGACCCCTAAAGAGATCTTCATCAACACCCACACAGCCCTCACCAAAGAAGGCGGAAAATGGCTCGTCAAGACCTCCGAGTCATGCTCCGTAGTGGCGGCACTCGTCGCGACAGTCGCGTTCGCCACATCATCAACCATACCCGGCGGAGCCGATCAAAACACCGGCGTACCCCTCCTGTTACACAAGCCGGCATTCAACGCCTTCGCCATCTCGTCGCTGGTCGCTCTCTGCTTCTCCGTCACCGCGCTCGTCTTCTTCCTCTTGATCCTCACGTCGCGTTGCCAAGAAAAGGATTTCGCCATGGACTTGCCTCGGAAACTCCTCCTCGGCCTCACGTCGCTCTTCGCTTCCATAACTTCCATTGTGATCTCATTCTGTGATGGACATATCTTCATTCTTCCAGATAATCTTAAGCACGTTGCTTATCCTTTATATGCGGCTTTGTGCCTTCCCATTGCCTACTTTGCTCTCGCACAGTTGTCCCTCTATTTCGATCTCATCTGGGCTATCTACAGAAAGGTTCCGCAGCGTTGCAACAAGGCGTTTCTGCACTAGATCATATCTTCCCTAATTTTGCGCAATTATCAATGTATATGCTTATATAGTGAACTTATATACAAACGTATATGCATATATATATATATATATATATATATCGTAATCAGGAGGTTAAGTTATTTCAAAAATATTGTTTGTCAAAATAATTGGTTGTATTTGAGACTGGATGTCTATCAGTGAATTCCCCCGACTTATGGTTTTTGTAATAGTCACAAGCAAAAAAAGAATATTAAACATCACTCTTATGACGTCACTTTTTCATAAAGCAATGTCTAAAGTACCCGTTTAAAAAGATTTTAACGTCACTTTTCATAAAGCGATGTTAAATCTAAAACCGACGTATAAAAGATTACAGAATAAATAGTAATTTTTCTTTATTTTGCTCTAATTACTCCTAGTTCTTGTTGTTCTATAATATATAGGATCTTTTTTCTTTTTGAATTCCAAGTATAGTAATTTGCTTATCTAATTTATGTCTTTGTTAAGGAAAATGCTTTAATCTTTTTATGGTGACGGATTCTTATCATAACACTTGATAATAACATTGATGATCAATATATATTGAATGAATGATTTTTCCCCTTTACAGTTTCTTTGTCGAGAGAAAATAATAGAGACATATTTCACATACACAGTACTGTATACTATGTTATTACCTCAAAAAAAAAAAAATTTTTTTTTAAAAATTAAAAAACTATGTTAAGATGTACAACATATATAATTTCACACATACTAGGATTTGGTAGCATAGAAGTTTATTATTACTTTTATGTTCGTTCCATCAAGATTATAAGATTAACCTCTTAATTATTATTTCTTAGTATAAGGGAATATCCTTTTATTCTGATTTTGACAATGTGAAATTTACTTGAGGTTTTTTAAAGCAAATTGAGATTGACTTGAAATTGTAAGTGAGTTCGATGTATTTAACCGAGTTGCCTACACTACTCCATCGAGGGATTGAGTTACTTCTTCTAGTTCAAATCTGAGATTGAAAGATCGTATAGTGAATGAATTCAAGTGAAATCAAAGGATTTTTAAAATTTGGAAAATTTCGAGGCATTATTAGACCATATTTTGTATTTGTAAAATTTTTGTTTATGAATTTGGATATATGTCTGATTTGATAAATATTCCACGATGTATGGCCTAATAAGAAATTGAAAGGACTGATTAGAAATTGAATTTTATTTTTTGAATCCTTGAAAATTTGGAGATTTAAACTGGATTCTAGACTTACGACTACATCTATTTTGTAGGTTGCCTACATATCCATTCATGAAATCAAGTCTTCATAGTTCTTAAGACTTGAATTTTTTAATCTAGATGATTCTCCAATATATGACCTTACGAGAAACTAACGGAATCTTGTTGGAATTTGATTTGAAATTTATTACACCTAGTTATTGTGACTCAATTACCTTCATATTCGGAAAGGAATCTAAGACATCGTAATTCTTATATTTGAGTTTTAATTTATTTGCATCATTTGCTTGCTTTGAAACGAGAGCCAAAGCTTGTTGCTTTACATAGCTCTTTAGGTAACTTGACATCTTGATGCCGTTAACTGTCTTGATTGGGCCTATTTGGTATTCTAGGCCTGTTTAGAGGTAACTAGGCCTATTGAACTCTAACCTGGCTTTTTGGACTTTTCTAAGCTATAGTAACCAAGTGGCTTACTATCCTTTGCACTATCGGTAGCTGGTCCATTTTGGATGTTAATGGGCCTATTTTCATGGAGGTGCTTACTATCCTTTTGCACTATCGGTAGCTGGTCCATTGCTGGTTCCGGGTGGTATCCTTCGTTCGTATCCCTGTCAAACAATCACGAGAAACAATAAAAGTAATTAATACCAGAGAGTAGAGAACACAACTATATATAGAGATTCACCTTCTGAAAAATAGTTGCGTCCTCTCTAGTTCTAATGGTTTTTTACTATTGTAAATAATTATATAGAACCATAATCTCTAAATAGTGATTACGATTTCTGAACGCTTCAATCATCTTACTTATAATCTCTAAGAGATAACTATTTATAGTATTTGAATTAGAAATAATTAATAAATTTGAATTAATCGTATGGATGATTCACCCTGATGCTAGTTGTCATCTCTTACTGTTCATTTATAAAAGGGCAAAGTGCACATTCAATTCTCATTTTTTTTATTATAAAGTTGTGATTTGGTTCCCCACATATATATATATATATATATATATATTTGCTAAAAGTTGTTTCAACTCTTTAAAATGATGAAATATTCCTTTTTGTTAACCAAAACTAAAATTTTTTACAAAAAAATGTTACGTGAATCATGCGTCAAGTGCAATGAAGAAAAAAATTTGCACGATTTAACTTACATGTGCCATACATGTGATTTGTTTATCCAATTTTAAACTTTGTTAGTAAAAATTACTATGTTGCATCATTTTAATGAGTTCAGAGAGATTTTAGTAAAATAAATAAATAAATTAAAAAATAAAAAAATAAAATAGATTGGGGACCAAATTGTAACTTTGTAAAAATATTAGCGACCAATTTGTCAATTTACACTTAAGAAAAACTCTCGTCTGATTTTCTTCATTAAAAAAGAGGGGGAAATTTTAAAAAAATATTATGTTTTGTTTGGGAAGCACCTTCGTTGTATATTATAGCCCAACGCAATGCATTGCACATTTGGCTATCTCACATATTCCATTCAAATAAAAATATATTTGAAATAAATCAACTCATAATACTATTTATCAATTTACTTTTCTGTCTATTTTTATATTAAAATGACTATTCAAATACAAACAGTCTAAACACATATTACATTTGTTAGAATGTATAAAGCAAATATTTAAATGCATATTATAATGCATACATTATATTCAAATTGAATGTAAAATGAAATTTCAGTTTAACTCCAATTAAACTGTATTTTTTAATATCAGTTTTGTCTTTTTATGAAAAGTAGTTAACAAAATTTATAATTAATTTTTGAAAAGTTAACTAACTCAAACTTAAAAATTTCATCTCCAACTGGCGAATCAAACGTATGCTAAATATGTCTTTCAAACGAACTAAGGTCACAGTAGATAACAATTATAGAATCCGACATGAGAAAAAGGGGGAAAAATTATCATAAGACTGAAAATAGAAAGAGTCGTAGATTGCTTGAATATGGCTAGATCTTGCTAAAAGATGCTAAAATTCTTTCCTGAATGCACAATCTTCCGTCCTTTATATCCAGTGGTGAGTGAATCTTGAAAAGCTCTCTGCTTTCTTCAATTAATCATATTATTCGTACGACATAGAAAAAAAAAAAAAAATCTAAAGAAGGATCTATCTCTACTTAAAGATCAAATTCTGCAAGTATATATATGCATGGTACTTTACACTGTCACTATTATTATTATTGTTGTTGTTATTATTATTATTATTATTATTCCGTTTTTGTTTTGGTTAACATTTTGTTTTTCCCATGTAACCCTCTTTCCATCTAAAACTGATGTCCTTTACCGATTACGTTACATTTCGCTAACGATTTTATTTTTATTAAATATATGTTTATATATATATATATATATATATATATTTCAAGAAATGATATCCCAATCAACGACATGTTCAAGGGATGCGAAAAAAGATTATTCCTTTGTTATTATTATTTTTTATCCACATTACGAAGGTCACTTTTTAACATTCTAGGGTTGAAGTAAAAAAAGGCAAACAAGGCTTGCGAGTGGAGCAACGTTGATGCCTAGCTTGGATCATACACAACCCTAACATACCAAGGTAATGGGAAAAAAAAAAAAAAAAAAAAAAAAAGGCTCGCAACCTATTCGCTTAACCTTGAAATTATAGTACTATCCTAAAATTATTAGGGTGATTCGTAAGATTGCGCCTCATAAAACACATTATCTTAATTATAATAGTTTTAATTTTTTGACCTTTAATTAGAACATTAAATATAGAGGGTTAACATATATATATATATAGCAAAAACAGTACGAGATGCCAAAATATATATAAAAAATGTTGTGTCAGTCGCATAATTAAGTAGAATTATTTATCATATTAGACATTTAAGATCATTTCCAATGTATTTGTTCATGTTATATTTATATTTATTATTGAAAAGTATGAAAATAGCATACCTAAAATTTGTATTCCAATATGTAATGCAATTTCTAATCTGATATCCATATTTTGGAATCATCATTAAAACTTTGAAATTCGTAAAAGTAAAATCTTAATACATAAATAATTTTAAAATGAAAAAAACTAATATGAAGAAAAATTTAATCAGACACAAATTGACAAAGTCAAATGCTAAATTTATCATTGGTTTTACTTGGTGGGAAATTTGCTACTATTTTGTGGTACTTGTTTAATTTGTTTGCTTTTGGTTGTATTAAGACTCATTTTGCTTTGGGTTTGTAAACTTTTTTTTTTTTTTTTTAAATAATGTTAATGCTGTTTTTAAAAAAAAGAAAGCAGGGCACAAAGACTTTTTTGTTTGTTATAGCATGTTGGGACCATTACAAGCCTAGTTAGTGTTCGACAATTAATTTTATGTTTGATATTTTGGCAATAAAAATACAGTTTTCAAACATAAATTAACAGGCAAATTCCACCTGTCACTCCTTTTTGGGCCAAATACTAAACTTCTACTTTGTGTTCAAAATTTTTTATTTTAAAAAAACTACTTGTATAGCACGTACTTTGTGTAAGCAGAATAGACAAGCAAAAAAAAAAAAAAAAAAAAAATCCCATGTGAAACATGAAGAGGAGGAAGAAGAAGAAGAAGAAGAAGAAGAAGAAGAAGAAGAAGAAGAAAACAATAGAGAAAGGCAAGCAAAATGGAGATGAGCAGGTGGAAGAGAACGTGGAAGAGGGGAACAAAAGAAGAAGCTAACGAAATGGTTTGGGAAAAGCAAAGAAAGAAGTACCACATAATTGTAGAGGAGACGAAATGATGATAAACAGATTTGGTAATTTTACTTCAGAATGTGTAATTTTGATATTTTAAATTCTCATTTAGTGAAAAAGCACTATTATTAATTAATGAAATTGAGTTTTTTTTTTTTTTTACTGGTGATTTATCTTTTTAGCTTTTTCATAGTAACATGCTTTGTCAATCAATGAATTTTGGAATTATTTTTAAAAAACTGTTTAGGGATATCACCGGTGCTAAACACCACTACTAACAGAAAATGAATTATATTTGTAGGTGGTTTCATCTCAAAAAATCCACATTCTATTAGTGGATAGTGCTTAACACCACTAATTCTCTTTAACATAGTTTATGGCAGTTTAATTACATCGATTATAATGGATTGATAGATTGATGGCAATTATTTTTATTGTCAGATTTGCTAACTAGCTAGCTTCTTCCTTTGTACAACAGCTACTTGTGTTCCACCTTCTTTCTTTCACAAAAGAAAGCAAGAATCTAGCCAACACACTTTAGTCGTTAACGTTCTTTATTTTTCTAAAGTAAAAAGCAAAAGGAGTGGAAGGAAACAGCGAAAACAAAGAAATAAAACATGAAAAATAAACTATATCCTGCAACTATGTACTTGTCTATTTTATGGTGTTTGTGAATCACGAGTATTCTCTGTCTTGCCATTTGTAAACACATGTGCCAAAGTACGCCATTGGACTAGCTAACACAAATGGGTGAGAAGAGAAGATTCAGTCGGAGCTTTTAGATTCGAAACTTAAGAGTGTTTTTATTATTTTTTTTCTTAACAAGTGTGAACAAGCAGGAAAAAAGCAAAAAGCAAATGCCAAAGTAGATATCGTAAACCCGATGAGTAATTATTTAATAAGTGAAAGTAGGAGTACTAGTCTATATATGAGCTCAAGGTTGGCCAAACATGACCAAACCAAGTCATCAGTTTTATTTTTCAGATACACATTCAACATTAGAATTATGAATCCTTTAGAGGCGAACATAAACCCAAATTCATCCGATGTGCAAGGTCCGAAATCTAGGGCCCCCACAGAGGAGGAATTGGTTGAATTCGACAAATTATTCCAAGCTGTGATGAGGAACAAATGGGAGGAGGTTTGTGACTGCATACAAGAAGAGCCCCAAGGCTCGAGAGGCCCGGCTAATAAGAAAGTCGGAAGACACCGCGTTACACATAGCTGTGTCGAACGGGCAAACGAACCATGCCCTCAATATGGTGGATACGATCGATAAAGATTTGCTGAAGAGAATTCGCAACGCGGAAGGAAACACGCCGTTGCATTTAGCCGCCGTGTATGGGGATCTGAAAATCTGCGAGAAAATGGTATCAAAAAATCCCGATCTGATGGGTGTTCGCAACAAGGATGGAGAGACCCCAATCTTCTTGGCAGCTCGTCATGGCCAGTCAAAAATTTTCTTTTACTTGCATAAGGAGTTCCACATAAACAACGAATATTTAAGGCGAGATAATGGGGATACCATTCTTCATGTTGCCATCTCTGGTGAATTTTTCAGTAAGTACTCACTTTTTCATGAAAAGTTTCTAGCTAGCTTGTTCGGATGTAATTCTTAAATTAGCCTCTCTCTCTCTCTCTCTCTCTCTTTTTCTTTTTTCTTTTTTTTTTTTTGTTCAATCAAAGAGTTTCATGCTTTAGTTTTAACGAATACAAGAGGCCGCCCGGGGTGATGATTTTCTGGAGATGTTTGCTTTGGAGAATTTGTTTCAATCACATTTTTTTTTTTCTCTGAAAAAATAAAAAACTGGAAAAATTAAGAAAAATGCTCCTTAGCTTGTTTCAATTGAATTTCTTTTACATTTTTCTTTAAAAAAAAAAAGTTTCATGCTTTTTGTTTAAAAAGCATAAAGACAAGGGGGAGGCGGGGGAGATTTTCTGAACATTTTTGCTAATTTAACTGAATACAACTATTATTTATCTATTTTTTTTATAACTTTTTTCAGTACGGCCATTTAGTCATTTTTAGAGATAGGGAAGTAAATATAGCATTTTCCGGCTGAAGTAAAATAGTAGGCTTTTAAAATTTTTGGAGTAAATAGCAGTAAACAACAAATTTACTATGAAAAATAATCTATTTGAGAAGTAAATTTTCTATTTATTTAATAAATTAGCTATTTACCTAACAAAATTTTTTTAGTACATTTACTATTTATTTCAATATTTTAAAACTTTGCTATTTCCTTATTATTTTTACAAAATGCTACTTAATTATTACAATTTTCACAGTTTTTAATATAAAATGACACTTTAATGGTGCTATGTTAATTAATTAATTTGTGGTGGCCTTCAGTCTCTAATTCATGAAATAGCACATTTGGCTAAAAAGGATTGTTTAGGGCTTCCATGCTGCACTTTTTTGTTTGATTTATGACATTATTATTATTATTATTATTATTATTATTATTATTATTATTATTATTATTATTATTCAAATTTTACACCTTATGTGAAGTATTACCGCTATGCCCACTATGACATTATTACTTTGCTTTGCTTCTTCTAATTTAAGCATTTTAGGTAGATTCCTCATTGAAAAGTAAGGCTTGGTTAATTAGTGTTTTAATTTGTATATATGTTAATATTTTATTTTATTTTATAGGGATGGCAATGCAGATAATTGAGGAGCACAGAAATTTAGTTGACACAATGAATGAGGACGGTTTAACTCCACTTCATGTTCTGGCCAACAAGCCGAATGCATTCAAAAGCAGCACTCAACTTGGAACTTTTGACCGTTTTATATATTACTGTATGATTTTCTTTAATTTCCTACTCTATCTTTTAGCAATTTTATTACTTTATATGTTTTATCATTTTATTTTTAGCTATGTTCTAGAGAAGCAAATTAAAGGTCTACAAAAAAAAATATATATATATATATATATATATTGAAACAAAAATAAAACTATGCATACAAATTCATATCTTTTTAATTCCTAAAAAATATTCATCTTTTTCAACTTTCTAAATAAATTGAGCTAGAGAGGAATACCCCTATGCTAGCTCGATGGGGGGTACGTAGGATCTCAGGTCTTAGGTCCCGGGTTGAAAACCTAGAAGGTTTTTCTTCAAATTAATAAAGTGAAAGTTCATAGGACCCGATCATAATATATATGTGTGTGTGTGTGTGTGTGTATGAACCAAGAGCAATTTTCGAGGCTGGTGTCTATGGCAAGATTATCAATTAAGTATCATTTCATGATATCCTAAAATGCTCATGAAAATATGGAGAACCTTAGGATACCGGCTTTCATTAATTACTTTGAGACAAACATTGACATGCACATGAATAAATATTTTAATGCAACAAATTGGCTCATATATATTCTATAAGGTTGCTCCTTTGAAGTCTTTCTTTTAGTTTTTATTAAGCTTTGGACAGTAATTGCTTTCCAGTACTTCTTCAGTTTTTGATCTTTCATGGATTTGTGAGTCTTTTTTTTTTTTTTTTTTTTTTAAATAAAATTTAGTTTCAGTATTTACAATAATTAGCTTGTATTGTTCTCATTCTCGGTTATATATATATATATATATATGTACACATTTATTTATGTATTCTTAAGACATGCTTCATTGTCGTCAACTCTGGATTATAGGTATGTTTGTGGACATTGGGACAAAGGAGGAAGTTGTAACTCAGGACAAGAAAAAGATTGAGAAGTACAGAAAACACATTGGTGGAGACGACATTGAAATCGGAGATTATCCAAAAAACTACGAGACGTGCATAAACTTGATCGATTTTTTGCTTAACAAATTATGTCTAGTCTTAAGTGGGTGAATTATTGTGCGCATTATATCAATTTTTATAAATTAATTTCCAATTTCTAAATCCTAATACTTATTAGAACTTCTCCTTCAATCTAATTTTGTAGTTGGATATCTCGTACCTACAATAATTAAGACTTGGACAAGACGTCAATGGAACAAACTGCTCGAGAGCTGTACTCGCTGCCTTCCAGTCCCTGATGATGAAGAGAATGCCCAACGAACGAGTAGCTCCGAACAATTAGGTAATAACAACATTTATTTATACAAACCCTAGTGATAGCTCGTGAATCCTACAACAGTCCTCTCGCCGGTTTGATGATGTCATATAAATTATTGCAGGGTTGGCTGAAGCGCCGTCTTCGACAACTTTGGGTTCAAATCAATTAAGAAAAGATAATGAACAAGCTGTTGCAAGTAGCTCATCTGGTAAGCGATCCACTATCTTACCAAAATTTTTCCACCAGTACTGGATTTTATTATCTCTTTATGTTCAGTAATTTCTATATCTATTAGTCAATTATAATGAAGGGTTTCTTTTTTGTCAATTTGCAATTAGCTCCGATAACAGCTATCTCATATTTCTAATCATATATATTTAATTACCATCAAATAATATATATATATATGTATGCATGTAGTAGTGCATATATATATAAATATATTCTTATGATGGATTCATTTTCTAGGAAATAATTTTTGAAGCGAAAACACTAACTATGCTTAATATCAAGTAATAATTTAATTAAAGATGTGTTTACGTGCCTCTATATCATTTAGATATATAGTACCTAAGAGGCGCTATGTAGTAAATAGCATTTTTACAAAAATAATTGAAGTAAATAGTAAGCTTTTAAAATAGTTGAAGAGCTAGCAAATTTACCAAGTAAATGGAAAATTTGCTTAGTAAATGACATATTTACGTAAATGATGATTTACCTGATAAATTTGACGTAAAAAAATCATTTTCCTGGTACATCCCTTATTTACTACAAATACTTTAAAACCGCTATTTACTTATTTCTTCCTTGTCAATATCGGGAATAAAGGAAAAATGTATCAAATAAAATGTAACACGTGTTCTGCATGGGAATTGATCCTGATAAATAGAAAACTTTTGTTGCAGTATCATTTAACAAATGCGTTTTTTTTTTTTGATAGAAAACAAAATATAAAATGTTTCAATCCTTTCCCTATTTTTGTCCAAATGCATTTCTCAATATCGTACAGCTACGGGCCAAGAGAAGACTGAAAACACCACCGAGGAGAACAAACAATCCATGCAAGGGAACTGCTTCTCTAAATTTTGTAAGACACAGGTCATTTTTTAAATTTAAAAAAAAAAAGATGTTAATTTCCACTCGAGATATATGTGTGTGTATACATAATGTATAACCTAAAAGTGAGATCGATCCCGTGCCATTAGACCTAAGAGCCTTTAACTATACAAGGCATGTCATTGAATACTAATATTTGATAATCCAATACTAAATTCAACTATGCATAATTATTTAAGGTTTTACCCTAGGCCAAGCAGTCCTAATTCAGGATGTTATAATTCATGTGGGAGAGGGACGGGTATGCTTTTCTCACTCCCCGTCCCCGTCTCGTGAAAAAAAAACCCTAGGAAAATTAGTTTCCTTTTTTGTTTATTTGTTATGTATGTATCGACGAAAATAAAGGTGTATCTCTTTTGTTGGGGTGAGGCAAGGCTATATTTCATTCCCCCATACTTTGGGTCGGAAAAAATATTAGCCCCCATATACGTCACCTCCTCATTTAATAAATTCCTGTCTCAAGAGAGAAATGATATCTCTTATTCATTATGATCAGTTGATGTTATTAAAATTATGGTTAATTTATTCTTCTTTCTTAAGAAGAATCACATAAGCAAAAGCTTCTATATTCTTTGTTTTTTTTTTGACCGAAAAGCTTCCATTTACTATTTTATTATAATTAATTTTTTTTAACATAAAAACCTTTATTTTAAGGTGTGGAGGAAGTAGATATGGACAAGAACCGAAAAGATTATTTCCACCCAATTATGACTCATTCGTGCTCTTTTTAAAGCTTGTGATGAAGTTCTTGCTGATCATCTCCGGAGTGGGTAAGTACATATCGGTACTTTATCGTTCCTTTTACACATGCATGAATATACAAAAAGTAAACCTTTTTATTCCCTAAAAAATTGACTTCTAATTGCTGTTCAAAAAAATGTTATGTAATCATGATAAAGCGAGAATTCAATTGATGCAGCAAGTAACCGACTTCATTTATGAATGGTCGCTTTCTTTATATGATTATCCATCATTTACTATACGGGAAAAATACTCAAATTACACACATTATGATTCGTTTTAATACTGTTATAATTATCTTAATAATTATAATATCTCCAAGTTTATTAAATTTGTTACAATATTCTCCGTGATTAAACTTTTGAAAATATCTAAATTATCCTTCCTAATTTTTTCTTATATGTTATTTTGAATATGACTTAACTAAAAAATTAAATAAAAAAATTAAAATCAGCAAACAAATATTTCATCATTTTGAGGAGTTTTTAAGTTTTATTTTATTTAGTATTTTAGTTAATAATTTAAATTGTATTTAATTTAGGGTGGGAAGGGTAAGCTAGTTTTTTTTTTTTTTTTTTTTTGCCCCCAAAAAAACTATCGCATTAAGGGGTATTTTACAACTGATTTTTCAAACACAATGAATGTTTTGGGTATTTGTACAGTAAAAGGGATAAAAGTGGCATTTAGGCTATACATAAAGGGTGTTTTTAAGTGCTTTCCTAGTAGGAATTGCTTTTTAACAGTTGAATTGATTTTTTAACTACTTAATCTATGAGTGTCCCCCTTAAAAATTTAGTGGGTGTTATTTATAACTGCTCTAGCCATAGATTAAACTATTATTTATTTAATCTAACGGCTCAAACACTTTCTATTGATAGTGCAAAACAAGAGATCTTATTGCGGAAATTCCAAATATACAGTTATATGCAATTTTAGAATAACTAAACAAAATTGCGGTACAGAATCAACAAATGTAAGGGATATCAACTTTAACTCCAACTTTTATGTACCAACTTATATATATGGTATGTAAGTTGTAATTCTTTTAGTATTGGTAAGTGGTTAAAATATTCTCACATCAACAAATTGCATCTACCAATAAAATGTAACAACTCACCATCATGTGAGTTGAGACTTAAATTGAGATTAGACTTAGGTTGAACTACTCTTTAAGAATTTTGGATTTGTATCCTTAAATATCTATATGAAAATTTCTGTTGTGGTCTTACTTAATTATAAGAAACATCCTCACTAAATATTATATATAATATCCTCATAAAGTAGAGTTAAATTCAAAGTTCAAAAGAAAAAATAAAAGTTTACAAAATTCATGAGATAAAGTGAGAGTAACCATAAAATTCAAGGAAATAGATGAGAATGATCTAAATTGTTATCTTTTACCATTTGTTTTCATGAGTATTACAGTCATCTTCTATTATTATTTTATATATATATATATATATAGATTTTTTTTTTTGCACATTTCATATTAAAAACCACCCTTTTGATAAAATCTGACCAAGCTTAAATGCGAAAAAAATCAAATTAACAATCTCATAATACCTTGTATTTGATCATTTAGTCAATATCATGGTTAAAATATTCTTTTTAAACCTTAATAATTGGCCGATAAAGGAAGCTGGTTTTTTAATTTCTAGCATGAGATAAAAAAAACGGGAGATGATCGAGGCATTTCTTGAAATGAAATGTAAAATATGGTATTTTGGTAAAACACAAGAGTTATATATATATTGATCTCTTTTTTTTTTTTTTTTTTTAATAAAAATAAAAAATGAAGGTATATGGAGGGTAAAGAAAATACAAAAAAAGAAAAAGCTTCATGTGTGGGCAAAACGAGTGATGGATGAGTTGGTAAAGCATACAACTTCCTACAAGCTCTATGACAACTCCGGTTGGGATCCCACCCAAACTCGAGGAGGCGAAGAACTTGCAGTTTCTAATGTTCCACCCGACTTTTTGTCGGATCGGGGGAAGAACAGTCTGGAAACTTCTCCAAACTTCAAATGTGAGATTAAAGCAGAGCAGGGTCAAGATGAGTCTGCAGGTGAGTTTCAATCTCTTTTGTTTTGGAAGTATCTTTTGAATTTGGAAAACATATTAAAATGTGCCAAGAAAAGAAAAAAACTAGGTGAAAAAGAAAAAAAAAGTAGTTAAATAGTTTTGAAAAATATATTAATCATTTGAAAAACATAAATGTGCCTATAAAAAAAGTTTAAAAAAAAAACCTCGGATTGTCAGATTCACCAACACCCTAATTCAATGGTGGAGCCAGTCAATTAATTGTTTCAGTAAGAGTGTATATTAAAAGGTTACATTTTTTAAAGGGACTTATATAGAAATAGTCAACTTTTAGTGGCAACAAGAAGATAAAAATGTAAAGTTTTTTAAATGTGAAAGTGATTAAAAAAAAAAAAAGAAATAAAAGTTCGTACTCGGCTATAGATGACTTCACCCACCCCTGCTCCTACTTAACCATGTACCAAATCCTCCTCCTACGACACCAAGATCTTGCTTAAATGTTTTGTTTTTCTATTTCGCACTTGTGTAATGTGTGCAATACAAATAATTTCTTAAAACAAAGGGATGGTAAAATTGTGGGGGAAAAAAATGGAAACTAGAAAAATCAAAACAAGTTATATGCCCGTTACCATATTATTCTATATCTTGTATGCATATTAAATGAAATGTTTGTACTATTACAAATTCAGAACACAAAATTGACTTCCAAATATTGCGAGTGACAGAAATGGTGAAATTAATAGGGAAAAGACATACACCTATACTAATAGCAGCAAAGATGGGAGTGACAGAGATGGTTGAGAAGATTCTAGAAGAATTCCCGGTTGCGATTCAGGATTCGGACTCCGAAAAGAAGAATGTGGTGCTCTTAGCAGTTGAGAATAGACAGCCGCAGGTTTACAAACTCCTTCTGCAGAGCAAGATAATGAAGGAGAGTGTGCTCCGCCATCTGGACAAGGACGGTAACAGCGCTTTGCACCTTGCTGCTCAGTGCAGAGAGCAACGCCCTTGGCTTATTCCTGGCGTTGCTTTGCAGATGCAATGGGAAATCAAGTGGTACAAGGTAACCCTATTTGCTTTATCATGAATTTATTCCCCTTTAGCATTTCTATCGACAGTAAAAAATGTCAGTTTCATTGTCAAAACTCGTTTAAGTTTATTTAAACTATATAAGACATATGTTGATTGGGGGCTGCGCTGTGCCAGACAATACAACCCCTACTGATGTTTTGAAAAAAAAGGAAAATTGGACTGTTAAAAATTTATCATTAATAATACATATTGTTAATATAGAACTTTAATCTTTTTACTTATAAACTGTTATATTTATATGAGTTTTTTTTATAAGATATCTTAACTATAAAAGTGCATTTTTTAAATATCAAAATCACCTTAAGATTAAAACTATGTTTTGTTAGTTTTTAATACAAATTTGACGGTTCAAGATAGTTATATTGATAGGTAATTTTTTTTTATAGAGATCTTATTATATGTATTTGTTAATTCTTATTTTTCAAACAAATAAATGTACGTGCAAAAGTAGAAGGCTGGTTGATTGTATACAATTTGTTGAATTATTAAATTTGACATAGTTTTATCAATGCAGTTCGTCAAGAAGTCAATGCCACCACAGTTCTTCCCTCGCTACAACTTGAAGCATGAGACCCCTAAAGAGATCTTCATCAACACCCACAAAGCCCTCACCAAAGAAGGCGGAGAATGGCTCGTCAAGACCTCCGAGTCATGCTCCGTTGTGGCGGCCCTCGTCGCGACCGTCGCGTTCGCTACATCATCAACCATACCCGGCGGAGCCGATCAAAACACCGGCATACCCCTCCTGTTAAACAAGCCGGCATTCCACGCCTTCGCCATCTCGTCGCTGCTCGCTCTCTGCTTCTCCGTCACCGCGCTCATCTTCTTCCTCTTGATCCTCACGTCGCGTTGCCAAGAAAAGGATTTCGCCATGAACTTGCCTCGGAAACTCCTCCTTGGCCTCACGTCGCTCTTCGTTTCCATAACTTCCATTGTGATCTCATTCTGTGATGGACATGTCTTCATTCTTTCAGATAATCTTAAGAACGTTGCTTATCCTTTATATGCGGCTTTGTGCTTTCCCATTGCCTTCTTTGCTATCGCACAGTTGTCCCTCTATTTCGATCTCGTCTGGGCTATCTACAGAAAGGTTCCACAGCGTTGCAACGAGGTGTTCGTCCACTAGATCACATCTGCTCTAATTTTGCGCGATTATCAATGTATATGCTTATATAGTGAACTTATATATAAATGTATTTACATATATATCGTAATCAGCAGGTTAAGTTATTTCAAAAATATTGTTTGTCAAAATAATTGGTTGTACTTTAGCCTGGATGTCTATTAGGTGAATTCATCCTACTTATGGTTTTTGTAACAGTCACGAGTAGAAAATGAATATTAAACATCACTTTTATAATGTTACTTTTTTATAAAGCGATGTCTATAGTATCCGTTTAAAAAGATTTTAATGTCGCTTTTCATAAAGCAATGTTAAATCTAAAATTGACGCCTAAAAAATTTGAGAATAAATCATAATTTTTCTTTATTTTGCTCTAATGACTCCTAGTTCTTATTGTTCTGTAATCTATCGGATCTTTTTTCTTTTGAATTCCTAGTATAGTAATTTGTTTATCTAATTTATGTTTTGTTCAGGAAAATGCTTTAGGCTTTTTTAGGTGACTGATTTTTATCTTAACATTGATGATCAATATTGAATGAATGATTTTTCCCCTTTACAGTTTCTTTGTTGAGAGAGAATAGTAGAGACATATTTCACATACACAGTACAGTAAACTATGTTATTACCTCAACAAAAAAAACAAAACAAAAAAAACACTATGTTAAGATGTATAACATAATTTCACACATACTAGGATTTGGTAGCATAGAAGTTTACTATTACTTTTATGTACGATCCGTCAAGATTATAAGATTAAACTCTTAATTATTATTTCTTAGTATAAGGGAATATCCTTTTATTCTGATTTTGACAATGTGAAATTTACTTGTGTGTTTTTAAATCAAATTGAGATTTGACTTGAAATTGTAAGTGAGTTTGATGTATTTAACCGAGTTGCCTATACTGCTCCATTGAGAGATCAAGTTACTTGTAGTTCAAATTTGAGATTGAAAGATCATATAGTGCATGACTTCCAGTGAAATCAAAAGGATTTTTAAAATTCGGAAAATTTCGAGGCATTAGACCATATTTTGTATTTGTAAAATTTTGTTTATGAATTTGGATGTATGTAGAATTTGATAAATATTCTATGATATATGGCCTTATGAGAAATTGAAAGGACTCGTTAGAAATTGAATTTTTCTTGAATCCTTGAAAATTTAGAGATTTAAATTGGATTCTAGACTTACGACTACATCTATTTTGTAGGTTGCCTACATATCCATTTATGAAATCAAGTCTCCATAGTTCTCAAGATTTGAATTTTTTATCTAGATAATTCTCCAGTATATAACCTTACGAAAAACTGAGTGAATCTTGTTACAATTTGATTTGAAATTTATGACACCTAGTTATTGTGACTTAGTTACCTTCATATTCGGAAAGGAATCTAAGACATCGTAATTCTTATATTTGAGTTTGAATTGATTCGCATCATTTGTTTGCTTAGAAACGAGAGCCAAATAAAGCTTGTTGCTTTACATAGCTCTTTAGAGTAACTTGATAGTTCTTGATGCAGTTAACTCTCTAGATTGGGCTTATTTGGTATTCTAGGCCTGTTTAGAGCTAACTAGGCCTTTTGAACTCTTACTGGGCTTTCTGGACTTCTCTAAGCTATAGTAACCAAGTGGCTTACTATCTTTCTGCACTATCGGTAGCTGGTCCATTTTGGATGTTAGTGGGCCTATTTAAAGCCTTGTGGTCCCATGGAGGTGCTGGAGTCCTCTTAGGCATTATTGCTTGGTCCGGGTGGTATCCTTCGTTGGTATCCCTGCAAAACAATCACGAGAAACAATAAAAGTAATTAATGCCAGAGAGTGGAGAACACAACTATAAATAGAGATTCGCATTCTGAAAAATGGCTACGTCCTCTTTAGTGCTGATGGTTTTTCACTATCGTAAATAATTACACAAAACCGTTATCTCTAAAAAGTGACTAGGATTCCTGAAGGCTTTAATCATCTTATTTATGACCTCTAAGAGATAACCATTATTTGAATTAGAAATAATTAATAAATTTGAATTAATCGTATGGATGATTCACCTAATGCTAGTTGTCATCTCTAGCTGTTCATTTATAAAAGGGTAAAGTTCACATGCAATTCTTATTCTTTTTATTATGAACTTGCGATTTGGTTCCCTATATATATATATATATATATATATTTTTTTTTTTGGATAAAAGCAACTTGAACTCTTTAAAATGGTGAAATATTGCTTTTTGTTAACCGAAACTAAATTTTTTTACAAAAAATGTTACGTGAATCATGTGTCAAGGGTATTTTAGAAAAAAATTTGCACGATTTAACTTACATGTGCCATACATGTGATTTGTTTATTCAATTTAGTAAAAATTACAATTTTGCATTATTTTAATGAGTTCAGAGAGATTTTAGTAAATAAAACAATATATATATATATATATAATTAAAAGATTGGGGATCAGATTGTAACTTTGTAAAAAATTTTAGCGACCAACTTGACAATTTATGCTTAAGAAAAAACTCTCCTCTTTTCTTTGTTAAAAAAGAGGCGGAAATTTAAAAAATATTATGTTTCGTTTGGGAAACACCTTCATTGTATCCTAACGCAATGCAATGCACGTTTGATTATCTCATATATTCCATTTAAATATAAATATATTTCAACAATAAATCGACTCAAAATACTATTTATCAATTACTTTTCTGTCTATTTTTATCATTACATCACATATTCTCTATCTCTTACTATGCCAATACATATTAAAATGACTATTCAAATGCAAACAGCCTAAACACATATTACATTTGTTACAATGTATAAAGCAAACATTCTAATGCATATTATACTGCATACATTACATTCAAATACAATATAAAATGGTATTTTAATTTAACTCCAACTAATATGTACCTTTCAATATCAGTGTTATCTTTTTCTGAAAAGTTAACAAAATTTGTAATTAGTTTATGAAAAGTTAACCAATTCTAACTTAAAAATTTCATCTCCAACCGGCAAATTAAACTATGCTAAATATGTCTTCCAAACGAACTAAGATGATGGTAGATAACAATCATATAATCCGACGTGAGAAAAGGTATCATAAGACTTAATATAGAAAGAGTCGTAGATTGCTTGAGTGGCTAGATCTTGTTAAAAGATGCTAAAATTCTTTCCTGAATTTACAATCGTCCCTCCTTTATATCCAGTAGTGAGTGAATCTTGAAAAGCTCTCTGCTTTCTTCAATTAATCATATTATTCGTACGACATAAGGGAAAAAAAAAATCTAAAGAAGTCTATCTCTACATAAAGATCAAATTCTGCAAGTATATATATGCATGATACTTTACACTGTCACTATAATAATAATAATAATAATAATAATAATAATAATAATTAATAATAATAATAATAATAATAATTAATAATAATAATAATAATAATAATAATAATAATAATAATAATAATTATTATTATTATTATTCCGTTTTTGTTTTGGTTAGTATTTTGTTTTTCCCATGTAAGCCTATTTTCATCTAAAACTGATGTCCTTTACCAATTAGTTTACTTAGTGCTAACGATTTTATTTTTATTAAATGTATGATTAATATATATATTTCAAGAAATGATATCCCAATCAACGACAAGTTCAAGGGGTGCGAAAAAGTATTATTCCTTTATTATTTTTTATTATCTATATTAAGAGGTCGCTTTTTTACATTCTAGGGTTGAAGTAAAAAAAGGCAAACAAGGCTTGCAAATGGAGCAACGTTGATGCCCAGCTTGGATCATACACAGCCCTAACAAACCAAGGTAAAAAAAAAAAAAAAAAAAAAAAACGGCCCGCAACATATTCGCGTAACCTTGAAGTTATAGTACCATCCTAAAATTATCAGGGTGATTTGTAAGCTTAACCTTGAAATTATAGTACTATCCTAAAATTATTAGGGTGATTCGAAAAATTGCGCCTCATAAAGCACATTATCTTAATTATAATAGTTTTAAGTTTTTGACCTTTAATTAGAAAATTAAATATATAGGGTTAACATATATATAGCAAAAACATTACGAGATGACAATATATATATAAACGTGTCTATTAATTGAAAGGTTGTTCTCATAATTTTCTCAAATTACTGACATTGAGTAATTAAACTGTAATAAAAATGTTATGTCAGCCGCATAAGTAGAATTATTTATCATATTAGACATTTAAGATCATTTCCAATGTTTATGTTCATGTTATATTTATATTATTATAGAAAAGTATGAAAATAGCATACCTAAAATTTGTATTCCAATATGTAATGCAATTTCTAATATGATATCTATAATTTGAAATCATCATTAAAACTTTGAAATTCGTAAAAGTAAAATCTTAATACATAAATAATTTTAAAATGAAAAAACTAATATGAAGAAAAATTTAATCAGACACAAATTGACAAAGTCAAATGCTAAATTTATCGGTGGTTATACTTGGTGCATGAGAAATTTGCTACTATTTTGTGGTAGTTGTTTATTTAGTTTGCTTTTGGTTGTATTAAGACTCGTTTTGCTTTAGGTTTGTAAACTATTTTTATTTTCTTTTTTTAATAATGTTTTTGCTGTTTAGAAAAAAAAAAAAAAAAAAAAAAAGAAGCAGGGCACAAAGATTTTTTTGTTTGTTATAGCATGTTGGGACCATTACAAGCCTAGTTAGTGTTCGACAATTAATTTTATGTTTGATATTTTGGAAATAAAATTACAGTTTTTCAAACATAAATTAACAGGCAAATTCCACCTGTCACTCTTTTTTGGGCCAAATAGTTAACTTCTACTTTTTGTTCCAAAATTTTCATTTTAAAAAAATTAGTTGTGTAGCACGCGTTTCGTATGAGCGGAATAGACAAGCCAAAAAAAAAAATCCCGCGTGAAACATGAAGAGGAGGAAGAAGAAAAAGAAGAAGAAGAAGAAGAAGAAGAAGAAAAAAACAATAGAGAAAGGCAAGCAAATTGGAGATGAGCAGGTGGAAGAGAACATGGAAGAGGGGAAAAAAAGAAGAAGCTAACGAAATGGTTTGGGAAAAGCAAAGAAAGAAATACCACATGATTGTAGAGGAGACGAAATGATGATAAACAGATTTGGTAATTTTACTTCAGAATGTGTAATTTTGATATTTTAAATTCTCATTTAGTGAAAAAGCACTATTATTAATTAATGAAATTGAGTTTTTTTTTTTTACTGGTGATTTATCTTTTTAACTTTTTCATATTAATATGCTTTGTCAATCAATGAATTTTGGAATTATTTTTAAAAAACTGTTTAGGGATATCACCGGTGCTAAACACTTCTAACAGAAAATGAATTATATTTGTGGGTGGTTTCATCTCATAAAATCCACATTCTGTTAGTGGATAGTGCTTAACACCACTAATTCTCTTTAACATAGTTTATGGCAGTTTACATCGATTATAATAGATTGATGGCAGCTATTTTTATTGTCAGATTTGCTAACTAGCTAGCTTCTTCCTCTGTATAACAGCTACTTGTGTTCCACCTTCTTTCTTTCACAAAAGAAAGCAAGAATCTAGCCGACACACTTTAGTCGTTAACGTTCTTGATTTTTCTAAAGTAAAAAGCAAAAGAAGTGGAAGGAAACAGCGAAAACAAAGAACTAAAACATGAAAAATAAACTATATCCTGCAACTATGTACTTGTCTATTTTTATGGTGTTTGTGAATCACGAGTATTCTCTGTCTTGCCATTTGTAAACACATATGCCAAAGTACGCCATTGGAGCTAACACAAATGGGTGAGAAGAGATGTTTCAGTCGGAGCTTTCAGAATCTAAACTTAAGAGTGTTTTTATTATTTTTTTTCTTAACAAGTGTGAACAAGGAAAAAAGCAAAAAGCATATGCCAAAGTAGATATCGTAAACCCGATGAGTAATTATTTGATAAGTGAAAGTAGGAGTACTGGTCTATATATAAGCTCATGGTTGGCCAAACATGACCAAACCAACTCATCAACTTTATTTTTAAGATACACATTCAACATTAAAATTATGAATCCTTTAGAGGCGAACAAAAACCAAAATTCATCCAATGTGCAAGATCCGAAATCTAGGGCCCCCACAGAAGAGGAATTGGCTGAATTCGACAACCTATTCCAAGCTGTGATGAAGAACAAATGGGAGGAGGTCGTCACCACATACAAGAATAGCCCTAGAGCTCGAAAGACGAAGCTAATAAGCAAGTCGGAAGACACCGCGTTACACATCGCTGTGTCGAACGGGCAAACAGAGAATGCCCTAAAATTGGTGGATACGATTGACGAAGATGTGCTGGTGAAAATTCTAAATGCAAAAGGAAACACGCCGCTTCATTTAGCCGCCAAGCTTGGGAACCTCAAAATCTGTGAGAAAATGGTCTCCAAAAATCCCAAACTGATGGGCGTTCGCAACAAGGATGGAGAGACCACAATCTTCTTGGCAGCTCGTCATGGCCAGCCAGAAATTTTTCTTTTACTTGCATGAGAAGTTCGAGATATATGACGAATATTTACGGAGTGATAATGGGGATACCATTCTTCACGTTGCCATCTCTGGTGAATATTTCAGTAAGTACCAACAAAAACCTGACACTTCTTCATGATTAGTTTCTATCTTGTTTCGAGCACATTTTCTTTCTTTAAACTAAATACAGACATAGAAAATTAAGAAAAATGCTACTTAGCTTGTTTGGATTGAATTCTTTTTCTTTTAATTTTCTTTTAAATGTTTCATGCTTTGTTTAAAAGTATAAAGACAATGGGAGAGGCCGGGAAATTTTCTGAAGATTTTTGCTAATTTAACTGAGTAAAAAATATATATATATATCAAAATTTTTTTAAAAAAAACTTTTTTTAGTACCATTTTGTAATTTTTAGAGAGAAAAAAAGTAAATATAGCAGTCTTCAATTGAAGTAAAAGTAATAGGATTTTAAAATGTTTGAAGTAAATAGCAATAAAAAAAACAAATTAATTATGTAAATAATCTATTTATTAGAAACTAAATTAGCTATTTACGTAGTAATTCTTCTTCTTCTTTTTTTTAAACATAGCTAGTACATTTGCTCTTTCTTGAAATAATAAACCTTGCTATTTATTTCAATTATTTTTGTAAAAAAATTAATATGTACTATAATTTTTATAGTTTTTAATACTAAAGAGACTTTAATTGTGCTTGGTTAATTATTTAATTTGTGGTGACCTTCAGTCCCTAGTTCAATTAGCACATTTGGCTAATAAGGATTGTTTAGGGCTTCCATATAGTGCACTTTTTTGTTTGATTTGGTTTGAGTTGTATTTTTTTTGACATTATCATTTTACTTTGCTTCTCCTAATTTAAGCATCTTAGATATATTCCTCATTAAAAGTAAGGCTTGGTTAATTAGTATTTTAATTTGTATATAAGTGTTTTTTTTTATATTTTTTATAGGTATGGCATTGCAGATAATTGAGGAGCACCAAAATTTAGTTGATGCTATGAATGTGGACGGTTTAACTCCACTACATGTTCTAGCCAACAAGCCGAATGCATTCAAAAGCAGCACTCAACTTGGAACTTTTGACCGTTTTATATATTACTGTATGAATTTCTTTAATTTCCTACTCTATCTTTTAGCATTTTTGTATACGTTATCTGTTTTAGCACCCTTTTTTTAAGCTATGTTCCAGTGAAACAAACTAAAGGTCTGCCAAAAAAAAAAAAAAAAAAAAAAAAAAATTGTTGAAATAAAAATAAAACTGTTTGTACAAATTCATCTTATTTAATTTTATAAATAAATTGAATAAAACCCCGGCCTTCTCAAATTGGTGCCAGCTCTACGACAGGCTGGTATTTGGGATCCTAAGTCTTAGGTCTCAGGTTGAAACCTAAAACGTTTTCTTTTCAATTAATAAGTGGGAGTCAATAAGATCCGGTGATACTGTATGTAATATATATTTATATATTTATATATATATTAATGAATATGAACAAAGAGCAATTTTCGAGGCTGGTTGTGTTGAATTTTTAAAATGTCTATGGCATGATTATCAATCGAGTATCATTGAGGATCTCCAACAATGCTCATGAAAATAAGGAGAGCTTTAGAATCTTAGACTGATTTTCGTTAATTACTTTGAGACAAACATTGAATAAACATGAATAATAAAGATTTTAATGCAAAATTATAGCTTGGCTCATATATATATTCTATAAGGTTGCTCCTTTTGAAGTCTTTCTCTTAGTATTTACTAAGCTTTGGAAAGTAGTTGCTTTTTTAGTACCTCTTCAGTCTTTGATCTTTCATGGATTTATGAGTCTTTTTTTTTTTTTTTTTTTAATGAAATTTAGTTTCATTCATTGTCGTACGTCAACTCCTGATTGTAGGTTTGTTTGTGGACAATGAGACGACAAAGGAGGAAGTTGTATCTCATGCCAAGAAAAAGAATGAGAAGTACAGAAAACACGATGGTGGAGAAGACGGTGAAATCGGAGATTATCCAAAAAACTACAAGACGTGCATGAACTTCATCGATTTTTTGCTTAATAAATTGTGTCTAGCCTTAAGTGTGTGAATTAGTGAG